>VXBC01009269.1:55647-136257 GCA_013399945.1 Ploceus nigricollis | reverse complement strand
ATATGCAAACCTACTACCTTTAATGACATTTTATACCACACATAACCTGCATAAACTTGAACTTGGGAATATATGGTATACATATACAAGAACACTCAATGGAGAAGGAAGAGACTGAATAACAAAAAAAAAAATACTGTTCATCCTACTCTATTTAATCTCCTTTAATGGATTGCATATATAAATAAAATCTATCTTTTCAATATATATATATGCATATATATAGTTGGTTGGGGGTTTTTTGGTGTTTTTTTTTTTTAAAGAGTGGGCCAAAATCTGTTTTCACATCAGTGCAAACTAATTTCAGAGAACTAGTATTGTGTGAGAGTAAACGAAGGCCTAATTTCACATTGGATCAGATCATAGGGAGATGGAAACTTTGCATGAGCTTTAATTCCTTCCAAACAATTTTAACTAATATATGGTATTTATCTGAAAGTTTTACTTTACTTCTCTTTTGAGCGGTTAGCATGATACTCTTGTTGAGGGAGGATTTCATTTAAAGTTATTAAATTCAGAAAAAAGGAAAGCTTTTCCATCAGGAAACATTAAGCTTGCTAGTGATGCATAGAAAAGGTAAGAAGTTGTCAGCTCAGCATTAAATCCCCTCTGGTCTGTGTGTATCCATTGCATGTGTCCATAGACACTGGACACATGGACATTACTTGGATTACATGGTCACCTCCTTTTTCTTTCCAAGAACTCTAAGTGGGACAAGAGGCAGCGGGCAGGAACTGAGGCTCAGGAAGTTCCACCTGGACATGAGGAAGAACTTCCCTGTGCAGTGCCTGAGCACTGGGACAGATTGCCCAGAGAGGTTGTGGAGTCTCCATCCCTGGGGACAGTCAAGAACCATCTGGATGCAATCCTGGGCCATGTGCTCTGGGATGACCTTGTGTGAGCAGGGAGGTTGGAGCAGATAACTCTCTGAGGTCACTCCAACCTGACCCATTCTCTGATTCTGTGATTCAAATCAACTCAGGGGGCAGAGCTTTTTCACCCTATGAGAAGACACCCACCTCTGGGTTTTATCTCCCTTATTAAATATGTAATCCAATGCCTTCTTCCCTTTCCATGATTAAAATCCTGTTACAGAATTATTAATTTCCTCAAGGACTTTTCACTATATTAGTTGCTATTACTAGTTCATAAATACACATTTACTTTGCAACACCAGACCATTGCACTATTTTATAGAAACAGTGAAGCACAAAAATACCACATTACTTTCAAAAATGGAGCTAATCCAAAATTCATAAGGCCCTAGTTTGGGAAAAAATTAAAATTTAATGTCAAAGTGTAAAATACAGGTTTTATATTTTTATTGGCTTGGATAAAAAGGAATTTATTTTCCATCACAAAGTCTTATCACATCTGCAATTCAGGACCATGTGTCCATCTAACCTCATATAAAATAAGCTAGACTGCTTTGGCATGGCAAAATCAAGTTGCCTCAAGATAGGACCATACAATAAAGTGATAATTCAGGTTGGAAGGATCTATCTGATATATCTTTCAGTTCAGAGCACAACAAAAAATGTTGTGACTTGCTCAGGATCATATAGAGCCATTGTAAAAGGGGTATAAAAACTGATCTTGGGCAAATATCATTTTATGTTAGTGTCACTATGTAGATGTCTTGTGTATTCACTATGTAGGACCTACAACATTGTAACAAGTTCTTGGAAATAATACTTTGGAAATCAGCCTATATTCAATCCCAGATAAAGACCATTGTCTCCCATAGTATAGATAAAGTGTAGAGGAAAATACAGTAACATAAATTCTATTAAAACTATAATAAATTTTTATGATCTTCTTTTAACAGCTTTTCTGTGTGTTTCCTTTCTGTTTTTCAAAAAGCTAAATTTCCATTATATTAATTTCCGTACGGTTTATCAGCCACTTGGGGCCTCAGAAACCTCTTCACAGAATTCTGCTTCCTTTTGGACAGTATTAACTGCAAAAATACTGATCTCTGTAATTCAGTTTTTTTCTAGAATAACATGAAAAAATATATGTCCAGTAATGAGAGGTAAAATGCTTCAGTTTTTATTGCCTACAATCTCAGCCCCTTTAAACATGGAGATTGAGACAAAAAGTCTCTTTTTAGGCTCCAAGATTTGAGCTGGCTAGCATTGGCACTAAAGAAAAAACAGCTTTGTTAAGAGCAGTAACATCCTGTATTCACTTTAGGACACTGAAAAAACAGGACAACTATGAGTAAGGAAGATTATTTTTCTAAGTGGGCAGTGGCCTTGGCCTAAAGTCTAAAAGGTAAGGATGGCATTGTAATTTGCATGTTTTATTTGGAAGCTGTACATTGGGCTACTTTTTAATTAAGCAGTAAATGCTTTTACCTGACAAGGGTGAAATTGGTTCTGTGCTGCAAGACAAATGCATAAAAAGCAGATTTTTCTGGTGGGGACAGACTCAGCCTTACCCGTGTATGCAGGAGAGGAGAATGCAGAAAGTGTAAAGGAGATGAACTTTTGGGCATTTTCCCTTAAAAAGGAACAAAGGCAAGGTCAAAATATCAACTTGAAGAACTGACAGCTCCAATAAGAAAGTAAAAAATGAAATGTTACCCAATTTCATATGGTATCCCTCATATTAAGTTGCCATCACGCTTCTGCATGAAGAGACTGGGGTTTGAGGCACCTCAGTGCTGTGCCCAGGAGACCTCAGAAATTTGAGCAACTTCCACACACTGTCCTTGATGGGTAACTGATGAACTGCTGAAGTTCAAATGACCTCCCTCATCTGTTGGGGAATATCCTTATATCCTTCCAGCACAAGATGCAGAGACCAACCTATGATACTGTCTAAAATAAGAAGTAGGCAGAAGCAGAAAGAGAATGTAATAGATTCATTAGAGCTATTAGCAGCAAAGTTCTCAGAGTTCACAGCAATGAAAAACATTTTGATTTTTATTAAATATATGTATAAATAGATGTAATTCTTTTGGGAGGGAGGGGTCTAAAAAACTCTTATTTCTTGAAAAGAAGGAATGCACATGTAGTTGTGAATATTAGTGCTAATAAGCCTACACCAGCTTACTAGAGCTTGAAAAGAGAGTATATGCAGTCACCCACATACCTATTTTTGATCTTTCTCTCTGCTTTTAGCTCTTCTGACATTCTGCAGCTCAAAAAGGAGAAAATGCATTCAAGAAAGGACAAAATTCTCTTCTGGTGTTTTTAGCTGCCAAATCATTTTTTCTCTGTCAGCCACTGAAGCAATGAAGCTTCCACCATTAATCCATGTGTTCTCAGGTGATAGCTGCCCAGGCCCTGTAACACGGGGACTTTTCTGGCTGAGCTCTTTCTGATCATCACCACTGCATGCCCTTGATTCATGGCAGTGATATCATGGTGCTGACAGGAAATAAAAATGTGCAGGAATGTTGACAGTTGAAAATACCTTGTAGGGTTGAAAACCAATTTTATGAAACAAACTTCAAAGAAACTTCCAAATTCAGACGTATCAGTTTCATTTATAGTACTTTTTGTGGGTTTGTGGAAACTAATCCCTTCACCTAACTAGATTTGTATGAGACTTTTCTGCTCCATATGTTCAAACATACCCCCAAGTCAAGAAATATCTGTATTCTTTGATTGCTTTTAATCTCAGTTCTCCAAGAGCTGTTGAAAAGATTCTTTGCTTCAGCCTATAGCATTTGTAAGAGTCAGTGGTTAAACCAAATTTTTGTCACACTGATCAGTTAAACTGTCAATGAATTAAAGAACTTACAAGGAAAAAAAGCAGGAACAGTGTGAGAAAAACTCCATGCTGTTTTGATAGGGAGAACAAAATGATCCCATGGTATCAACATCCCAGTAAGATAGCACTAAGAATTCCTTATCTACAGTAGTCCATCCAGTGATATTGAAGCTTACAAAACAGTTTGAAAATGGCCAGTTCTTTGAAAAGTAAGCAAGTTTGAGCAGTAAGAAGTTTAGCAATGAAATGGATGAAAAAAACCATGAAAATGTCATGGAAAGTGCATACTCTGAATTTAAATTTTCGTGTCTCAGAGAGAATAGAAATAGACAAAACACAGGGAAAGGTGTTCTTCACCCATAAAAAATTGGTGTTGAGACAATACTCTGCACAGTTACTCCTGTGCAGTGACACCATGTGGATGAGCTTCCCAGGTGTTTTCTGGCATATTCCTTGAACCCAAAACTTTATAACAGCGCCAAATTTCTCCTCAATCTCATGAACAGTGACAGAACTAGAGGAAATGACATGAAGCTGAGTCAGGGGAGGTTTAGGTTGGATGTCAGGAAAAGATTCTTCACCCAGAGGGTGATTGGGCACTGGAACAGGCTCTCCAGGGCAGTGGTCACAGCACCAAGCCTGACAGAGGCAAAGAAGAATTTGGACAACAATCCCAGGCACTTGGTGTGACCCTTGGGGTGTTCTGTGTAAGGCCAGGAGCTGGACTCGATGGTCCCCTTCCAACTCAGCTTATTCTGTGATTCTATGATAATTTAAAACTTCCTGAATCGTTATGGCTGTCCAGGTGTTTTCATATAAAATATAAAGAACAAAGCAAGACTAATTTATACCAACACTCAATGGGCAGACAAATCCTCTGAACAATTATTCCCAACCCAGAAAATCCCAGAAAAACCACTGAAAGGGTCAGTCCAACAGTGCCAGAAAGTAACAACTCTGAACTCTTTTAATAGGGACAAGATATCTTGTCTGAAGATGACACCATATAAACACAGAGAATGATGTTAAATATGGGCTGAAAATCTATGCCGTGCTACAAGAAGGTGACAATTCAGCCTCATTCCATAGATTATTAGTTCCCATTTCTCTTTGTTAAAGAAAATAAAGGGGTTAATCTAACTGGCATAATCGGTGGCTTGTCTGGCTGCTGCATTAAGCCAATGCTGAGTACTTTTAAAGCTAAAGATTTTCTGGAACATTTTAGTTTCATACTAGGAAGAAAAGCAAATGAGAGAAGGACTAGACTCACAAAACAAGAGAAAAGTAGAGGATAAACCCAGTGGTTACAGAAGACA
This sequence comes from Ploceus nigricollis, assembly GCA_013399945.1. Classification (NCBI taxonomy): domain Eukaryota; kingdom Metazoa; phylum Chordata; class Aves; order Passeriformes; family Ploceidae; genus Ploceus; species Ploceus nigricollis. The sequence goes on along the minus strand of VXBC01009269.1, from coordinate 131,218 downwards.
TAAGAGGGGAATATTAATCAGTTTTTCATTTTACTTAATATATTCAGAGATCTCCAATGAGACAGAAAATCCTTAATCAGTCAAGCAGAGTATTTTAATCCTTACCTTGCTATAAACATCAATAGATCAATCCATTCTTTAAAATTATCTATCATTAAATAGCAAAGTAGCTATACATACTGTAGAATTATCACAGCCTAAGGACATCAAACAAATGGACAAAATGGTCACATTTAATTGTTTTAATCAACCAATTTTCATTATACATGCTTCTTCTGATTTGTTTCACCATTTAATTTTATCAAACAAAAGAACTAATGGTCATTGGCTGCACAGTTCTCTTATTCTATTGGTTAAATTAAATTAAGGGGGTGGCTTTGGTGGTCATAGATGAGCAGTTGCTTCTTTTACAAAGTTTGTCACAGAGGGAAATTTTTCTGGATGCATTAGCCAGGATGTGATAGCCAAAACCTCACCAGGCCTGGAGTCAGCACCTGTCATTTTGTGCCCATCTCATGGCAAAGTCCTTCAGTGGTAACTGTGTTTGAGACAGGCAAGTGTGATCTTTAAGTCCTTACAGCCTCTCAAAATGTTTTTAATGTAGATTTGAGACTGAGAGGGAAAGTAACAGTCAAAAACAATGAAAACCCCTCTAGAATTTTTGGCCCATCTGTGTTTTGGCAGAGCCACATCACAGTACAGGACCCTGCAGAAATGAAGCCACTGGCCACACTCCTATCAGTGCTGTGAGCTGTTTGTAAGATCCCTGTCACTTATCATCTTCACAGCTAATACACACTCCCAAAATAAAAAGAGAGCTTAAAAAATAGCAAGTCTAGTTCAAATTAGGATAGCACTTTTTGCCCTGTTATTTTGATTGCAGCTGTGATAGGAATAGGAGTTTAATGGCATAAAGGTTTAGCAGAAGGGAGCTTGGCAGATCTAAGACAAATGAAAATGATACTTGTGAATTGCATTCACCAGCCCTTATGAAAGAGTAAAATGCTGCTGTCTCAGAGGTTTCAATAGTGTCAGAATTCATCTTATTTTTTAAATTAAATATTTTTGTATAGTCTAAGGAAAACTCCCACAACAGCCATACTCACACTATGGTTCTGCATCCATTTTTCACAGAGGGCTATATTTTGGGCCTGACTCTGTCGTTTTTGACATTTAAATAAAAGAATTTTAGGTAAAGCTGTGAGGTTTTTTGCACAATATCTGTTTGCTAAGCTGAACAAAAGAAAAGTCAAGTTAAAATCAATGATGCTTCCTACTCTCCTGAAAGATAACGTGCAGGCAATAAACTACTGTGTAAAATGGCACTGTCAACAGAATGTGGGGCTCTAATGGCTTTCAGTCTTTGTTATAGATATATCACACCTCTTTGGAGCTAACAAAGCAGAACCAAGACCCTAAAATACTGCCTTAAAACCCACCCAGTACTGTGCAGACACCATCCCTGGAGATGAACACAACAGGAAGTAAATTTGAAATTGACATTAAGCCAATTTTACTCAAGAGTGCATCTAATCCACAAGCCACTTTTGTATGTTGGAGATTGCTGGTGGGGGCTGGAACGTAACAGGGTTTTTTAATTGGAAATCAAAAGAGAAAGAGAAAACACAGAACACTATCCTGTTACTATAGGACATGGGCACACACAAACCAAATCATTTGATGTCCATTTGACATCAGTCTGCAGCTGCTGCAGACAGGCTGGTGAGAAGCAGTACAGTGCTACAGAAGTAGGTGTAGCAATGAGCATTTGCATAAAGATATATCACCTAGAAGGTAAAGAGGCAGAGGCCATGGCATGTGCAGAGTTATGATACTCTGCCATATATAAGAAAAGAAGCTTATTTTTTTTTTATCTTTTTGCACTGTAGTCAAAAAGCAAGTTTGATGGAAAAGTTTCTTGAAATAAAGACCATACCACTAGTAATTCCCATGGGCAAATTCATTTAGGAAGTTTTTCAACTGACAACAACAACAGGGAGGCATTTACTTAGACTACAAAGTTTTCAGCAAGCAGTTGGACTTTTTGTCACTTTTTTATCTATAGGTCATAGGTGCAACAGAGATTATATTTCTGCTTTTATTTTCTGCAACAAGTTATTCAGCACGTGACATCAAGAGGCGACAGGCCCAACCTGAAGCACAGAGGGGCCTGTCTGACCATAAAGGAGCACTGTTTTCCCTGAGAGAGTGACTGACCATTGTCCCAGATTGCCCTGGGAGGTTGTGGAGTCTCCCTCCTTGGAGATATTCAAAAGCCATCTGGACCTGTTACTGAGTAAGCAGCTCTAAGGGACCCTGCTTGAGCAGGGGGGGCTGGACCATCTCCAAAGTGGGTGCAGGGTATATTCTGATTTTTCAACTGATCTGCCAAGGCAGGGTCTCATTTATAAATGAAATATATCACTCAAAGATGGTACTGGGCCATGAACAGCCTATGCGTGTGTATGTTTGAAAATGAGCAGTCTGAAGGAAATTTCAAATAAAAAGGTACTGAGAGTATATAAGATTTAATGGAATGAAAAACAAAAAATGTGGAAGATAAAAGAGATTTCTTACAACACAGTTATTCCAATAGAAAATCTTGAGATGAAACTGTCACTTCGTATATCTTACAAGAAATAAGGAAGGCTCAATAAAACCCTGATGGAACTGTTTAGCAAGTAAATTAGTGTGTCTACCACTCTTTCTTCACAACCACATTTCAAACCATTATGTAAATATCTGAAAATGCCACAATGTAATCCCCATTATTTATTGTCAAATGTACAGTGAACAGTGAAAGAAAAATTTCTTCCTTTTCAAACTGAAATAATCTCTTAGTATGTGCCTCTCCCACTGAGATTACTTATGAAAGTTTTTAAAGACAGTCAGGTCAATCCCAAAGTATTTGTCACACGTAATTGTGGCTTCTCTCTGAAATTGCAACAAAGAAAAGCTGATTATTATTTCAACATCAATCATCCTGACAATTACAAATATTTGCTCCATAGGGGAAGTGGATGCATCATGTCATATTTATACATAGCTTCATGTTATTGGAAATATAAGCTGTTAGCATTCTCTCTAGGTTTCTTGTTTACTCCTCCTGTATGAAAATTTTACTAATTAAAAAAGAGAAGAATCCCAAATGTAATGCACATTCAACACAACTTAAGTCTGGGAATGTGGCTGCTAATTTGTCAGCTGTGAAATCACTGCAGTAATATTTCAATGGCTTCAGTAAAAAATGCATTCTTGGAAAATTCAGAAATACTGCAGTGTCTTACTGCATGCATTAAGGTATGACAACAGAAAAATTAAGTCACACAAAAAACCTTTGCTCTACCTGGAATAGGGAACATTAAAATTTCCGGTTGAGAGAAAATTGTCCTTGCCATTTGTCCTGGTTTCAGCTAGGACAGAGTTAATTTCTTCTCAGTAGTGGTTACAGAGCTGTGGTTGGATTGAGAAAGAGAATGGTGTTGATAACACACTGATGTTTTGGGTTTTGCTAAGTTGCGTTTGTCCTAAGTCGAGGACTTTTTTTTCTTGTCTCATGCTCTGTCATTGAGGATCCAAAAACACCTGGGAGGGAGCACAGCCAGGACAGGTGACCCAAACTGACCAAAGGGCCATTCCACACCATAAAATGTCGTGCCCAGTATATAAACTGAGGGCAGTTACCTGGAAGGGGGGACAATTTGGGGTTGGGAAGGCAAGTCTGGTATTGGTCAGCAATTTCATTGTGCATCACTTGTTTTTCTTCTTACTGTCACCATTATTAATCTAATTTACAATTATTGCTGTATTTTATTTTCAATTATTAAACTGTTCTTTTCTCATCTTACAAGTTTTACTTTGATTCTTCTCCCCATCCCTTCTCCCTTCTCTGGGGGGGGGAGGGGCAAGGGAGGATGGAAGAGATGGGNCTGTCATTGAGGATCCAAAAACACCTGGGAGGGAGCACAGCCAGGACAGGTGACCCAAACTGACCAAAGGGCCATTCCACACCATAAAATGTCGTGCCCAGTATATAAACTGAGGGCAGTTACCTGGAAGGGGGGACAATTTGGGGTTGGGAAGGCAAGTCTGGTATTGGTCAGCAATTTCATTGTGCATCACTTGTTTTTCTTCTTACTATCACCATTATTAATCCAATTTACAATTATTGCTGTATTTTATTTTCAATTATTAAACTGTTCTTTTATCATCTTACAAGTTTTACTTTGATTCTTCTCCCCATCCCTTCTCCCTTCTCTTGGGGGGGGGGAGGGGCTAGGGAGGATGGAAGAGTTGGGAGCATTGAGTGAGTTGTTTAATTTCCAGCAAAGTTTAAATCACAATGCCATTATTTGAAATTTTTTAAAAAATATATATTGCTATAAAAAATGCTACATTCATATTGCATAAGGTCAAAGTAAATTTGTTAGGTGCTTCAAAAATGCATTTCCATCTGTTTACAACTTATTTTCCTATTTTTTTTCTAGTGTTTGGCTTGGGACTAATGAAAGGAACCCATGATTTTTTGACCTTATCATAATGGCACTGCGCTAGAAACAAGTGTCAGTTGTACTTCGTGTTTGCCTTCGTGTATTAAAATACTCTCATTACCCAAGTTATCCTTTTAATCTAATCTGTGAAAATTGCATTTTCCAACTTCTGAAAGTTCTGATAGTTGAACTTTGATTTGCCCAAATTCACATTATTTATGAAGCAAAACCCAGTGTACAAACCTCAGCATGACTGCAATATTAGATTGCCCTTCTCAGCCTCTTTAGCAACCCTGCACACACAGCTTAACCAAATCTAGTGCAGAGCTGAATTTTAAGCATATTTTCTCTTTTGAGAAGGGGATAAAAGTAAAACTTTTTAACTTTTCACTTTTCTATCACAGCTCATGGGCTGTATCTCCAGCTTTTCTAGAACTGCTGTAGTCTGTTTTTTTTTACTGTGGCTCCCTCACTATGGATCTCCTAGACTGGTACAGACAAATCAAACCAGGTTATTTGGCACTAATTCTGATCTTCCAGACTATCTGAATATTCTTTAGAACTTTGAAATACAGTGGATTACAGTTAGAGTTTTGCTGTGATTATAAACTGAGGGACTAAAAAAATAGTTATTATTCTCCATGCAGCTAAAACTGTCATATAATAATTTAATATAACCAGGTAACAATTTTTTATGTACCAAGCAAGCAAAAAGGAAACAACACAGTAATTATGCATTTAACTGTGAATACTACACAGACTTTTATTATTTCTAATAGATGCTATACATTACTTCAAATATGTAACGTTTAATCTCTTCATATGCTATGCCAAAAGCAATATTCATGATAGAATTTCTGTTCCTTCAAAAGATTCCATTGAGGCAACTTTAATGAGAAATTCTTCTTGTTAATGCTCGCATGGAAATATTCCCAAACTACATGCAATGCACAAAATCTAAAAATAAACAGGTTATTTTAAATTCTATTTGGTAGATAAATATTTTAAAAGTTTAAAAACATTTGTCTTAAACTACTTGTCCAACCCTTCTCTCTTTCCCTGGCTGCTTCCTCATACCAAAGAAAATGTCTGTCGTCTGTGATATGAAGACATTTAAGCACATCAAGATATTTATTGTCTTTTGAGACACTCTCCTCATAAACAGCTGCTGATTGTCCTAAATCTGCAGGTATCTGAACTGATATTTCTAAAGCAAAAACCAAGCAAACATAAACACAAAGCTTTTAGATGGTGTCAGAGATCTCCTGTGATGCCATAGAAAGATTTTATACCACAGCATCAGTCTAAGGAAAATGAGACAGAAACTGATGCAGAGTTCATGATTCACCTGTCTTTCAGACGAAGGGAAATGTCACAAACAAATCTGTTTAGGACTTGAACTTCAGGATTTTCATGTTGACACAAGTATTACAAAACTGTATACATTTTGTTTATTTTCTTGCTACTTTTTAAAATTTATGTTTATTTTAATCTTGGCTGAATTCAGGGGAATGGGGGGAAAACCAAGCTCAGGCTCAAACCCAGCTATTCAGCAGAACTTTGTAAAAGATAGAAAATATATTGTCCGTGAGAATAAAATAGTTTGCTGAGAATTTAAAATCAGACAAAACTGCCAGAAGAGCAAAAATCTCTTTTAAGAATGGAAAAACCCCAGCAGAACAAAGGAAAAGGGGTATGGGGGAAATAGGAGCAGTTCCAGGGACGCACAGCACTCTGTTATCTTAATTGTTCTGCCTATTATTCTGTAAACACTCCATCAAATGTTCTCCATGGTTATCAAGCATATGTTTTGAATGCATTATGTGAAAGAATTAGAAGCATGTGCTTCCTTTTCTGTTCAGAGAAATAGGCCATTATTCATCTTATCGTCCCGTCTTTGCCAGAGCTCTCCTTTGGCTGGGCACTCAACCATGCAGCTGTCTTGGACCCCACTCCATTTGACCTCTTCCTATGAAGTTCTCCTCTGGTTTTTACAGGTTATAAGGCTGGCACTTCTTTAAGCCTTCGTTTCCCTTTTCCTTGCCCACCTTCTTTCCCTTTAGTGCATTACACAGAGCCCCTGACCCTTGCAAGTCCAGTACCTCATCTATTTCTTCTGCATCTCCAGCAGTGATTAAGGATGGTCTGGTTTTCAGGTCAAGGACAGCTCTAACAGCAGGGACAGTGAGGTCCATCTACACTCAAACTTGAACAAGAATTACCTTGGTAAGATCCTGCCTGAATTATTTCCCTCCTGCTCGAAGCAGGGATGGCAGCACCAGTTCTGCCACAGAAACCCTTGGAGTGCACATCACACCCAAAAGCACCTCCTGCCTGCACAGAAACACTCTGAGGGGGAAGAAAGTCCTACCTGCTAAAAGGCATTGGAACAGATACTGACATGTGTTAACAAAGCAGGAAAAAAAAATGTGGACAAAATTGAATTAGCTGTTTATTGGGTATTCCATTTGCTTTTTCTGCAGGCACACACAACCTGCTAGCAGCAGGTTTTTTCACAGAAAAACTCATCAAGAAAAGGATTTAGGAGAAAATCCTAAAACCCACTTACATCTGACTCAAAATTCATTTAGTCTTTTTACTCTTTATGCTCCAACATTTGCTGTTCCAAAGTACTCTATGGAAAGGCCATCTAGAACAAATGTTCCTTTCAATACTAATCTGATGTGGAAATATAAAATGCCCATGCATAGAAAACCCAGCCTTGAAGAGAATTTTAAATAGCTTCTCCAGGCCACCACTTGTCCAGAATTCAAATATCTCAGACACTCTTTTTTGTCAAAGGTTTGAAAATCTGTTGTTTCTGATGATAGACGATGGAAAAAGAATTGTTCCTGATTTTCACAGGGGAGAAAAAGCTTTAGATCCATCTTGAAGCATAGAAAATAATATTGTAGAGAAGAAAACATCCAAAGTACCTTTAAAATACTCTCCTTGCTTCTTTAATAATCAGTTGTTAGCCAGACTAGTGTGGAACAACAGGAGTGTTTGAGCTCAGCTCCCATCCATGGGCAGCTGCACAAAACTGGTAGGGAAAGAGGGAAAGGAGACCCTGAGCAGGGTCATTCTTTTACAATACATTAGCTTTTAACAAAAATCTAACTTGTATTTCTATTTTTCATACTTCTAATTTATGACCTAAACCACAAAAATTTAGAAAACAATATAAAACAACTGTAGCATCTCCCAAGAATTAATTTTTTGTGCAATACATGCTTCTCAATGCTACAGTCAGTGAGAGGAAAATAGTGAGCTCTGGTCTCATTAATTTTCTTAATGTCTTAATAGCTTGGAAATTCCTTCTTCAGTGCCATCTTTCATTTTTTGAGTAAAAATTTAGCAGTTCCATTAAAAAAAAAAAACCACAAAAAAAAAAAACTCAAAGTGCAATAACAGTGCAATAACTTGGGGATCTTAGCTAAAACTTTCAAATAAAAAAAAATATGTTGTCCATAAGTCAGCAAGAAAAAACACATTTTCTTAGAAGAAAAGAATGAAAGTGGTAAAAAGCAGTCAAAAGACAAATCTGAATTAGTACACTGAACTTTGAGGTCCTTGCCTTTGTCCACAAACATATACTATCTTTTCTCGAAACCAAGAACTGTGCTAGTATAAATATTATTTAAAGGGTAACATTTTTGATAATATAACGCTCAAAAATATTTATGAAGTACTTAGTTTAAAATTAGTTCCTCCAAATCACGGATTTTTACTGATAAATATTATGACAGGTTATGATATTTATAGTTTCAGAACTGTTGGAGGGTTTAAATACTATGGTCATGACTATTTTATGATTCTATCAATGAAGGATTGTTAAAAAAACTCCAAGATTTTTTTTTCTTTTTTTAAATAATGGATATTTTGTTGTTGATTTACTTTTCCCTTTAAACTTTATCTGTTTAACAGTAAGTTGAGCAATCACTTTTATATTTTTGGCAAACCCTTCAGTAAAATCTCTTTGACTGAGATTAGGCCTTGCAGAAATCATCAGCAATTATGGGGAAAGAAACCTCTTGAATGATGAAATAAGTTGTAACACTGAAGCAGGACAGCAGCATATGTCCCAGTTTCTGAGACAACAGAACGTGATATAAAAAGTCATCTCTTCCACACATGATAGTGTGACAGTAAAAAAAAAGGTTTGACACAAAGAGGACACATGGAAAAATCCCTTCCACCACAGCATGAATATCCATAAAATTAATTTATTATATTTTCATTTTTCCTCCTCTCTCTGAATGGGAATGTAAAACTCATGGCTGAAACAGTCTCCCCACTTTGTGGGAGCTAAGCCAGGCACACATGAGATCCTGGCTCTTGGGTTTTTTAGGCTGCCCTCCCCCAGCAATGCTTGAGGTTCTTACTGTAACACAGGGGCTGAACAACCCAGTCTAAAAAGAAACACCATAAAATCAAATATTTAGAAAAATGAACGAGTCACAACGTCTATCCATAGGGGAAACAGTTACAGGAAGGAAGATACAATTTCTAGGCTTTTCCTAGAATCTTTCTGCATTAAGTGCCCATTCCAACCCTGACATGGGAAACAGTTTTATTGACACCTACACTGGACGATTCACACAGGTCGAAAACAGCACTTCTGTTTTCAAAATAAATAAATCCATACACCAAAACAGACATAAATATGGACTTTTATTTTTCTGGAAACACCAGCTCTTACTTTACACTGAAGATAACACCACAATTAAATCCAAGTCTGTAGCTCAGATGGATGCAATGGAAGTTAAAGTCACTCAGTACCTGGCAGGACACCACTAAACGGTATTACAACAAAACTTGAATTTTCCCTTTAATTCATATAACTATTTACATCAATGTCAGCATCACAAAGTTGCCTGTTCTAAGATGAAAAGTTATTCCCATGGTATACAAACTGAATAAACTCTCTGCATATCCTGTTGCATCAGTCTAAGGAAATTTTTCTGCTTCTTTGGATCAATCCAAAGCCATATTGAAAGTCACTGATTTGGTGGCAACATTTATTTCTGAAAAGGCCCAGAATGAGTAATGCAATTGTAGGGCTCATCCTCCAATGGGAGGCACTTAACGCTGCAAAACTGATGTGCAAATCTCAACTCAAAGGAAGAGAAGTTTGCACACATTGGTCTGAATACTCTTGTGGGCATTAATCTGGAGCTTCTCCTTCCAGAACTATCAAAGATCGTCTTTTTTTTTCAGTTTAGTTTGTTGCACGGTAATAATGGAAAAGAAATACCAGGATATCAGATAATTGTAGTGTCATAGTGATAAAACACCTGTAAATAACTTATTATTCCCTTAGTTCTGACCCTAAATTATCTGCTTACAAAAAAAAAAAAAAAAAAAAAAGGGAAAAAAAAAAAANAAAAAAAAGGGAAAAGAAACAAAAGAAACAAATGCCCTTGCAGCTGGTGGCAGTGAACTTAACAGAAGCAGCTACATCAGCTGCTTTGACCTTCTCACAGTAAGCAGTGAAAAGGGCACCCAAAAGCAGCATAAACCATCTGCTAACCCACCAGATCACTGCAGTATTAACAAAAAGGCTCACCACAGATTTCTCGACTCTCTTTTGTTGCAGGGAGAAAATAAATCCCATGATGCTGAACTGTGACTATGTCATCTGTGGAGCAGAATACTGTGAAAGACTGGGTGGCTCCTGTATCATGTGGGAAACACTGCAAGAAGAGTTACCCTGACCTTAAGGCTCTGATTTTGTAACTGCACAGCCCTCCAAGCATGATTCCACTTCCACCTTCAGTATGACCATGGAGAGCAGGCTGATCAGTGTCCATCTGCATACTGCAGACTACACCTGGAGCAAATGAAGATGTGATTAAGCCAATATTTACACATACAACAGAAAGAGATCATTGTAGATATGCCCCAGTTTATTCTGCAGGTAGATCTGTGAAATAAATTCACACTGCATATCACATGTTATCATCACTCAGGTTAATGCTGTAGTCACAATGAGGAAAAATGTCCCATTAAGGTGGTTGCAAAGTTGTTTGGACTGCAGGAATTGGTATTTTGTAAAACAATCAGAGTGTGACAGTATAGCAGAGTTGTGACCTTATTTACATGGCAGGTCTGTGCCATGTAAATAAGATCATAATGCACCAGCATTCATTTTCTTGTGGTGGAAAAAGGTGGAGAGGGTGACTGTAAAATGCTTACAACAAGTAGCAGAGTATTCAAAAACATGGAAAAGGCCAAAATGTGTCAGTTATATCAATGACTATGACACAGCTGATAGAAAAAACAATTTGTCCCCTCATTCTGAGCCCACCTGGCTCACATGAAAGTCACAGGACCTTATTGAAGACTCGTGAAAGTAAAAGTGCCATGTTTATATCTAAAATATTACACATTCTGAGCCCCATATTTATGTATGGACTGTGTAATGTTTTCAGGAGGCCATTGCCATTTAAAGTCCTTGCAGAGGGTGTCTATAACATTTAGCAAAGATGGGATTAATCCCCAGAAGTTCCTGTGGTTGAACAGGGAGCATTCTATGCCCTTAGAAATGTCCTGTAAAAGTCAGTATTTAGGTAAGAAAAGTAGGCAACAATTACCCACTCCTACCACATCTATGTTTCCTCTTGATCCCAGCAGCCACGTCCCAACAGACAGAAATATTTAAGAAAAATATTTAGAAAACAGATTTTCATCCTAGGAATTAGCCATCAGCATCCTCCATTTAAAGCCTTCGTGCTCAGGGGGAGCTCAGATCTGGTGTCTCTTCATGGCTTTAAAACTGCTCCTGGAAGCTGCACGTGGAAGGGAACACCCTGTGCTGTTTGTAGGTTGTGACCTCAACAAGCCCATAAACATGTCTAGGCCTGACTATAATTTATCTTGATTTAGCAAGTCAACGAGGGTAAGGTGTTTAAAATAACTGCTGAGTTGTCCTCCAATTTTCAAAGGTCAATTTTGGTTCCAAAAAGTTGTGGAAATTTTAGAGGGATATTGGCAGAATAGGTTTTTCACTAGGAATTATTATTTTTTTTAGTGGCAAAAATGGTTGGTATTGCATATGAAATTCAGTACTGGCATATGTCAGATTTACATGCAGATCACAGAAAAAAACCCTGTAATTCAAACACCATTAACCTTCATTTCTATAACACTATATCTTGCTTGTAGTAAAATTCACAAATATAGTACTGTTTCTGCAATTCTAAACAATAAAACATCTGAAGTCAGGCACTAAAAACAATCCTTTCATTTTTCCTAGGTATTTTAAATGTATATTTTCATTCCTTTATATTTTCTTTCTGACTTTTGAACCTGCATGACACACATTTTCCAAAGGTTCTTTGGCAGCCACAAGAGGAGAGTTTCAGATGTTTTCAAATAAAAATTGAAAGGCTTTCATATTCACATGCCTTCAGGAACTCATGCTTTAACAAACACATCAAATAGTCTGATGCTCATTATGACAAGGCAAGTTTGTTATACAGATCATAAAACACCTGCAAGAAGCATCTCCATAATGCTAATATCTCGCTTAGATTAAAAAATACAAGTATATCTGGCAAAATGTCTCTTCTTTGGTGTATATCCAGATATTGTAAATCATATGCTGTATGGAGATTAGCAATATTTTGGCTCTGCAGGATATCTTCTCATGACAAAATACTTTTCCAGGTTAGTATCACTGAGACAGTAAAATCTGGCCTTGCAGATTGTGAGAAACAAGATGCCATTAATCATTTGTTTAATTGTGAAAATTTTTAGGACATATTAAGTGAAGCTTTTTTTTTTGGAACAGCTAAAATAATGTAATATAAGAAGAGGAAGCATGGAACAGTGAATAATAATGAATAAGCATTTCTATGTAAATTAAATTCACAAAAAACCTGCTAATTGAGTGGCTGAGGATGGCCTAGTATAGTATTGAGGCAAAGTTGTGGCAAAATGCTTTTGTTATCCATATTAACATATAATTTTTATTGCTTCAAAAGCATAAGTTATTTTGGAGTTTCAACTGGACCAAGCAGCTCTCGGATAAAGCTTACATTATTTATCAGTATCAATTGTTAGGGGAATATGTGGAGAATATGGGGTTTGTGCAGAATTGCCCAATTTCCCTGGGTTTTAGGGCTGTCCAGATTTTAAGAACAGTGTAAAAAGAACAAAGAAGACATCCTTCTCTGTAGTTTCAAGCAAAACCTTTGTTCAAAGCTAGGAAAATCTTCCAGTGGTTTCCAAAAATGGGAATTCAGCAAGCGTTTGTTATTCCTTTGCCACACTTTCACCACAATGAACAGAAAAGACCCAGAATTACAGCAAAAGCTTTAGTGTACAAGGGATTTCATTGAACCTTTCCAGTCTCATTAGCTCAGCTAACAGCTTCTGCTTGTTAAGAGGCTCTGTGGGCAGTGGCAGCAGCAGCAGCAGACAGTGATCCTAAAGCAGAGGTACCTGCAGAGACCAGGGTTCAGGCTGTCTCCTGGGCTGGAGGTGACACTGCAAATCCTGGCTGGGGAATGTTCCATTTGTTTCCATTTTATTCACATTTCATTGTGATTTTGTCCCACACACAGGCCAACTTCACACCTCTAAGGCTTGCCTTTTGTACCTCAAAGGAAACTGAAGGATTGTCTGTCATATGCTGCTTCTACTTACATCCCTTTAACCCCCATTCAGGCAGGGTCATAAAGCTTTGAGGGGAAAAAGATGCCCTTCATGTTAGCAACCTTCTGTGACAGATTTTTTATTTGCTTCTATATTTAGTTATTTTGAGCAATAATAGAAACTGAAATTTCACTTCCTGGAATGCAGTGGCTGAAACATTTGAGATGTTTTTGCTGGAGGGTGCTGCTAGCATTTATGTGCTTTCTCCCCCGCCTTTTCTCTCCCAATCCAGTATCCATTTCCTGCTATGCTGCATGATGAACATGAAATGTGGTTTTGATGTATGTACAGTCAAAGAGGAAAACCTCCAAGTTGAATGATGAAAGCAACAACACACCCATAGCTGTATATACCCATGCACTGCCTTTGCTCTTGCAGTGAACACAAATTCTGTTTCGTTAAAGGGGGTGGATTTCATAAGCTCCCAGTGTGGTGTGAGGTTAAGCAGTGCAGAAAGGATTTGGGGATGTAGCAGAGCCAGCTACACACATTCCACCACAGTGGAGGCTGCCCTTAAAGAATCAAGGAGTCACAGAATCATAGGATGGTTTGGGTTGGAAGGACCTTGAAGAGGTCATCTAGGCCCACCCCTCTTCCATGGTGACATCTCTTGCTAGGCCAGGTTGCTCAAAGCCCCATCCAGCTCGGCCTTGACCACTTTCAGGGATCGATCACCCACAACTTTTTTGGCTACTGATTCCAATGCTTCAACCAAACAACAAATCTCTTCCTTAGAGCTCACCTAAATCTACTTTCTTCCAGTTGGAAGCCATTGGCCCTTCCTCTGTCACTACATGCCCTTGTAAAAAGTCTCTCACCAGAGCCCCAGTAGAAAATTAACTGTAAGGGAATGGATCAGTTTTTCCAGAACTGGATCAGTTAGCAACTTGAGCAACCCTCTGCTTTGATGGTGTAAGAGGAGAAAATGTTTACCTTCCCCAGGCAGTAAAAGTGACAGTGCTCGGGGAACGCATTTCTGTATCAATAGTTCTTGTCCTTCCTTGGGCATCTGGGTCAGAGACAGAGAGCACAAACTTTTTACCTTCCTTGAGCTCTTCACAGAAGCCCACCCAGGAGCTGCAAAGCAGATAGAAGATCAGACATAACAAAATCCCCCCAAATTACTTCCACATACTTTCTCCACATTCACAGGATCAGCTGGCATGAAGAAATTTAGGCTGCTCCTCCTCACAGAGGGGTCATTACATATATCCTGTGCTACAAGAAGTGCATGTTCTCCCCATGTAACAGCTGCCAGCTGGCAAGATGTCACGGGCAGCTGGCAAGTTCAGAGGACAGTGCCACAATTTCATGTCAGTTTGTATAATGTGGAATAGCTATGCATAACACAGTAAGAAAGGAGAACACAATTGTACCACTTAGACAAAAAAACTTTTCATGTGAAAACAAGAGTTGACAAACCACAGCTGCTTTTACAATATAGTACTCTCTTACCAACTTTCTTCTGCAAAACTGAACCTAGAAACAATGCTGTTGTTACAGGCTGCCCTGCATAACCTGAATTATTGTCAGTTTGCTGTGCCTACGCAGTTCCATGTAGCAAGGCTGAGATGAAATAGGCATCACTGAATTTGATACCTATGCACAAATCTCATAGTGTGTGCAACAAGCAATATGGCACTGATGATTTACACTCCTCACACTTTTTTTTAATGTGCTTATCTCTATGATATCTGAAAATACTGTTTAGAAATACTACTAAAACCGTCCTTTTTGCTCTCACTTTATACTTCCTTGATTAATCACAGGAAATGGTACATCTGGTTTATATTTTTTGACTTGTTTTTGTGAGCACATGTGTTATATGAAAACACAATATTGAATCAAAACCTGCTAGTTCCATGTTCTGTTTTCAGATTGAACAGGCACATGGCCAGTCTGATCTCCCAGTGCACTGAATTTTATAGTAATATATCTTGCCTCTCTGAGGTATTTGCTACTCACTTCCATTAGATTTCTTCTTGGACAGTTTCAATTTTAAAGATGAAAATTCCTCTCAGGAAAAATATCCGTGGTGATTTTAACTATCAAGACAGACATGTCCATGGTGATTTTAACTATCAAGACAAAGACCTTGAATCAATCAGTATTTTCGAAATTTGGAGTAGTGTACAGATCAGAACAATGTCTTTCTTCTTTTCCTTTTCTTTTTTGTTGTAAGAATAAATGGGTTTCTGTCCTTAAAACTACTTAGAATATTTTCAGCATGTAAATGTTCATTCCTAGGTGTAAAGATTTCACCTAATCAGTTCCTAAGGTCATGAAAATATGTGTCAGTGTACCCTACACTGTGCTTCAAAGAATAACAGACAGACTGCTGTTTTGTCACCTTTTTTATTACTTTTATTGTTGTTTAGAAGATGGTTTCCTGAATAGCTGTTTTAGCAGATTTTTTCCCGGTATTATAGAATCGTTTAGGTTGGAAAATACCTTTAGGATCAGTGAGTCTGCTAACCAAGCACTGCCAGGTCCATCATTAAACTGTACCATTCCAAATGATCACGTGTCATTTGAAGAAAAAAAATATGGTTTGTATTTTGTTGTAACAAACTTTCTACCAACGGGAGATATTCCATGAAAACGAAGACTGATTTTAACAACAAATAAATAATGCTATTAGCTAAATTATTTAAAAATGGGAGGAAAATAGGAACTCTCTTTTCTGGGAATTTTTGCCATTACAACCACTTGTTCTTTTGGAAGGAAACAATTCTGAAGCTGGATTTGTCTGAAAGGTAACTCATTCCTTCACTTTATCATGTGCTTTCATCCTGACAGGCACCTGGGCAGGGTCTTTGACAGTGACCACAATTCCTTACACTGCACTGCTCTTAAGCTTTACATCTGCATGAGATCATTGTCAAGTTGAAATAATGAACTAACAGGCTTAATTAACTATTAAATTGTCTGTTGTAAAACTGCCAACTTTTACTTCATAAAGCTACAACCCATCTCAGGAAACAGGGCAGACAGAATTTGCTCTATAAATCCTAATAGTTGTACTTATTATCTTGAACTCATGCAATCTTGATAAGTTATTTACAGTGGGATACAGTGCCTAAAAATTTATTTTTTTTATTCCTGAAGATTTAAGTTAAAGAATTATGACAATCTCATCTCTGCTTTGATAGAATTGTAACAGTAAGTGGGGTCAAAGTCTGCCTGAGCCAAAATCTGCATACTAATCTCTATGTGCTCTGCCTCTATTTATGTGATAGGTGGGCAATGATCCTGTCTTTCAGCATGAAAAAAACTCTTACATTTATCACCTTGAAATCTTTTAAAAATCATGGGTTTTCTTGATGAATAAACTGGGGAAAGAAATAGAAAAGAAACAAAAAGGAACCAAAGTCATTCAAACTTTGTCTTACAAAAAAAAAAGCAAGCCCAAATCAAAATCATTATGAAATGACCACATTTGCAATGCAAACATGTAAGTACAGGTAAAGTCCCACTAAGGGAACCTTTTCCTGTGTTGATTTAAGAAAGTCCCAAATTTTAACTACAGGGTTTATGCCCTCTATGGCAATAAAGGGATGAGGAAGTATTAGTACAGTTGGGCAGAATGGGATTGACCCTTCTAGAACAAGGGTGGAAGTCTCCCAAATGTCACAAAGAGCCTCTTATGGCAACTTAGTGTGACCTGTCTGGAGTTTGGTGAGCTGGAACTGTCATTCTCTGAGGATTTTCCTGTGGATTTTGTTCAGGAAGGAAAATTTGGACATTGCCAACTGCAGAAATTGTCTGAAAGCTCAATGAAAATATAAACTGACCTGGTTTTTCAGATTGTAAGAATGAAGAGTATGAACTACTGGAACAAAATTCAAAGGAAAGCATTGATTTTTATCAATTGGTGTCTCCAGACAAAAAAATGGGTACTTTTTCCCAGAATAGCTTTTAATCTGACACAATTTAGTGGTAAAATAAACAAAATATTATATTTTATTTCAGACATTAGACTAGATATTTGATGCAGTTTTCACTCTTTTGCCATAATATAAGGATTTCTAAAGGCAGAATAACCCATGAAGCCTTCTGAGCTGCATCAGGTCCCATCACCAAGACAGAATTTAGGAGCAAGTGTCACATTAACACTGAAGCACAGCTTCACAGTACATCCAGAAAAATTGAACTATCATTAAAACCACTCACAAGTCTGTAGACAAATGACTGACAACCAGAATTCAGCAGCTGAAGGGCCCAGATTCCTTAGAAATCCAGGTTAAGAATAAGAAGATGACTTTGGGAAGGTGCTGACTAAGAGTGAGTGGCAGCGCCTGATTCTAAAGTTGAGTCCTTTCCCTTTCTGGTAAACTGATGAAATCCCATTCAAGGCAAGGGAGTCAGAGGGGGTTTTGTTGTCATGTTGTGGGTGGTTTTTTTGCTTTCTTTTAACAGTCATAAAATTGTTGAAGTGATCATTTTCATCTTATTGTGCTTTATTTTTTATCTGACAATGTAGCAGCAGCAACTCAGGGAATCAATGTGTTACTTTTCTTTTTAAGTGTTACTTTTTAAAGTGCAAGTTCCCTGGGATCTGATGGTATTAAAAATACAGAAAGGGAAAAGAGTCCATGGGAAAAGTGACGGAGGTCTTTACTGAAGGTGAAAATTTTATCTTGTACATAAAAAATGATTTGAAGGTTCTCAGAATCAGCATTTGGTGGCTGCAATCCCAACAGACACACACTTTTAAATTCTGGGAGCAGCAAGAATATTAGTCCTCAACACTGAATAAAGCAAATTCATAGGCTGTTTTTAGGGTGGCACTGAATTAGTTGAAAGGCAAGGCTTCATCTACCAGCCTTAACTCTGACATGTGATAAACAATAACATTTCTTATAATGTTATTTTACTGGGCAATTCTGTCATCATCTGCCCCTCTTCCATCCCCAGCCCCAGCTTACTTGGACTGCTCAGAAAACTGCTTGGTTTACAGACAAACACGTATAAAAATAAGATACTGGAGCACTGATTAGTGATAGCCCAGTATAAAACCAGTTCATCAGGTGCAGAAACATTTTCAAAGCTGATGAATCTGTTAGCTTATAGTAGAGTAGGCAAATAGATTATTTGCTACTGCTACAGCACTAAGAAAACTCAACAAGAACAGACTTGTTTTACCTTGATAAATTTAGGCTATCCACATTCTGAGTGAGTGCTAAATGTCATCCTTTTTGTGCTAGATAATATATGAGAAAAATGTTCACATTTTAGTACAGAAAAACATTGTGTAGAGAGTATAGAATGGGATGGAAATGATGACTTCTTTAATTAAGCCAACACCAGTCACGCAGGCACAGGGAAATCCTTCCCTTCCCTGACTGTGCTAGTGGATATGGATACAATGGTTTCAAAATGGGTTTTTGACAGGCAAGCATTAAGATTTTGTTCAGTGGGATGATGCACTGGATGTATGGCTAGTTCTTGCTTTGAAAGCAAGTCCAAAATTTATTTTTATGGGATAAGATTAAAGTGGTTATGATTAAGTTGCCATTTCAAAATTAGGCTTCCTGGAAGACCCTTGTTTTTATTCAGTACAAATTTAGATCTCACACAGTCATAGTAAACTCCTTCTAGGACTTAAATTTAGCCAGATTCCATGCTGATATTATGAAATCCATCTTCCATTTTCAATGTTCTGGATCTTAAAAGACTACCACTGCCAAAGCTTTCTAACATCTGAGGTCTGGAAGGGAGAAAATGGTTCTTAATTAATCTATATTGTAACATTTCAGGTGTCTTGTTGTGTATACTATTGATTGGAAATTTAGATATAACTATGCCAGCAGTATAGAGGTATAATCTTGGTGACACTATTTTGAGAAATATCATCATGTTTTATACTGAAATATCATCATGTTTTATACTGATTATTCATTTAAATGATGTGTCCTTCCTGTGTCCATTTGCAGTTTCTGAATAACTCCGACTTAACACTGAGCTCTGGGAAACTTAAGGTCCCGAGCATATTTTTTTTACTCAGAGTTTCCTTCTTTCCTTCTATAACTTTGTGGTTGATTAGGGAATGAGTGGCATGGCAAGTTGTTCAAATGTCCTAGCTTTTGGACTAAGCAGATTAGTAATTGCTTAAACTGCCACACATGACTAGTATTCTTCATAAATAAAATATCTCAGCCTGTTGGAAAGGATTGCTCTTCAGGACTCCCAAGTTGTTCCCTCCCCTTGGCTTGTGAGCACTTATGTCCTGGAGGATGAGTCTCTCAGCACTCAATTGTCTTCAGCTAAAATTTGCTAAAAACCATATTTTCAAGCTTGCCTAAGCAGAGAAGGGACTGCACAGCGTTTCACAGTGGGAATGAGACTGCTACTGTGGCAGGGAACACTGACAGAAAATGGGACAAGCTATCTTGCTTTTAGTAAGATTCATATTCATGCCAGGGGTTAGTTACGGTCAGGCTCTGTGCTGGAAATTCACACTCCACCATTCAGCCTGCCAGACACGAGAACTCTGGAACCCACAGGCATTGGGCACAGACAGATTTCAGCCCCAAGTACATTGGTCTGCATATGGGGAACGTTTCTCTTACAAACATAACCCCTTTAACTGAAGGGTTGGCTCTTAAAGAGCTGCAACCACAGGTGGCAGACAGCCTGGGGACAGTCAAAGGGACTCAGAAGAAAGAGCCTGCAGTGATAAGCATAATGTGAAATCCTAAATGAAGGAGGAAACCAAAAAGCTCAAAGCATGACGGAAGTCCCAGCTGTGTAGGGAACAGTAACTGCTGAAACATCTGTTTGGAGAAAGCATTCCTCACATGGAAGATGTCTAGCATTTTGGGCTAAAATAGCACTGGCAACATTATCCCAAAACACACAGAAAGAATTATTATTTCTCTTTGTCTTGAAGTGTTCACGGGTATTTATGTAGCAAGAACTACTATCATCACAAAAAATACTTCCCACATACCATAATATGCAAACTTTTTGAAGGCTCCTGATGGTAGGAGCCTGTCATTCACACCCACATATTTGTGTATAGTGAAAGAACACACCTTATCATCTTTGGAGAGCTGAAACTTTTGATTGTTTACCCTGTGCAATGTAATTCCTGATTAAATGAAAGAATCCAAAATTTGCCATGTACTCCATCATTCAGGTAATCATGTGTGATTTTGCTATAGTTGGGATATCTATAAAAAGATTATGGCACAGATTTACCTTCTGTGAATCATATATCCAACTTCATGAATCATATATCCAACACTTAAGACACAATATTCAAGATGATTAAGCATTATTTAAGTTAAAGATTCAGTCTCTAAAATTTAATTAAAAATATAGTTTAAAATATCTAAATTAAATTTGAAAGAATTTTTGGTTAAATAACTATCATTAAATAACTACCAGAATTTAATGTTTTATTAAATTCTCTGTTATCTTAAAAACACTTAAGATAAGTGCTTGTAAGTTGCATTTCTGTATAATCCATGTGAATGTTATCATACCTATATTAAAATAAATATTTATATATGTGCTTAAATTAAATGTAGACACTGCTGATTTCTTAGCAGAGCACTTACACGACAAATGAAATCCAAGCAGAACCTTATAATCCCATGTTAGGAGACTGCCTGGAACTTTGTTCTTAGCAAGGAGCAGACAGATGCCCTTTTCTACAGGGATCTCTGTCTGACTGCCAGGATCTCACAAAAACATGGACATGAAGAAGGAAGAAAAGTAGGCTCCAATAAGGCCTAATAATATCTACTATCCATTCCCTTTCTATTTCTTACATCTCAGATGATGCAGGTCACTGATTTCAGGACAGGTTTCCCTACTCCCAATTATTTTTTTTAAATGCCTAACTAGATGGAAACCCTTCATAGTCTTAATTGCAGTTTAGCTTTACTAGTGAACCCATTTCTTGAGTCATATAATAAACTGAAAAGAGAGAGAGACAGCTTTTCTTCCATGCAATCTGCAAACATGGTAACTACATGATATTTTTATAGCATGAAGTTTAGATACTGGCAATACTAAGTCTGAGCCCACATCTTCATAAAACCATAATTCCTCGTAAAACCAGTATGTTTTTACAGATATAAAGATTATATAACCACACATCATGCCTCTTCTTGCTACTTTCTGAGTATTAAGCATCTCTGAGCAGAATTTTGTCTTGAATTTCATCTCTATTGTAGGAGGAGCAGCTTCAAGCAACCCCAAGGACCCTTGAGCTGGCACTCTGCAATGAGGCTCTCCACAGCACAAAGGCAGCACCCTCTCCACCAGCCACCCAAGCTCTGGAGGGTGTGTAAAGGAGGAGCAGAGTCATGGCTGGTTACAAATCACTGGGACCTCCTATAATCCCAGTGATAAAGAACTGCCTTCAGGCTCTCTCTGCTTATTCTGGGGATCAAAGGAGCACAGTATTGCTCAGGGCTATATTTTAAATGGTATTTAGATGCTATAAGATTCAAGTGGGTGCTTAGTGGGACTGATAAATGTGCCTGAGCATCTGAAGTCCATTAGTCTCCTCCTTTTCATCTGTAAACCTGTGCACTTTTGTAAATTTACCCTATAAAGCTATTTGCTCTAAGTGGGTGTATGTATTTATTATCACTCATGCACCTACCCTTTTGAAGATTTGCTTTTGTCTGCTCAAAAAAAGATTTTGCTTTTCAGCTCCTGCTGAAAACCCAAATGTTTCTGTCTTTCAAACCAGTAAAATGGTGAGCAGCTATGAAAACTGATGCCCATTATGTTCAGCCGAGCAATCAAAAAGTTAACAAGCTAGGAAAGACTTGTCAACAGAAAACTATTAAATTTGTTTGCTCAAGCTGGCAGCTAGAACAGACATTTCTGAATCTAATGCTGAAGGCAACCATCTCACTGAAATGTGATGTCATTTATGACAGAAGCAGTGTGACAGACTTTCAGGAGGAATATTAACCTGCCAGTTTTACCACTGGTAGCAAATTTAAGAGAGAGGAGGAAAATATTAATATTGAATATTTATAAAGCATTTACTTGCTAAACAGTTTCTTCTTTTGAGTGGCAATCCAGAACTAAAGCACAGTTTTAGAATGCTTTCAATGTGTCACCAAAAAGAAAAAAAACACCAAAAACTGGAAAAGTGTCAGATCTCATTGTTAAGGACCTGAGCCACCTGTTCCCTTGGGAGAAGAGATTAAGTGAAATGAGTAGGAGACAAAGAACACTGTACAATTTCATCTGAACTTCAGAACCCAGCAACTCTATTTTGCAATTTCAGATAAGTACACACAGTACTGTATTTAGTTATAAATTGCTTTTCCACTTTGTTTAAACTACATGGAGAGCAGATCTACACTACTCACCGACGTTCCGATCAAAGTCAGCTTTAGTTCTTTCTTGCTCATTTTGTGCTTCACTTCTGCAAGCAGTACACCACATCTTCCTGAGTATCTGATTGTATTATATTTCATATGTTACATACATTTCTAGGCCAGTCACAAGCAGCTATATAAAATGGTGCAGTAACACTTGGTGGAAGCAATGTGTGTTTGAATGTAACAGCCACAACGTCGATATCATAAATTATGTGCTGTATACACAACACTAGGTATTTGTCAAGGCTTTGGTACTTAGGTGCCTCTATTAGGATTAATATGTTTCAAGAAAGCTGAAATACTGCCACAATTAATCAAGTTTCCATAATTAAGGTAACCTTGATTTAAGTAAATTATCCTTAAAGCTCTCAAGAATCAATGGTTTAGATAAAACTGCTAAGTCAGTAACTCTGTGGTTTGTAACAGGATTCTAGGAGTTGATTTATGGAATAATTTCCATGCCTTAGTCTTTCCCTTGACACCTTTAAAATTCAAATGTACTCACCAGTGCATACAGCAGTTGTGCAGGGGACAGCCCTGGGAGCCACCCACCCACCTGTAAGGGCTTCTCCAGATCTGAGCTACAGCACCAGGGGCTGTACAACATGTGCAGTGAAGCACCATTCCCTCCTCCTCCTCCTCCTCCTCCTCCACCTTCTCATGTGCTTTTCGAAAAAACATTTCTATGTCTGAACTCATCAGCAAAGTCCTAATGGATTTAAAATGGATAGAAATTGGGTCATACAAAACCATCCTATGTGTCGAATCAGCAAAAATGTTGTCCATCTCTGGAGCATCATAGACATGCAGGGGAGACAAAAATACTTAAACTTTCTAACATTTCACTAAAAAAATAAGCATATATTCTAGGTTAGTTAATTAATGATGGGAAATGAGATGAACTAGGAAATCAGCCATCCCATACTTCCAATGGAAAAACGACCAAAAAAAAGAGAACTAGGGAACTATTGATGCTAGATTGTACTGCATTTTTTTGGTAAATCTCTAAAAAGAAATGCAAATCAGGGACAGAAGAAACAAACAATAACTGCCTTGAAGAGATGTGGTAGAAAAAGAAGGAAGCACCTGTTCAAATATTTTTACAGAGAGCAGAACAAAAAAAAATTGCCTGGAAGACAAGGTGCAAATTTATTCTATGGAGAGTCTAGACAGTGTTCTGGAGACTGTTACAAATCTGGTTTTAAAATGTTTGTCTTGGTGGTGAAACACAGAGCACACAAACAGGTCAAGAAAGGGAAGCACTCTACAGGAAAAACAGAATGTCAGTATGATCTGTGGAATAATTTTGTTCAGAAATTTCCCTCTTGAGGCTTATAAATGTGTATTTACTTTCAAAGTAAAGTTTGACATTGTCGGACAAATGTCAGAAGCTGGCCTCTAGTGCCACAATGGGTGGCACCACTTCTCCACTTCACCTACAAGAACTCAGCTATCACCAAGCAAGTCATGAGTACCAGATTCCTTACTATTCACACCCACAGAACTCCAATGAGTAAGAAGAAAACAAAGTGGAATATAAGAGCAGAAGCTGTGGAAAGCAGGATAAAGTGTGAAGCCTGTCTGTTAATAAAAACAGCAGTATTGAAAATGTTCTCTTTTTTCTTTTGTTATAGAGATTAAATGAAATGAAAACAGAGACAATACAGTTTTAGGGGAACCAGGACTTAATCCAAAGTCTATTGAAACAAACACTATATCTCCTATTGATGCCCATGACTATTGTATGAAAAGTGAATTTCTTGTGAGGAATATCAGCAGGCCATGTGCACTAGAAATATAGCTAAAAATGCATTCCCAAGAAGGAGAAAATAGTAAGGAATCTTGCACAAACAGGTTTTGATTCAGCAACACTCCTGCTTGTGCATGGAAATCAATGATAATGACAAAGATAGCTCACCTTTCTTCAAGCCACACTGGAATGCATTGCTAATGTTACTGTAACAGTTAATGAGTTGATGACATCAAATATAAATGTGAAGCAAAACCTCCAAGACTTAATCAGAACCCATTACTTAACCTTTCTTTGGAATCTACCACCAGCTTCTTTTTTTTTTTTCTTTTTTTTTGTATCTAAAAGTAATGTTCGTGCCAAAAGAGCAAAAAGCAGATGCCTCTTGAATTCGAGTCTGTTAGAAATGGCTTTGCCACATTTGGTGTCTAATGCTGCAGAATGCATAAAAATAATGTGTTTGCATTTTGACAGTAGTTTCTAAAATGTATCATGAAGTACTTTCCAGGAATATCCAAATACAGCATAACAAATTTAATCCTGAAATAGGATTCGCAAGAACAGATCTCAATAAAAAAGTCTTGGTTTGTCAGAGAACGTGAGAAAAAGCAACCAAAAAGCAACAACCTTAGCTTGGTGATCATAAAGTGCCCCCATTCTTCTGATGAGTTCATCAATGATTTACAAGAGGCAGAAAAGACAAAGGCACATATTTCTTTATATGTGAAAAACACCCCAAAAACTCAGAAAGGAAATAAGTAAATGACTGGGCATTGGTAAAGAAGAAAACACTTCTTTTCAGCTGAGCTTTGCTGTGAATGGAATATCAATAAAGCAAAAAATATCCCCCTAGGTAAGAAGAAAGTCTAATTAGCAAATAGTGAAATGGCAAAGTGAAAACACGACCATCAATTAAAGGTGTGAGGCCAAAGCAGCACAGAAGTAGGCAGGAACATGTTCTACAAAGTAAAGCCCAACTACAGACTTAAAGTTCAATTTATGACAGATATTGTAGCTGAATTGAAAAGCCTGCTGAGGGTAAGATGAAATAGTAATGCTAAAATGAGTGAGAGCATTCTATAGCAAGGGAGTCCTTTCCTAACCACACAGGACCAAACTCATCAGTTTAAAAGCAGATTCCATTTTCCCATGTGGCAAAACTACTTTCTGCATTTTAAATTTCACTCCTTCTAAGATATTACATACTGGGATTAAGCAAACAATTTAACATTATCCTGTTTAGAATCAGATTTATTATTTTTAAAAGCAGAAGAGGTGCACATATGAAACACTATTTCTTCTCATAAATTTTGCAGAATCTTGCTTGATGAAAAGGACATCTTTTTTATGCATCAACAATAAACCAATGATTTTCACATGCAGGGAGGCATGAAAAATTCAAGGATTTCAACCAAAGGTGGATTTAAATTAGTTTCAATATTGGAAGTAACTGGTGGTCTAAGAAGTCATCACGAGCTAAGGTGCTCCAGATGTTAGTAAGCCTCTTTGCTAGACATGTGCAACTCATTTCTACTATGGATTTCTAATGTTTGGGTCATGATCATCTGCTATGAGACACATTTCTTAAGCTTTATGTGGGAAAAAAATATATAGATTACAGTGCCCAGGCCTGTAATGAAAGGAACTATGTCTTTGGAACTTCGATGATACTTCCCCTTTCCTTTGACATCAATGAGAGGAAAACTTTGACACATATTTTTTACTTATTTCACATTCAGAGAGAGGATAATACTGACAGCTCTGTTTTTGCTCACATATATAAGAGTTTGATTCACTGCCTCAGTTATAACTCTGGAATGCAAGCACAAGTTCAATTGCTATTGCCACTATTTTGCACAATTTCACAGCACCAAATTCTTCCAATGATTTTTAAACTGAATTTGTTGAAATTTCGGGCCACAGGAAACAAAGAATTCCAGCACCACAGAGACCAGAATTCATCAATGCCCAGAGCCATAAGGGCTGGTTTGGAGCAGCTTATAGACACTGTTCACTCGAGCAAGAAGTGAGCACAGGAGTCAGGGTATCAGTTTCTCCCTGGAGAGAGAATAGGAATGCCATTTTGACTTAATTATGACCTGCTGCAGTAATGGAGAATTTTCCAGTGGGAAGAAAATCTTAATCCCCTGTCCGTTACTCCTCCAGCATTAAAAAAGGAGTGTGATACAGCCCAGATGTTCTGTAAAAAATTTGCTGATGGGCATGTGGCAGAAAAGCACAACTCCTGAGATTTTAAGTCAGTCCATCCAGCCCTTCATCATTCTGCAACCTTTGTATTTACAGCCCATTAGGCCTGTCATATCTGGAGGACTCAATATGAACCTGAATTTCTTCATTCATATCAGTGGAGTGCTAACCTTGGTAACCTTGATCTAAATTAATGCTGTTACACCCACTACTGCTAAACAGTATCATAAAGAGATGAACAGTTTTGTGCAGGAAGCTTCAGCATCCTCTTAAGAAATGATCTTGGTTTTCAAGAGATGTTTTGTTTTCAGATACAGTGTAGAATTAACATCTGCTGCTATAGTTCAGAGGTAATACTTACTGGTTTAATATTTATGCTAAAATTTCCTCTGTCACATGGTTTGCATGATGTGTCTGAGGGCTGTCTTTTTTCTACAAAGATATGACCTTCAGGTTTCAGATGCTCTTTGGCTTGTAAATTTAATAATAATAATAGCAGCAGTAGCAGTAAGTAGTAGTAGTAGTAGTAGTAATAATAATAATTTGAAATTTAGCCATTTTGTTTTCAGACTTTTGATTAGAAAAAAAGAGAAAAATAAATAACTTATATCCTTCTAAGATTTTCTAAATTTTCTGTCTGCATTCAGTCTAGAATTAATGGAAAAACACCTTTCTCTGTGAGATTCTGGCATTTCTTTCTTCAGTTTCTGTGGCTTCTAAGGAAAACTGAACAAATAATTAATAAAATATGGAAAATTATACTTGGAATTTTCCTGATTTCAGAGTAAGTTGTGTGTAACTTCTGGACAAGCATTTCTCCATCCCCCAGTCAAAATCATTCTGGTTTTTATTCCTACACCTCTGTGTGTATATATGAGATTTTTATTATTTTATTGACAAACAAATAACTGTGAAAAATCCTGAAAAATAACTTTGCAAAAAGAGGTCATATATTTAAACATTAATCTAAGATCGGTAACTGTTTAACACCTACCAATTCCTACCGAACTAGTAAAATGGTCAGCAAATAAGTCATCATTTAAAATATCATTTGTAAAGCTATACTCCTACAAATGCAAAAATTAGTTATTTTCCACATACCTTGAAGTTAGCTCTGTTAAAAGGTAAAAAGGAACAATCGTCAAAACAATCTGGGAAAACAATTGCCCTTTTTAACCTAGATTTAGGCCTCAGCAGCGTGCCTTGTTTATCTGGACATAGTTTAATTTAACCTGGAAGGACAAAATACACACAGCAAGGCTGAGCAGTGGCAGAGACTCACAGAGCAGCACAAAGAGAAGAGCTGCAGCAGGGAAATGCACCAAGGAGACAAAGATGTTGAGAGGGGAACTTCAGTGTGCCAAGAATTGGTGCTCAGCAAATTTTTCTAGCTTTTTCTTAGGAGTAAAAATATGAAAAAAATTTCTCCCTGGCCCTGATGTCTTTGTGATTTATACATTTCTGCTGATATTTGCAGCGAAGCAGGCCCCCAAATAGGTAATGGCTATCAAGCCATGGGAAACAAAGGCAACTAAATGCCTTCAAGCTGAACCAGCAGGTTTCCACATTGCCTTTAGATATTCCCCAACATAGCCACAAAGTCAGCACCTGACATATTTCCTGACATGACAAACTTATGCCTAAAGCAGCACAGCTGCCTGTTCCCTGGGAAGAAAAGGCATACAAGTCATTTTGGGCAACAAGAGAGGTGCAGCCCTAAAATCCTGCAGATCTGTGTACAGCAAGGAGACAGGACTGGCACAGGAACCCTGTGGATAGTTCTGATTCTGCTGAAATACCCTTGAAAACCAAGTCCAATGCCAGCCCTGTGCCAGCAAAATCCTCACAGATGATCTGGTATATATTGTTTGACTGGCTTATGAATCAGCAGATGACTGACAAGGAGAGCTGCCAAATGGGTAATTACATCAGGCTTTGTAATATTAACTAAAAAGCAGGGGAAAATGAAGCCTGATAGAAGTAATTCATAACTTTTATCACTTGTCATGCAGAATCTATAAAGTGCAGTGCCAGAATGTATATTATTTTGCTATAAAGATGCTATAAAATGCTATAAAGATCAGTGTTAACTGCTGCTGGAGACCAGTGGTAATTTGTCCTCCACTTAACCTTCTCCTAAGCCCCTGTCAAACTGATTCCAGCCTGGTACAAAACATTACCTGTACAGCATCTCCCAGTTCATCAGTGTGGGAATTGCAGCCCTGCTTTGCCACATGATTTGATGGAATTGATGGACGGCAGAGCATGGGTGCAACAAGACCTGAGTACCAGAAAAACCTGAGCTGTGGATGGAACTCCTGACTCCTTACAAAAATTGCAGCATTCTAACAGCCTGAATTTTGTTTCAGATAGCCCTGCCTGAGACACTATCAGCATAGGAACTGAAGATTTATCAGAGCCTTGGACTAGCAGACAATGGCCTCCACTTGAAAAATTATCATGGATGCATTAGTATAAAAAAATGTCACTCTCCAGCCCAAGGTTTATTCAAGGACCACAATCCCTATTGCCAAACTGAAATGATTTTTTTTTCCTCAGCCTATGCATATGACCTTCTAAACATGTCTCAAGTGGTATGAGACATGGTCTCATGTCTCAAAGTCTAGTAACAAAAAAATCTCCATCCCATGTTAGCAAACCAGATCCAATTGTTCTACTTTTTCATGCCAAAATTGTAATTCCCATATCCCACCTGAACATTTGACTTAGAAACACCTTAATTCAGCTCTAGTCCACAGTAAGCACTGAAGAAATATAATATTTCAGAAAAGGCCTTTCGTTCAGTATAGCTTTCTATTATAGTTAAAAATTTTTGGGTAGAAACATGATTGAAGATTACTTTTAATTAAGTTTTACTAGTAAGAAATATGCCTTTACAGGGGAAATAAAAGTAGAATAAAAGCAAAATTATGACAGGGAGAAATGGTGAGTGCAAGAAAAGATGACAAATGCTTAGTGAAGTCTACAAAAAAGCAACTGTTTCTGCTTATAGAGGAACAAAGAGGTATAGCACAAACTGCTGGGATTGGACTGGTTAATGTATTTCTATATCTGTGTGCACTTGTATTTCATGATCTGCTAAAAATACTCTAATTAAAGCTGTTGACCTAGAATGAAGTAAACTGAGCAATAAATAGAGCCTATCTAAATCATAAATTAGAATGCAGAGCTGCTACAAAGGGTTTCTTAATTCAGTGAGCATGGCAAAAAGCATAACATAAAAGATAAAACCCTTTGTAAATTAACAGTGTGATCAGACCCTCACAAGTGAAGTATCTCCAGAACACAAAAAAAAAAAAAACCCAAACCAAAAAACTCCACAAACAACAAAAACACCCCCACCACCAAAAAAACCCTAGATCTGATTTTGCAGAAGTTTTCTCTCAAACTCTTATACTGAAGTCATCAAGATTATTCATTAAAATGAAGATTTTGTTTAAGTCTTGGTCCTTTGGAAGAAAATCTAACTCTGCCTTCACATCATCTACCTTGTACCAAGCTTACAGAGAAGCAAATACTGAACCTATGACTATGTCCAAAAAACATAAGCTGAATGAATTGAAAAATTATGCTGTACAGGGAAAAGAAGGTGGGAGTAGATCAGTGGTTCACTCCACACTGCACAGACCAGTTTAGATAACTAGAAATAAGATAAGCTGTGTTTTATAGGAAAAAATGATACCTAGCTGTAACCAGAGCAGAAGAAATTAAGTTATGAGTATCTACTGCTGGGGACGAAAACATGATCAGTAGGATTTGTGGCAAATATTCACAGGGCTGTAGTCCTCAAACAGAAGATGTCAATGGCAGGAGGAAAAAAGGAAAAGAAAAAGCTGTGTGTTGCATCTTTGCCAGCTTTCTCACATGCATTTCTTCCTTTTTGCACCAGGATTGTTTTCTGCCCCGGGCAAAGCTGTGAATGCACAATCCACTTGATCTGCCTGACCACACAAGAGTCTGGAGCATTGGTAAAATTATCTGAAATGCAAGCTCAGTGTGCTGCGTGATGTGGTGCTCTGTGACTCCAAGTCACAAGGACGGGTTTATTATTCTTTTGGATAACTGACCACAAAATATTCTTGTAATGATAAAAGAAGATATTTCCATCTTTAAAAATTACTTCTTATATATTAAGTTTACTTTTTAATGTTTATATTTACAGACACATGTAGTCTTCCTCTGTTCATGTGCATAAATGAATGAACAGCACAATTCTCTCCCTAATATACTAGAAGGAAAATTTTGTAAAATTTAGATGGATTGACAAAATTAGTGTATTTTCAACAGCCTCAGTTTTTGTAAGATAAGCCTTGATCTTCTTCAGAAAGAGCATCCTAATGATTTCCTTTTCTTTGTTTTAATGACTACAGTGCTACCTCTGGAAAGGTATTAACAGAGCAAGATGAGAAGATTTCTTGCTCAGATCCTTTCCATAAAATGGAAGCTTGTTGTTAGCAATCTGTAGTTGTAAAAAGCAATAGTCAAAAAAAGAAAACCACAAAACAACTTAGAGTCTTTCAGAAAATATTTTTCCTTTATTTTATGATACTAAATGAAAAACAAACAAAGAGGATTTTTATAAGTCAAATTCCATGAAAAAGCAAAACACAATATTACCTGTCCTGGGCAGTCTTTAAAGATAAGACAACTGGTTTCAGTGTCAGGTGTCTGCTTGACATAGATGGGAGTTGTGTGTTTTGAAATGTTCTGCCTTGTTTTGAACTGAGGCAGCCACCTGAAAAATACTCAGAGCATGTGATCTATTTCTGAGTACACCTGAATTCCTTTGCTGAATACACATGCAACTATCCAGGACGACTCCACCAGAGGCTGGAGTGGAATGCTGTTCACCTACCCAATGCTGTTCACCTACCCAAAAGGACAATGACTTTTTCTTTTTGTTTAAATGGAATTTTCTGTATTTCAATTTGTACTCTGCTTCTCGTCCTTCACAACTGGTGTATCTCACATTTCAAAAGCACTTTACAACTTAAATCCTAAATATGCTTATAGCCAGCTTTATAAAAATTTTCTGTGTGCAAACAGTCTCTGATTAAATAGCTCCCAGCCTGGTATTTCCCTTGACATATTTATCAAGTACAATCATATCCCTCCTTCCATCTGTGTTTTGCTAAACCAAACAAGCCAAGCCTGTTTTCTCTCTTGCATGATATTCTTTCCTTTCTCTGATCATTCTGCTGTTCTTTGTCTGCTTCATTGTGTATTAATAGCTCTCTAACACAAACAATCAAAATTCCACATAATGCTGAATGAATCTGCAGGGTAGGATGGTACTAACACTTCCCCTTTTCCTAAGAGGATACTGACTTGTGTTTTTAGCAACTTGAAAATGGTTAATGGTATTAAAATTAATAATATTCATATTCTCCATCCTAAATGCTATGTTCATTTTCAAGTAGAGTGGATGATCAGCAAGTTCTGTTGTGCAAAAGAAAACATAAAAAGCAGAGTCAGTAATCCTGCCTTTCTAGACTGCAGAATTGTATTCTATTCTACATTTATCTTTACATCTTTGCTTTTACCCATTGTTCCAAAATAAAATTACTGGGAAAATATTAACAGACCTGTGATTTTTCTAGATTACATTTTTTTCCTGTTATTTTCTTAATCATACTTGGCCTCCTGCAGATTCTAAAATGGAAAAATTGGAGAAGACTTGTACTTCTATCCAACACTGCTGTTACTGTTTAGTGACTGATTCTGACCCTGTAGAATAAAGGACTTCATTATTTTGTTTAATGACATATTCAGCATTCTAGAAGCACCTGTGTAAATCCCAATGATAATTAAACATAAGGCACCTTATTCTTATTCCTCTAAATCTTTGAACAACTCTGCAGAACCATCAGACAGTTGAATGACACAGACAACTTTCAAGGGAGGGGAGCCTCCCATGTGCTCCCAGTCCCTCCTGCCCACAGCAGTTGTGTGTCACCTCACACTCCCCAGTGTGTGAATTCCAGCAGAATATTGTGAAAGCCACCTTTCCTTCCCTGCTGGGGATGCCTGCTGTGAAACATCATTTTGAATCATGGTTAATCACCACCTGCTTGACCACCACAACTGTATTATACAGCTACCAGATGGTAGCTGCACGAAGTACACCCTGGCAGTTTTTCTCTACCTGCTTATTAGTGCTGTATTCTCTAGAAAATCAACAAAAAACAGTATTTGGATCCTGTCATTTGTCTGCATTTTACTTTACTTCTAATAGACGTTAACACACAAGAGACAGACTTAGGACTGGGCACTTTATTTCCTTATTAAAATGCTGGGCACTTTCCTGAGTTTAACTAGTTGGGCACTTTTTTGCAGAGAATATAGTACATTATAAAAATAGGTAAGGAGGGAAGCACCAATAGTCACATGCAACATGTGGGTTTTTACACACCATGGCTGAGAATTTCCTTTCTGTGTAGATCAGTTAAGGTGCTAAATGACACTCAAATATATTGTGAGATTTTTCACTGCGTAACACAAATCTTGAAAATAAGACTCTAGCATTTCTTCCAGAACCGAAGGCAGTGATGGCCTCAGAAAAGTGCAATGAATATGCAAACAGCAAAGACCAGGGTCATCTCTTCTCAATTTGCCTTTAGAAGAGACTACTTACCGTCCACAGGAGCTTTTGAATATTATGGAGCTGTGATGTTTGATTAGGCCTTTTCTTCTCCATGGTCAGATGGGATGCCGTGGCATTCTCCCATCAAAACAAAATACACCAGACTCATCTTGTCTTACTTACAGGCTACTACATTGCTTTCCACTTGAGAAAATACTTGAAAACAATAAGAATCTAAGAATAAGTACAATTTTGGTTGCCCCGATTTAAAGCTGAGCACCTTTGACTTCCTGTGAAAACACGGAATGAGTGTAAACCAGTTTCTGGAGAAACTCAAGAAAAATATTTGTCACAGTCTTCAAAATCATCTTAATGGCCATGAAGTACTTGGAAGAGTTTTTCTGAATAATGAATGTTTATCTAGGTACACACTGGAGCTTCAACTGATGAAATGTAGAAATAGATGATCATTAATCCTGCATTTTTCATTATCTCCTTTCCTCATTGAGCACAATGTTCCTTAGATCAGACTGCATCATACAAGTTTCTCAGATCTTTCAAACAGCCATGACATAAGTATTCATTTTTAATTCCATCCCCATCAGACAGAGAACTTTCAAAGTTACCTTTGTCAAAAAATATGAATTATACCAAAAGGGCTGTAAAGAAATATTTATTTACTGCACTCAGTACTTTGAAAAAAAACCAAGAAGTTAACCATGAACAGAGAAGACTATCCAGGTTTTCCTTCAGTACCAAGAAAAGGCTATATTCAATGCTATAAGCAGTAATGAATCAATGAAAGATTTTTTTTTTGCTAATTCAAGGTGAGCATGACCTGTGTGAACAATGAGCATGAAGTCATAGTTTTGGAAGTATTTAATTCATGGGAATATTGATGGATAAGCATTTGAAAGTGAACTGAAATTAACATAGACAGAAAAGCCAGAGATTAAAAATTTGGAGGATTTTTTTTCTGCTTGTCAGTACCAATATTTGACAATATTTTACTAATGATTTCATAGTAATGGTAATAATAATTTTATGTAAAGAGAATTGCTAAAATGCAACTGTTGCATATATATTTTATTTATATATATATGTATATATATATATATATGAAAATAGATTTCAAAACACAGAATAAACTTCCATCTAGTATAAGGGTGATTTCTTGCCCATGAATATTTCAGTGCAAAATAAGTTTTAAAGTCTGTATCTGTGACCCTGGCACAAGGCGTGTACTAATGAGATGTGTTGATTCCACGGCTATTGGGAGGCATCATGAGTACAGAAAAAAGACAAATGTTAGCAACAGAAATAGCAAGAGTAGGAAGAAATTCCACTGTACAAAAAATTCCCTTTGGTCAAACACTGGTACAAATTTCTTCTAAAAGTTTGTATTAATAAATTTGAAATACACCGGCAAACTTAGTGACATCTTCTGAACAAATACCAAGTTAATCTAACACCTAAAATTTTTCTATTGGTCAATCTTATGCTAGATATTTCTTATAACCAGCACAATAAAAAATAGGAACTCTGGCCTATTAAAAAAGAATAGTTACTATTTATTTTGATTTTTCCCACCTCTTACTTTCAGTGAATACAGTAGTAATAAAATATCATCCCAGCACAATCAGCCTTCTTGTGTATCAAAACATCAGCTGTATGTTTCAGAATGAAAGAGAAGTACAACCAGATCCTTGAGACTTCAAAAAATTATGTGTTTTCTCTCCAAACATTGTAAATAGAATTGGTGTGTACTTTTTCTTACTGATTATTTAAAAAATTCTCTGTATGTCTTTCAAATTGTTCTGATTAAACAAAAACATTTGGCTACCCATTTACACTATTTTCTCATCTGAAGACAGTGGGAGTTACCTTAGCTCACATCACAGTTTCTGACTAGAAAATCTGCAGCACTTCATAAAAAAAAAAGTTTTCCCCATCTCATTGTAAGAGGTGTGGACCAGAGTTCACATCTAGACAAAACATTTCACCATTTTGTGTTTCTCGCTGTTCTCAGAAGGAGCTCTTCATTACAGGCTGAAATGAAGGGCAAAACTCTTACCTGAGTTCCACGCTGCCCAGACAAACCCCTGCAACAGAATGGCTAAAACAAAGCCACACCCACTGAGAACTAAATTTATGAAAGGGCTTTGAAGCAGCATTCTCTGCTTTGACCCTTTTGCAGACTTGGTGGATGCCGCTTATTTTCACAATAATGAAAAACAGTGATTTTATTGCAGCTCTGCATAGTTCATTCATAGCTTCACAGTGAAAGAAATAGTTCCCATCTTTTCAGTTGTATGCCTTTTGCTTAAAAATGCTCATATGTGGAAACACCCAGCAGAGTTGAAATCTGCTTTTCCTTGACTGCAAAACTTCTACAGTACCCCTCCATATAGTAAACATTAACTGACTTATCACAAGAAAAACACTCTCCTAGAGTTAAAAGCAATTTAAGAGTTAAATACCACAGCTTTGTGAATCCCCATGCAGCCACAAGGACTATGCAATTTTTTTCTTAAATTGCAGGTTTTATATTTTCAACAAAAATAACTCTTCTCAATACTCTTAGGGCTGCAATGAGGAATAGGCTACATCAGTTTGATTAGAAGAATATTCTCCTTCCCTTGAGATTGATTTCCTACACATCTCTTGAAAAATGATTCATACAAGTCAGTCATTTGGAATTGCAAATGTGGTATGGGACTCCTTGTCAGCTGACAAATGGGTGAAGTCACACTTAAACAAAGAAAGAAAAGACAGAAGTCATAACGATCACGACTCCAGTTCCCCACACTCATTCATTGTTGTGATTACTCTAATTAAGGAACTTCCCTGCCTTACTGGGTCTCTTACTTCATACAGGTGTTATCAAAAGTACATCCTGCCTACCCATGGTAGCAGAAAATGGCACAGGAGCCACTCTGGCTCACAAAATACACTATAGTAGCTGTTCTGCATTGCTTCTGCTTGAAATGTTGTTGTAGAACGTATTTAGCCTGCTGGAGGAGCAAACTTGGAACAGCAGTGTGGGAATGTCATTCACCTGCCATGTAAGCTGAACTTAATTATACAATAATTGCACATCCGATACACCGAGAGTGGAAGGAAGCAGCATTTCCTTGTACTTCCCATGACACAAACATGTTTTATTCATTCACTTTGTTACTATACTGAGGTTCTGCTGCATTACCATTTTGCTTTAAGGTGCAATGAGTAATTTATTAAGTAGTGATGCAGATGTTTTTAAAAATGCTAAACTGGAGTCTGAAATGAATCATCGCAGAGAGCTCATGAGACTGACAGACTAATTCATGGCCAGAAAAAATAGAGTTATTAAGGTTGGGCAGGACGGCTCTAAGGAAATTTTTGCAATTTTTTCACAACTCAAAGTAGAGATACTTACAAAGTATCTGTTTTCAAAAACAAACAAATAAACAAAAATTGTCCTAAAATTTTGAAGAAAGAAATGGGTCAAGAAATGATTCCCCAATACATGGTACTGTGCTGACTACCCCTCACAGCTGGATCTTACCCTGAAGTCATTGAATAGACTGTTATGCAATAGGAGGGATTTCATGGCAGTCACATCAGAGGTGAAAACTAACAGAAACAGGGAGGAACAACATGCAATTGAAAAGCAAAGACATGCCCAGCTTCTTGGAAAATTTATAGGATTTTAAATTTTGGTTTCATTTGTACCATAAAAATCCACAGCTAGCTCATTATACAATTCTCCATCTCAAAAATAAGGATTACATTACTCAGCTGCATTATTCAGATTAATCTAGTCCATCCTGAAACAATCATTGAAGAATATGTAAGATAGACATTTTAGTGAAAATCAGCATCCTGAATAATATTAAAAACTTCCCAAAATAGTTGCTAATATACTTATTCTCAGCTTACAAGATTTTATTCTGCCTGATTCACTGAAACAGAAATGAGCAGCTGTACTCTGTCTAAAAGACATGAGATATTCTGATGTTTAAATTAGTGACAATAGGTCCTGCATAAAAACATAAACATCCTTTTTTAAAAGATGACACAGCTCTAAGTGCCATAGGATGAAGGTCTAGCCAGTGTGGAAAGAAAGTGCTCTTTAAAGAAAACTGTGCAGGGAGTAAAGTGAGAAAATAAAAGCTTTTTCTCCACCTTTTTATTCAAGAAACTACTTGCTCATATAAGAAAAAGGAGCCTTGTCTATTGGCTGACTCCTCTACTTAAATCTTACCTCTATTGGTACTGTCAAAAGGTCTCTTTTAGTCCAATTTGAGAGCAGTTTCCAGTCAAACTGTAATAAGATTGTCAGATTGAAGTAATTATAGAGAGAAATCACAGATTCAGCATACAGAGGACAAAAATGAATAGGGAAAGTCCCTTAATTCTTAATAAGCTCACCAGAAAATAATTTCCTTTTAAACTGAAGGGAAAACATGAGCAGCTTTGTCAGTTTGCATGACAGAGCAAAATGCCTAAGCAAACTGTGACAATGGATGCTGCTATACAATTTAAACACTAAATATTGCAGGCAATTAAATGCTGCTCCACAGCCTTCTCACATCTCTTTTCAGACACATATATAGAAATACACTTAAACATTACAGAAATATGATTTCTCTATTTACAAGAGAATGTGTGTAAATATAAATTGTGTCCAACTTCAAATGTCTGAGCAGGATATTCACACAGCCAGCTTTATTCAGTTAAGACACACGACTGAAATAGAGCCCTGTCTGCCATATAGTCAGTGACAGCAAAATGACACTTGAGTGGATTGACTCATCCTCTGGAAACTCCACTGACTCATAACTCCATAGGTCACTAACTCAAGCACCCACTTTTCTTCAAGTGCACTAAAAGAATAAGGTTCTTTTCCATGTTACGCATCAAAGAACACTTGGATTTTGTGTCGTTTTCTACCCTAAACTCTGCAGGCTTTTACACAGAAAATTTTGCCAAATTTCTAATCAGTTTTCAGGAAGATTCACCCAAAAATTTGCATTCAGCAAA
The DNA here is from genome assembly GCA_013399945.1 of Ploceus nigricollis. Lineage (NCBI taxonomy): Eukaryota > Metazoa > Chordata > Aves > Passeriformes > Ploceidae > Ploceus > Ploceus nigricollis. Next base: position 93,124 of record VXBC01009269.1, on the reverse strand, counting down.
ATATAAATAGTAGTATCTCTTTTAATTAGATATGGCTTGATTAGCCAGTACCCTTCACAAACAATGTCTGATTATACTACAGATGGTTAGATTTTGGAAATTTACAGGACTAGTCTTGTGCTAGAAGAAATGCATAGGAATCCTTCAGAATTCACATGGTAATTCTAAGGCCATGACAATTATTTTCAGGGTATATGAGGTGAATATTTTATAAGTTGCCTTATTTGGATCGTTGAGTTTTATTTTAATGTCTAAAGGAAATAACTCATTCAGCACAATAATAAGAATTTATTAACAGCTTTCTTGTACCAAACTAAGCAGAGCAAGCAATTGATTGTGGGTTTTGTGTGCTTTTTTTCTTCTTTTTTTTCTTTTTTTCCTACTGGAATGGGTTATACACAAGGGTTTTCAGTGCTCTGCATCAACTAATGAATGAAGCACCAACTCAAGCATACAGAACAGCTTAATGCATTCAACAGCAGCTCACTCAGAGGCATCAATTTCAGAATTTTTTCTATTCTGAAGGAGTAAAACCAATATCCTTTTATATATGACTAGATACACGTATAACCAAGCACAATTGACAGTGAGTAGCAGAATGCTGGGCCAGGGAAATGCCTTTAGATTTTTCAAAAGTAAGGAGGAATATTTTATAACCATTTCTACAGGAGCTAAAAATTAAGAAAATGCAATGCTAGTTTAGCTTCTTATTACTAATTCATCATAATGTGCATATCTCAGGGCCCAGTCAGTTTGCATCAGCAATGGTGTAGGACAGACATTCCCTTATCACGTTTCTTTAAAGCTGCAGGAATTCCAGAAAAGAAGATATGATCATGTTTTCTTACAGCTGCTAAATTTTCACAGCTGATGTTTTCTTTAATGATATGAATACAATGAAATAGAGCTATTGGCACTCCCTAGTGCTCACTGGTTTCTTGGCCTTCAAGGGCAGACTTAAAAGCATCAGACAGTGAAGGTGTCAGCTGGGAATAGTGTTATATTCAATGTTGCCCTCTCTTGCAGTTTTATCACAGATTTTTTAATGATTCCTATGTTTCCCAGCAGTGCCAATGCCTGTAGCATCATATAGGTACACAATCATGTAACTTACTTCAGTTTTGGAGATATCATTAAGAAAAAAACGACCTGTTGGTAACCTTAGATCAGCAGTACTGGTAATAGAAAAGGACTAGTGAAAGAAATTAGGATGGTATTAAAAATTATAGTTGCATTTGGCCTGTCTCAGTTTCACAAGAGTTTCACAGGGTGCTAACCCATGGATTCATAATTTTGGTGAACAGCACAAAAAATTCCTATCATAGACAAGAAACTCTGGATCTTGGAAAGATAGAGTAGCAATGGCTTAGCAATGTACTCTTCTAAAACAGGTTTAAGGTTGGATATTATTAGTGCATATCTGGCAAAATTTATCTTTATTAGCATGGAAGTACTAAGAAAACAAGGATTTCTCTCACAAGACTGTGCAATATATTGGACACCTTCCCAAGACACTGATTTTACCTATTTGCAGAGGTATGTCAGGAATGTGTGGCTGGATGAGTTGCAAAAGAGCCTTTTGTCTCAAACCTGCACCTTTGGCTGAGCCAGCTAAAACACTGTGACCTTGATCCTGCTTACCCAGTTAGCAATCTTGCCTCACAGAGATGTCTTCTCACTACTGATTCTTCACATCTGAAAGACCACAGAGAACACACAATCTCTCCACAAACCTCTTGCTTTCTCTTGTGGTATTTCAAAATGCCTTTGTTTCTTTAGTTTACTATATTTTATCATCACTGCAGCAAAAATCTCACAGAAGGCCATAGCAGTAGGCTGATTTGACATGGAGAGTGATCAGTCATCCACAGCTGCAAGGAACAGTGAATCCCAATTTCATTTCAAAATCTAATGAAGTTGGCCTCTCAAATCCACTTGATGTATCTAGTAATATTAGGCTTAGATTGAAATATAAAATTTCTTCCTCAAGACCTGTCATGATCATTCGACTCAGGGTTGTTTAGAATAGAGGAAAGGAGGGGAAAAGGGGGAACATGGTAACACTTTCAATGACACAGAAATCTACTGGAATGAAGAAGGAAATAATCTTAGTCTTTATGTCCATAGCAGACAGGGGCAAGGAATGAGTGTTGATTAGATGAAAGACATAAGATACAGGACACAAAAAACAGGACACAGGAAGGGTTTTTTGATTAAAAAATAAATCAGCCCTCAATGACAGAGATAATGAGCTAGTGTCAGAGACTGCCTGTGGAAGTCCCAAGTTGCTGTCTTTGGCAGTTTCTAAGGAAAGGATAGCCATTAATAGCAATAAGAATGGAAAATCCATCACGGATGATATAGGGAAATATTATCATACTGGACTAGGTGACCCATGAAGTTCCTTGTAGTTCTATGCCCCTACCAGTCTGGCCATTTGTACTCATAAAGCACATATTATACCATCAATTTAGTCATGTATTTCTCTCAAAAATAATTATGGAAAGATACAACAATAAACAACTACAGATTTGAAGCAAAGAAAAAAGGTCCACTTGGTCTTATACTGGTATCTGAAAGATAAACTCTATTAAGTACAATCCTCTCCCCAAAAAGTACTGGAGCATTTGGGGTGATTTATTATTAAAGCCAACTCTGGGGATTGAATGGCTGTGGTAGGAGCACATGTTTATTTTCCTTTGCAGCATGCATTATTTATTTCCATTAAGTTTACTTTACTTTCACAGGACTAAGCACTTCTGCTTTCTGAGATGTATTGTCTTGTTACTACTGGGACATCTTACCCACTGCCTTCATTGACTATTTTATCAAGCATCAGATAGAGTCATTGTACAATCTGCAATCAGTTTTGTAGTCAAGGATCCCAGGACTTTTGTCAAGCCCAAGTGTCATTACAGCTGCTAAAATACTGCTGCAGCTTGCTCAGCATAGAAGGAAGGTGGAATGAGAGTGGGTATTACTCACCAAGCTTAGCTGATGTCTTTTTGCATTTTCTCTTTTGACTATCCCTTGGCTCGTTTCTGATATCTGAACAGAATAAGGAGATGATACAGTGCTACTCTGACAGCCTGTGCTAGCTGGAAATGTAAGCATGCTCTCCAGAGGTCATTTCCATCCTTTACTGTAGGCATGACTGCAGCTGGATGTTCCAGGTGATATGAAAATAATTATTTTAATGCAATGAGCACTGCTGATGCCTTTGCTCACTATTCACATTTTATGGGTTGAGAAAGTATTGCATCATTTAGCAAATACAGCAACTAAGCTGAAAAGCAGCTGGTTATGATAAGGAAACAAACCAACACAAAGAGCAATAATAATTTAGCCCGTGATGGGAAAAAGAAATAAGTAATTGGAGACAATGATTGTGAATAAGCCTGTCATTTGAAGTGGAATATTCAATTGTCTGCTAAAGATAATTATTGGCACGTTTCAGCACATGCTTTTCCCACTGCTACAGCCATATGGCAGCCTTACATGCACTCTGAGCACCTATGAGAGATCTAATTCAAATTACCTCAAGCACTTATATAATGTTTTCTATATTCAGAAATCTGTAAGATTCTTGGCTGGATATAATCCTGTCTTTTCAACACCATCATGGAGAGAGCCCTGGGAGCCAAGCAGAACCTCTCTCAGAGCAGATCACAGTCAGACCTTGCCTTTACGAAAGGTGCAGGTGCAGAAGCTCCTTTCCCCAGCTCTGCTGCTGTGTGCCAGGTTCCAGCAACTGCTTCACATCAGATATTTCTCCTTACCAGGAGTCTGAGTTTGGATTCCGAACACTATTTCTGAGTCCATCTAGTGGATAGTATAAGACAGCATATTTCTACACACATATATAAGTACACATGCATGGATTTTTAAAATATTTTCCCTCTATTATAATCATAACAGTTTTAAACAATGTTAAACCTATGACATTTTGGTATAGATTTGAAAAATTTCCTGCAGATTAAAACCTACCAAAAACACTCAAGTACTAATCTTACTGAACACTGAAGTTTCCTGCAAATCTCTCTGACCATTCTTGTTTGTGAACTACAATACCATTTTGCTGCTAATACAATATCAAGGCCATCAAAGTCCACCAGCCAGCTGCCAGTTCAGAAAAAGGGGACGCATTGTTTTAGTTTGATGCAAACAGCTTTAAACTTTCAAAAAAAAAAAAAATCCAACCCAAAACAAATAAGCAAAATCTCAAGGCCAGGTCACATTTTACTTTATATTTGCAGAGAACTACCTTTTGCCTTTGGGTAGTAAAATTCTGCTGTTAACATCCATTAATTTTTCTGTGAACACATTTTTATTCTCTTTACTTTTTTTCAGGCTATTCTTTTCCATTGCTTTTCTTGTCCCATGAGTTCTTATTACCAGAAGCTAAAGTCTAATTACAGCGGCTGAAATACAAATATTAGTCATTCACAGTATAGAAAAGTTGGTTAAAAGCTCCACCAGGTGAAAAAGGCACTTTGCATCCCTTTAATACTTTGTTGATCCATGGCTGAGTGCTCCATAGAGGTGAGTACAGTGTACCTTGGAGTTTTTGAAAGAAATTACCTTTCTATTTCTGTTCTGGAAAAAGCTGAAGAGGAATGACTCTGTTCCTTCTCCACTCGTGTTCCAGCCCTGTCTCTGAACTGCAAACATTTCCCACAGCACCACCTGCAGGACTGTCTAGCTGGAGGTTAGAATCTCAATATGTCAGGAGAAAGATCAAGCATCAAATATGGCATGCTGCTGAAGGATGACAGCAACGTTATCTCTGCAGATAGACTAACAGTCAAACTTAATTCACTGAGCAATTAATTTATCCGTTTGTGTCCAGACATACAGACGCTTTAAGTACCATATGGTGGAAGTAAGACTTATTGCTCTTACAGGTGTTTGGCTACAGGTAAATTTGGGTAAAACTGAAAGCTCTTTGAATGTATCTTCAGATATTAGGGTGTTTTTTTGTTTTTGTTTTTGTTTTTTTGGTTTTTTTTTGTTTTTTTTAAAGAAGAAGAAGAAGAAACTTAACTTGAACTTTAGTTTTGTGTTTTTTAAAAAAAAAAAAAAAAAACAAAACCAAAACTTATGAATGATTTATGGATAAAATTCATTGGTATTTCTAGAATTTCAAGAGAGGAGAGGCATCAGATGACTCTAAAAGAGAGAACACGAATTATTCACTATGTTAAAAGCCATTTTCCATGGGTCTCCCACCTGGCTTCCAGCAGTTCCTACAGAAGTACATCCTACCAGCCACCTTCTTCTTTATTTGAGATCATCATTACTCCTTATTGCAGGTGGCAGCCATTTTAAAATACATTCTCCAGCTAAAAGACACTCTTAACTTTGTAGCTGCATATCAGCAAGAGCAGATTACACCCACAGGTCCTACATTACTGTAAAAATTACTTTTCCATTTCTGCTTTCTCATGTTTACCATGCTCACTTCAGTACTGAGTTCAATTCATTTCAAATCCTACCAAAATTGCTTCACTTTAAGAAACTAAATTAAACTACTACCCAAAGTAGCTCACTGACCCATTTAATTGTACTTAATATTACACATACCACTCCTTCTCAGTGGTCTTTAACATATGCCCATTGCTAATTCATTTATGTGCAATATTGTAAATTAGTGTTGATGACAGCTACGTGACAATTTCAGTAGCTGGTGAAAGAACCTTGTTCTTAATGCAGTTTTTTTTTTCAACAGTTCTTTTTTTTATTCTAAGAAAGAAAGCAAAATTATGTTAGCTGTCAGAGACTAATCTGACTAAACCACTGTTTATTATTCTTTACCTTCAATTAAAACTTTGACTTTTTTTAAACTGTAATGAATTATTGGTGAAATTTTTATTCCATGGTGGCTTTTGGTGTATGATTTCTAATTCTGTTTCTAATTAAAAATGTCTCACACAGTTTTCAGTGAGGTTTGAAAACATCATTTGGAGAATTATTTTCAGGTTTCTTTTATTTACTTTCTCAATGCTATGACTGCAAATTCTGGAGCAAAGCTAGGCAAAGTCAGAAATGATGAATGGAAAGGGGAACAGAGACAGATGAGGAAAAAATGGTCATGTTTCTGATCTCTGAAGTGGTTCCACCATGCCTTGGTCCCTCTCATCTGTGGAGCACCTCCTTAGCAATGTTTACTGAGAGCCCTTGCCAAGTGGCTGATTTCAGCTCTTCTGCTGTCTGTGCTTCTCTAGATTATTAAGGTCTAGGAGCTAGAAATCAGAAAATAACCCTCTGCAACATCAGCCCTGAACCCTCCCTTGCCTATGGAAAAAGGTGTGCTACCAAAAGTAGTGATCTTCTGCTCTTGTGGGCCTGCTACTACTGCAAAAAGAGTTTTTCAGGGTCACAGCTGCAAACTACTCCCTTCTGTAGGAATCAAGTGTTGGGATCCCTTGGGAAAAGAATATGGCCTAACAGACAATGAAAAGGACCAAGAATAATACAAGCTAACAGAGGTTAGGAATGTACTGTGAAATCATTGAACAGCCACCGGGTACAGAAACCTTCAATTATTTTCACATTCAAAACATCATCCACAATGAGGGGAGGATGAGAGAATTTAGGTCGTTCAAGGTTCACTTTGCAATGTACAGATTTGCAAAAATTTTGTTCTTTGTCAAACCACTGGAAACCTTAGTTTAAATTGACTACTTCTAGAAAAATTTTGCTATGGAAATTGATGAAGGGTTTCAACTTTTTCCACACACATGAGCCAGCCATGAATATTTATTGGTTACTTGAGTATATAAATATTTATATTTGAGGATTATGTTTACAAGAACTAGGAAAAGACAAAGAATAGCATGTGACAGGCAGCTTTATCATCCCCAATTAATATAACAGTTTTCTTTTAACTATGAAGTACTACAGAGGCTTAAGGGCTAGGAATTAACTACACAAAACAACAGTATGGCCTTACCTAGTAAAAATTTTTTTGTTGATTTCTAATAAAAATAATGTCATCTGGTAGATTGTTTTTTGGTAGATCTTTCATTGAAATTTTCTTATGGTTTTAAATGTCTGTGGAGTTCACAACTGCTTTTATCATGTTCCAGAAGAAGAAAATACATACTAAGATACACAAAAAATGGAGAAGCCAACTTTCTTTGCATGTAGTCCCTTCTAATGAATCCAGAATAGGTTCTCTAATACACATTCTTATTTCTATTTTGTGCATTAAATACAACAGTTATCAACACAGTGAATCTACATTTGACATAGGTATTATATTTTTCAAAGCAATTAACTTTCCTTAGCAAAAAAATGAGAATTTTTACATTTAAAAAAAAGGACAAAGGATTTCATAGATATTTTACACAGGACAGTTCAAACAGGTCAGAATTTTCTTTCATATTCAGCAAAATTTACTCAATGTAGACTGTAAGGTTTTTAAAACTAAACTCTGTGAGTGTGGGGTTGGGTGAAAGAATGGTTAGAACCAAGCATTCACATGGCTGGGTGGGTGATTTATCAGACAACCAGTAGAGTTCTTCTGAATGTCTGCCACAGGCAATTTAGCTGCAAAGGACTATTTCATTTTCTTGAGTGTGTGTGTATTTTTCTGGAAAAAGGAGCTGGGCATTGATTTTGGGCCTCTGTATGGGTATAGGCATTGGAGCAGAGGGAACACTGCTAGTTTTGCTAAAGTAAATGCTAAAATTCATACTAAAATGAATTGGGGGGAAAGGGGAAGGGTATGACATGTCACTTCACACAATTTAAAAAGTCATTTTGCTGACATCCATAAATGTGGAAAAATATCTGAACTTTCCTTTAAACTATTCTTTGGAGTACAGAGTGGTTTAAACAGCTTCCCTGAAATTTTGCTCTCACTTGTTTACATGTTTTTGCATGCAGAGAAAAAGACTTTTTGCAGAAGTGCCTTGTCTCTGATTTCTCATGTCTGATTTTTCATGGAAATAATTTCAATATGAGGTCCAAGAGCTACTTGTGAAAGATGTCATTCTAGTTAGTTCAAAGAAAATTGCATTAGAAAGGGATGGGGCAGGGGGACAACGGTGTTCCTTCTTTGGCTAACAGTATCCTTTTAATCACCTATCCTTTTAAGAGTTTGTTAAGTAACCTCTCACCTCTGCCAAGCTGAGCAGTGCTTATTTCCAATAAAGGAAAAAACCTGTCAAGTACTATGATACTTTGAGTAAAAGAGTAAGGAAAATGGAAGATTAGAGCTATAATTTCAGCAAAGTGTTTCTACCTCTTTTAAAATTTTAAGAGAAATGACAAAACATTGTAGGAAAAATGAATGATCTGACACATTCACATGTACTGAGACCCTTCTATTCCTTTATCTTTATAAATTATAATGCATTAGAAATATGCTTTGTTCATGCCAAGAGATGTTGATTTGATAGGGAAAGCAGGTATCACATACAGATCCATGTGGATGAGACCACCACAGCCAGCTCATGTCGGGTGCTGAAAGCTTTTTCAAGTCCCTTAGCAATCAATACACAGCTCATCAGCACTGGCACAATGCACACTGAGATCATTATTATCCCTACTTTACTCTCACCCAGACTCATTGGACTTCAGATCCTTGATCCCAAATATGAAACCTTCCTGCTCCCTCCACCCTACCTCCATCAAGCCAGAAGACACGTGACTCATGAGATTTTCAGTTTTTCAGAAATGATCAGCAGAGCTTATACATGTGAGTAGGATGCCAGGGGAAAACAGGGAAAGAACTAAATCACATGCATACATTCATACACATACTATAACTTCAGCCCACAGATCTCAGTTTTACTTACAAATAATTGCCACAGCTCCCAGCACTACTACAGCTTTATCAGTGCTGGCAGCCCTGGTGTAGATGGCACCCCAGCAGCTGTCAGCAGCATCATGTCTATGAAACCAGCTCAGTGCCAATCTAATTAGCACAGTGCTGAAACAGCTGCTGGTGCTGGAGAGCTGTGAAAGTTGCAGCTCGTCCTACCACTAATGTCAGTGGAGCTGCAGTGGTGGGAATGTTCTGTAAATGTTCCCCAGTGCAGAACAGTCACAGCCTACATTGGCAGTGACCTGGATTTCTCTCCTTGTTGGACATAATACTTAAAGTAAGGCATCAAATTTAGCTCTGTACTTAAAATCTAATTAAGGACTCCCCATCCTACGTGTTTCCTTGAAAATTTTGATGTCCTGTGCTTCTGATGACAGTGTCCTTCCTGTATCTGACTTTAGCACTGCCTATGATCGCCCTGGTTTAGAGAGAGCTGTACCTACAGTGCAACACAGGCAATTCCTGCTCAGCACTGAAGAGAACCTTGCAAAAAGGCCAAAACTATTCTGGTAACAGGTCCCAAAAGGGCACTACCTGGTTTTATAATTTCTTAATGAGACAAGAAGGAGAACTCACTATTCTTAAACTACTACAGTGAAGTAGGTTGTGTATACCTCAAAAGAGGACACAGATAAACATCAATATCTGATGCCTCCCCTCTGTCATTCAGATTAATAAAATATCTGTGTCTTCAGAGAGGCTTTCAGAACTTGTCTGAGGAAATTACTAAAATCACTTTTGCCTTTTAAAAATGACAGTCATGTAACAAAGACTCAGGATGAGAAAAACAGACAAAATGACAATTAAGTATAATCAATCAGACAAGAGTCTGTTAAAACAAAAATAATATTTAAAAATACTTTCTTCCTGGGGAATGGTCTCCACCAATCTGCAGCTCACCTGTCACACAGAGGCTAGGAGGAAAAGACAGGTCAATGGTCCCACTGGAAGAGGTAGAACTTTTAACTGATCTAATTCTCTCCTTGAACAGAAGGGATATGAGAAGATGACCCTCTCTCTGTCTCATGAGGAATACCCCAACAGTCTTTCCAAAAACTGGGCTTGCAATAAGGACACAGGAGAAATTTCAGGAGGGGAACAGGGAGATGTGTGTCCAGAAAACACTTAGGGGAGTTCATATTTTGGAGGAGTGAATTAAACAGAAGAAAACTCTGCCTGGTCTCTAGATTAATCTAAACAACCTTTTCTCTTGGCGTGCAGCAGAGATATAGCTCAGGATGGAGTATGATTTATTGCAGTGGAAACACATTCCAGACGAGAATTGTCTCTTTTCCATCCTTGCATAGCATAACAGGATCCTCTTGAGTACTGCCACTATATAAACAACTGGTGACCCTTGGCTGCAGCTGAAAGCTCCACGTTGTCTGCAGTGAACCGCAGAACATCAGCAATCCACTTAAAATACTGCTGTGAAAATCTTCCTCAAAATCTCCCATTTATCTGTCAGTACTTACACAAAATGATAATGGACCTTGCATTTACCTTTGAAGGGGAGGCTGGGTGTGTGCTGTATCCAGCTCTGTGGTTCTGGGAGTAAAGGGCCATTTCTCACCGGCATTACCAGGGTCTGTGAGATCTTTGTCCCTGTCCCATCCCCAAAAGCAGCATGGCCAGAAATCCCATTCTGGACACAGAGCCATTCCAGTACATCAGGAATTAAGAGAATCTCTCCCCTAATGTGACAGACAGTGTAGATGGCCTTCTTCTAAAGCTCCTGCTGGCACAGAGCAGTGGCAGATTGCTCAAAGAGGGATAGATTTGGGGAGCAACAAAGAAGCCAAGGATAAAAGTATCATCCAGCTTTGTTCCACATGCAAAAGGAAGTCTATTATGTGTCCCTTTTCTTTCCCCTGTTGCAGGAAGCAAGGGATTTTAAAGGAGTGAAGTTTAAAGACAGGTGATATAAAAAAGTAAATATTTTGCTTCTCTTGGCTCCACAGAAATTAGGAGCTGTCATTCCATTGAGACTTCTCTGAGAGAATTTTTAATGTAAGACTCTGGTGGTTGTGCTGCTTCAAAGATATGAATACCTGTAAGGTTTGAACTCTCATTTCACTTTTAATCACTTAACAGATCCATTGTTCCTGAGAAAACCAAAGATTCTTTAAGTTCTCCTCTATGGGAATATTTGAGCTCTTGCCTTTATATACCTAGAAGTGATATGCTCTTTTCTGCTAGCTGTGTACTTTAATCCCAGTTATGTCTGTGTGAGAATGTACAGATCTACACACAAAAGTATATTCTGCCTGTTTATGTCCACACTCACTGAACCTCCTGTTAATGCACCCATGGGAGAAACAGGGATATGGTGCTTTTAAAGTGTATCCACAAGTTACTCTGACGAAAGAAAACTGCTCTTTATTAAGACAAAGAGCATGGAAAATTTAAAAACCAAATCAGCATTAAATGGTGAAATCTTACAGATCAGAAAAACAGCCATGAAAATTCCTTATTTCAGTAGCAGTCTCATGACTCGTCCAACTCTTCCAGTTTCACATTTATGTCACTTCACCAGTTAATAATTTTTCACTGTTACTTGCAAGTTAATCCAAGTTAATCCAATCCAAATTTATTTTTGAATACCCTTTAAATGCATGTTCTATAACTTTCATTATTAATTTGATGTGTTAGGAAGCATAACTGTATTTGCTGTTTGTGTGATATTAAATTAATTACATGTCAAATAAATTTACCCATGATATAATTAATAAAACTCAATGAGGATTTTTCGATATTTGCATTAAAGATAGCTTCTATTTAGGACAGAAATGTCAAAGCAATGGAGGCCTAAAACTAAGTTTTGTTTTTTTTATTGACAGATCTAAACAGAAATACCCTCCAGTAATGCCAAGAGTTAATAGACAACCTGCCAGCTAAATTTTATGGTCAGTAAAAATATGGGAAAAGTTTTCCCTACCTTCAAAAGTTTTCCTTGCCACCAGCTTGTATTTTGAATTAATATGTTGATTCTAAATGTCATGATTCACCAATAAAGTACAAATGGAGGAAGACACAATGGAAGCCTTTTACTCCTTTTGGCAGAGAAAGACAACAACATTTTAGCAATTTGGTCATCTGTGCTGTCACCATGACTGAAGATAACCAAGTTTATTTATTAATTTCACCTTATGAAAAGAAGAGAAAATGTTCTACATTCTTCAGGGGCAAAAAAATAAAAAAAAAAAAAGGAAACAAGCTAAAAGTGCATTCACTGCAACAAATAGAAAATTCTTTTTCAATTTTGTTCTTTCAGCAGACTACCCAGAAATATTCTCTGATCGTGAGTGGAGGGTTTATTTTTTCATTTACTTGCCATCTCTCTCCTGGTGATCTCCATTTACCTGGATTGAATAATTCTGACACAATTAAGTGAAAAGGAAGATACAAATGAACACACAGCAACAAAAGGAAAATCAAGTTGACTTGATTTGTGTGCTTGACTGTGCTTGCTGCAGGCAGTGAATCCAACATTCAGAGCCTCTCTGGACAACAGAACTTGCAGTGGGAGCAAAGGGGCAGAAGTGCAAGTGATGGGAACTGCTGACACTCTGACACAAAATAAACACAATCTACAGAGCTTGTGCAATAGATTATACACCTGTCCTACCATACTTCACTTTTTATTTTTTCACAGTTTCTGGAGCATAAGTCAAACTCTTGGTAAAAAATGGGATTTTTCTTTATGTCCATGCATTTCCTACTCACTCTACAGCTTCTTCCTTACAAAAGCTCATTCCTGTACTTTACACTCAGGCTGTAAAATGCATCACTTTTCCATAATATAACTTTTTCTTTTTTTTTTTTTTTACAAACTGCATTATGGAAGTTATTCTATAAATAAGAATAACATATTCCACTGGGTCATTTTTTGAATGGAATAATAACTAAAAGGCTATTTTTTGGTTCCCATTCAGAGAAGGGTGATAGAGGTTCCCTTTAAGATACTTCTACAGAATAAACTTACCTTGCTATAAATTACCTGGTATCTTTATAATTTCCCATTTAAAAAGAGAGAGAGAAAAACAGGAGAACATCTTGTTTAAATACTTCCCTCATGTTTCGAAAATGTGACAGGATGGAAAGAATACTTTTTGTCTAAATCATCTGAATGTTGATCAAGGGAACTGATCTAATTTTGCCATCTTATTATGCATCTGGCACTAAAAAACATGTACAAATGAATTTTTTTACCCATTAAGCCATATTTTTGGTATAGAAATGTACTGTTCTGACAAAATAGTAAAAGGTCACTCAGAAAAAGGTTTTTAGTTCTGAAGTGGCCCTCTGCAGGTTCACCCAAGCTACCTCTGCCTTTGTCAACCCAATAAAAACCCAGGAACTCGGTGGGGTGTCTGGGGATGAAGGTGCCTGGGCTTGAGATGCCTCAGCCATAAAATCTTAGACATCTCAAGCCCTCATCTCAGCCCAAGATATTGGTGTGGGCCAGACCACTCCCCTCTTAGAAAGTGCTGTAATCAAAGCTGAATGGCTACAACAGTGTGTTTAAGGACTTTAGGGGAAAATTAATGAAGTGTTGACAAAGGACTGAGATTTTAACGTGCTGGGTTTGAACTTGTAAATTTCTTCATTCCATGCTCTGTTTTTAAATGATTCTTCAGTATGTGTATGCAAATTTGAGAATAGTGCCATAAGTCTAAACTTATTTGGCCATAAAAATAAGTGGCACACCTAAGTCAAAATATTGTGTTGGTAGAAAAAGAAAATATATTGAACCTCTTTGTACATAGTTTAAAGGCTAAACTTTAGGTTGTTCTCCTGACCTAAAAAGTGTCCCTGCTCCCTGTCATCTCATCAGTGGGTCCACATGTTAATTAAATGAATCATCCCTTTATGAAATGAACTACTTATGTACTAAAGTCCAGTTTCAGGCTAGTTCTAAATTTTAAACCAAAACTAATTAAGCATTATTACTGCAGCACTCCCAAAGAGAAAATGATGGGATGAGTGATGAGATGCTATGGTTTGTTTGGCTGCACACGCACACACACACACACACACACACACACACACACACACACACACACACACATTCCCAGGAACAAGTGAGCAGAGGAAGGGAAGGGGTGGAGAAGGCTTATGCCAACAGAAGAGAAGGCATACCACCTTTGGTTAAAAAAAAAAAAATCAAGCAAATTAATTCTCCTTGGGAAAATGGTGTGACAGGCATTGAGTCACAGCTGCTGTGTCGAGCTGTACATTGCTGGCTCCTCAGGGATGAGCAGACAGGCACAATCTTTGCACTCACTTGGCAAACTGAAGAGGAAGACGAGACAAAGAGCTCCAGTCTCTTTCAATATTAACCTTCATCTTAAATGTCTGTTATCTTGTAGCTCATTAGGTGGTATTATTTTGTCATAAAGTTCCTTAATGTCACAGAACATTGCTCCCAAAGGTGAAGAAGGTTTCAGTAACAAGCAGGGGCTTCTGTGCTTTGGCTGATGATTAAAATAACCTGTCAGCCTGTAAGAACAAGGCTCTGGTCATAAACTTCTTTCTCTTCTGTGATTTCACCTTTTCATTAGAAGAGAGAGCTTTGTCCTAGGCCTGTGGTGGCGAGCTGGGAAAATAGGGCTTCAGCAAACTACTGAACATTCAAAAACACATAACAGAAATGGCAATGAAGTAGTTCTCTGAAACACATTCTAAAAGACTGGCTGTACATTGTGTCCTCATATCCAGCATCATACTTACAGAAGCAGTAAGAAAAATAAACTGTGCATATAAACTTTATGCAATAAAGATCAGGGAAAAAACCCCAACAAACTGACTTTTGATGACTTTATAATTTTAACTCTCTTTACATAGAACTAGAATTCACAGGAGGTATTTTATTTTTGCCTTACTTTGTTTCAGACTGTTGATACATCCAGGTAGATTGATTTTTAAATGTAAGATCAGGGAGAAAAATTTGTCTCTAAACACACAAGTCCTAATTTGAGTGATGTGGCATGGAAAGCTCATAGTGGCTGAGAGCACCAAGCTTATCATCTAATGTCAAGCCTCCTGCACTGCTGACAATAACTATCAATGTAAAACTTCATCACTATACTCACAACAAAACAGGCAAGGATAGGTAATTTAACCAAATCCCCATAACAACAGATGTCTGAAATACTGAATCAGTTATAAACCAGAAGAAGTTTCAAAGAATTTTTCCACCTGGTAATTGTTTATCAGGAGGTAAGTCAACCTTACAAAGACATGTGTTGGAGAAGATACAAAGGCTTCCAGTTCAACTAAAATGTATCATTTTACTTATAGCCACATTCCAAGATAAAACCTATGTTGAAATACAAAGTAGTAAAATCACAGATTACTAGTAATAAATTTCCCCTCATAATTTGGGAAGAATTCAGAATTAGAACAATTTAAAAGTGCAAAAACCACAAAGAATCACTAATACAATTTACATGATCTAAGCCTCATGGGAAAAAAAAGTAAAAAGATGTTTTGATTTTAAAGGTTTTTGCCTACTTTGATCTTCATTCCTTTGGTCCTAAATTAGTTGAGTACGTCTTCTCTGAGTACAATTGTTTTCTTTCTTTGGAAAAGAAATACTATGTATTCTCTATGTTTATTATTGTAGTTCGTTCTGATACATCATCTTTTTTTTTTTTCCTAAAGCTATGCATAGTATTAAGGTCATGTTAACAGAACTACAGCTGCCTGCAACCTCCATCCCCTCCACCCTTCCCTAAAAATGTATTTGCTACATTTTCCATTTTTTAGTCAAATGGAAGCTCTGCTACTAAAGAACTATCTACAATAAAACTTACCATTAAAAATTCAAAGCTATTCATGTGGCTCTATTTAACACAAAGAATATTTATTGTCCTTTGCCTCAACTCTAGATATGTAGCAATAAATCCACCTAGGCACTATTTCCACTGTCTTCACCATCTGTATGTCATCATCTTTACTAAATCTCAAGGCAAAATTAGACTTTAGTATGCTTAGTTCAATGCAACAAGTTTAGTGTGTAAGCCACTTTTTAAAAGCCTGAAGCTGCAATGTGCATTTTGCCTCAAATAATAATAAATAAGAGTGTACTTGGGTTAATTGTGTTGACAATGAAAGAGCTGGTGATACAGATACAGAAAAGGAGTCTCTATAATTCATTCTCTTTAACTTATAAATAAATGATTATTCTCTTTTCCTTTTTTTTTCCTAAATGAACTGACCTAAGACATTAGCTCTGTTTGTGAACCTTCGTAATTCAAAGACAACAAAATAGCACATTATCAAAAGCTTAAACCAGCATCACTTATATAACACAGATGCTGGGAAAAACAGAAAAAAGAGAGCCTGCATAGCTGCTTAAGATGAAACCAAGACACCATCAAGATACACTGGTATTTATTCTGTTCTCCTGGATGTATCATTCCCACATAGCCATAACTCCATATAACATATTTCTACTGACTGCTCTACTGAAGTGTGATGCCTAACTTGATCAAAGCATTTGAGGTCAATAATTGCAATGTTATTGAGTAAAACCCTCTGTTTCACTTGCTTTGCTACAAATATTTTGTGGATTGACTTTAACTGTTCATTCCATTGATGCACAAACTCATCCAGGTAGTAAGCAGTAACATTTACTAGGTTGCAAGCTGAAACTATTTGAAACACATAAAACAGGTTTATGTCCCTTAATTCAATTGAAATATAGATATGCTGTGGTAATATAACATCTCTTCATAATGCCTTGAGTATCACTTTTATGCAGCATTTACTGTGTAACAGACATTAAATCTTTGGAGGGCTCTTGGATATTACCAGACTGCTCTTTTGGCCTCCCTAAAATATTAAAACTTAGACTTGAGGAGTTGTTTGTTTTGTTTCTGAATAACCCTTCCTTGGAAATAAACTACTTGATGACTAGCTGTGATCTGCTCTGTGTTCCTTGATAGACCTGGTGCACCCGAAATGAATATTGATTGTTTGGTTAGAGCACCAGCCTGGAACAGAAGGGTTGTCTCTCTGCACTGATGTCCTTGCTTTAATCACTTCATGAGTCTTATTGTGACACAGAGCTGAGATGAATTTCCCAAGGCGATTTTTATTTCCAGATGAAAAATAGCATATGAGAACGTTACGTTATTATTAATAGCACTAAAACTGAACATACTGACATAGAAGCCATTATTTTCTAGACAGACAGTTACAAGTATTTCTCAGTTATTCTCACTTTCTAAAAGATACATGTACTCTGAAGCTTCTTAAAATTTTATTCTCAAAAATGTTTAATCAGGTTTAGCATCATGTGTGCAACACTAACTTAAAGCTGTTAGTTTTGTCACAATGAAGAAAGAACACAGATTAAATTCCTTCATCTCTCTCAAGACCTTTTTCTTAAGTAGAACAAAACACTGGTGATTGCATTGCAAGCAGATCTTGTCGATACTAGTCTATGACTCCTCTGTTCTGTAAATGTCATTTTTCACTGAATATAATTCAATTCATATTTTTGCAGTATTCATACTCATGTAATTATTCAGATAATGATGACAATATTTAGAAATAATTACTCCTTTCTTGATTTTAACCAGTTCCAGCTGAAGACAAAGTAGGCAGAATGTTTCAGTCTATAACAAACACCAGTTATCATTAAAATTAATAAAATGTGGACATTTCTATGTATCTTATTTCTTATGAGCGCATGACCCTGCTCTTGCCATGAGTATAATGTAGCCTCCTCCAAAGTTTCTGGCATATTCCAGATATTTCCACTGATTTTCATGGCCTTAGGATGAGCTCCTGGTAGTTCTGACAGCACACAGATAGTCATGTTCAGCTTCAGAAAAGAATCCCAACTCCTGAAAAACACGAAACAGGGACTTAGTTTTAAGCAGTCATTTAAGTAATTTCCTAAGAAGAAAAGAAATGTGATTTAAGCTTATTCTAACCTAATAAATACATGCTTCATTACCTGTGTCGCTGTCAAAAAATAATTTTAACTCGTGATCAAATGAAAATTGCTGCTTGACCAGTCAGAACACCAGTAATTTCCAAGGCTAACTACACTTATGTTATAGAACAAAACTGGGTAATCCAGGTCACTTGATGACAATGACATTGTTATTCCTCTCTGAATTAGGCATGACAAAGCAAGTCACTTATTCAGGCTCTGTACTCCAACTGATTCAACATCAATACAGAAGAACAGTGCACTCGAAAAGTTTTACTGCCACACTTTTTCTTACATACATAAAAATGCAGCTATTTGATGAGAAGTAAACTTCCACACCTGGATCCCCATTACACTGAGGCAAATATACACCCCAAGGTCCTCCAGCTCAGAGGCAGATTCCACTTTCCCAAGCTCAGTCTACAGCAGTGTTGAACTCTCACACAAATTCATTTGGAATAGTAAAGCTTTGCCAACATTCCTGTCAAGGACTTCCTCACACAAACACATTACAGCCTTTGTATTTTGGTAATTGTTCCCAGCTCCTCACAGGACTGAAAGGATTTGTTCTCTGCAGTGTATGAACCCCTGTCCAAGAAACCAGCTGATTTATTCTTTATTCTTCAGTAAGGGTCCTTCTGCACTCAGCATGAAAGAACTGGTGAGGTGTTTTCCTGCCACTAAGAAACCCAAACTCCATGAAATGCAAATTAGACCCATATCCCCAATCCCACACAGAAGGAGGTAAGTGAGATTTTATAACAGCTGCTATATTTTCAGCCTATATCTCAATATCCAGCTTTTTCAGACTTTAATACAAAAAACAGAACAAAAACACCTGACCAAACACCACAAGATCCAACATAAAAATAACAGTTTTTTTGCTGGGTATCATCAACACCTTCTTTTTTATTTTCTTAAAAGATCTTCATTTTTCTACCAATTTTATTATTTTCCAATGGAATAGAATTGTTCTAGATTATTGTCTTCCAAAAAAGCTTTAGTGAATAATTCTAGCTTTAAAGATTACAGACAAATTATCTTTTTCTTCTTTCCTACTGAGATTCCTGACTTTTCTAAGTCTCTGGATTTCATCTCCCACTATGGGAAATAAAAAATAAAACCTTCTTGCTTATGAATTTTTAAAACATGAAATGCAAGTGGAAGATAAATAGAATTTTGAACACACTATTACACTATGAGTGATTACCCAAAAAATGTAGGGGACACATACAAATACTTACATATTTAACACGATTGTTAACCCTGTGTCTCCCCTGATGCTTTATTCTGCACTCCCTTGGTCATAAGGTACTATGATACATCCCTCTCTTCATTGTAATTGTTTTCTTCCTTCAGAAAGGAGGGAAAACCCCTACACTTGTTCATTCTGTTTATGCATCAGTAACATATCTATACCTCCTCCGCTATTTCTTTTTAACTTCTTTTTGCCTCGAATCCACTTAAAGTGCATATTCCATATAAACCCCATTTTCCCTTTATAAACTGTAAATATCTAGTATATCAACTGTTGTCAGTTAAAGGCAGGAATTTCTGATATTTTAACTCATGAAGCAAAAGCAGAGACCTGAAAGCTTCACAATGTAAATTTCATGTCTAACTGTCTGAGTTATTTAACTTATTACCTTATGCTGGTAATCAAGTTCTTTCATGTAGGAATTTCCAACTGAAAGGAGCCCTGTTTTTCACATAAGTTCTGCAGGACAAAACTTCAGGTGGTTGTGTGTTTGTATAGTTACCCTGACTTCAGATCAGTCTTCCATTACTGAGCAGCAGGTGCTGAGAGAGCACCAAATGATAGTCTGGAATAGGTAGATTGTGTTTTGGGGTGAACCCTACTGGAGGAGCCTAGGATCACTGGCTGTCAGAATCCTTTCCAGCTGGCACCAGGCCTCAGTTCAGAGGCTCCAGGACTAAAATCAAAGCACAGAATCCCAAAGAATAGTTGAGGCTGGAAGTGACCTGTGGAGCCATCCGGTCCGAGCCCCCAGCTCCAGCAGGAACCACCCAGAGATTCTTGCCAAGGACCACGTCCAGATGCTTTCTGAGGGGGACTCTAGAATCTCTCTGGACACTCTGTAAAAATGTGCTTTCTGTTGGCCTCCTTTACCCTCCAGGGCTTTGAGCCTTTAAACCATCAAAATATTTACACATTCAAAAGAAGCCTTGAAAGTGCCTGGAAAATCTCTAACTAAAGGACAATGTCAACAAAAAATCAAAAAGCAGACTAGACAAGCAGATGATGAATGGGCACAAAATGTTCTGTCTGGTCTATCTTCTTTCTCCCTGCATTAAGAACAAACATGCAAATTTAAAACCCTTCTGGCTGAGGCAAGACTCCTGTTTCAGGTTTTTTTAATTCAAAGTCCTCACAAATTCATAAAGGATATTACCTATAAGTCAAGAAAGGTAGAGAACATGCAGCTATTTCACTACTTGATGGTAATAAATATAAGACAGGAATGTAAGTTTGTTTTGATTAGCAGGAAAACTGAGAAATTCAATATTTTTTCCTCTGTGGTACATCCACTAATGTTCCTGCATCTTTTGAAACAACTGTAGCAGTAGGCTACACAGGAAACCATCGATGGGGACTTTGTCATCTCAAAGTAGAGTGGGGATTTTTTATGCTGACAGCATCTCAACCCCCTCAGGAGACAAAGGACTGGCTCATATAATCCTGAACCAAGCATGCTGCTGAAACACCTATCTTGTGACTCAAATGGGAGCACAGTGGCATATTTTGACTATTTTTAATTTACAAGAGGGTATAATTTCTTCACACTAAATATAGCAAAGAGAGAAAACAGAATGAGATAATAGAATTGCAAAACCAGCTCCTTGTCCTGCTCCTTCAGACCTCTCAGAATGTTCAGACTGGAGGAAGTACAATTTACAAGGATTAAGCGTGGGAGATTTCTAAAGAGAAAATTTCCAAAAGAGGAGAAGAAAATGAAGCTGAAAGTCAGTCAGATCCTCTACACAAAACATGCATATCTGAGGTAATGGAAGTAAAGCCCAAGAAAAAAACTGTGTTTTATTCCTGCCACCAATGGGTTCAGGATTGTAACAGGAAATCGCTATTTCCTCAGATCCCTGCAGCATGTAACCTCTAATTTTTTTTCTCTCTTTTGATACATATCTACCTCCAAGTAAAGCTTAAAAAGCTCGCAGTATCACTGAGGATGGAGGATTTGTTCCACAACTACTTCTGCTGATTTCCCCAGATGGGGAAGAAGAAAGCTGGGAAAGCCCTTGGCCCTGCTGTTTCTTGCTTTTCGATGTGCCTGACTGATCCTGAGTGAGGGTGATGCTCACAAAGTTCGTGTGTGCCTGTATTTCTTAACATTTCTGTTATGACTCAGCGCTGCTCTGAGCCAAAAATAATCAGCTGCTGCACAGTATTAAACCACCCAAAACACCACGAGGTGCAGTGCTGCACGTCAGAATATCTCTAAAACTGCAATTCAGGAAAGGGCCTTAGGCAAGTCTGGCTTGCAGAGGTTCTGTGTGTTTCAATGTGCTAGTGTGATGGAATTTAGCACATAAGAATACTTTGTGGTTTGTTTGGGGGCTGGGTTGTTTTTTTTCTTGAACATAAACAACCAGCAGTACCATGTTGGGAAAAATAATTCCTCAGGGACTTTTCTGGATGGTTTGCTATTTATGCCACATGAGTCTGGATTTTATCCTTCTGTGTATTCCTTTCCACTGTTCAAAATAGTGCAGATTTTTTCACTGAAACAATAGATTTTGGTTAGGAAAAAAAAAGCTAGAAACTTTTAATTGCCCTCAATACCTAAAAGAGATGTTCTATCTGACCCTTGTGCTAAAAATATTAATATATATTTCAGATAATTATTAATACTCCTTTCAAAATAGCCCTGTATTGTCAAAGGAAGAAGGGCAAGTACAAATGATTCAAATTAAATGGTCAGCTGTCCTCAAAACAATCTACTCATCCTACTGCAGTTGAGCTGTGACACTGATGATGTCTTAACCAAAAGAAGTCTTGGATTTATTACAATAATTCAATGCAGAGATCATGATGCCATTGCCTAAGGTAATGCCTCAACTCTCAAACTACCACTTGAGCTACATTTGGTCAAACACCTCTCCTCAACCTCAAAAGAAAACCCAAAAAATCACACTTTAAGCACAAGGTTACATTAAGCTTGACAACCAGCACCTATTCTAAGTATTTCCTCTGCAGTTTGGAACACCATTCAGTCTCCCATTCAAAGTGTATATAAATGCTTTCCTGATTATGGATTTAAGCACAGGCTGAAGCCTTTCTGCCTCCCTTTGGGTTTGAATACACAATTAAAACACATGCTGAACTCCATTTTGAGCAGCACTTCTGCCACTCCAGGCTGTTAGTCAGTCCTATTTCAGGTGGGAGACATTGCTGAAATATCTGAGGGAAATCTGAGTCAAAACTCTCTGACTGTATGGGGTCTATTCTTACTGATAAGGAAATGATGAAGGTATTGTTCATGCTTCTCCCTGTAACAGCATAATCTTTTTTGACACACAAAATACTCTGCTTCTATCACACAGAGAACTCCAAAAGCAGCTCCTAGCTAAAAATCTCAGCTATTTGCAGACCAGCTTTATTTTTATCATATCCAAAAACTATAGAGAACTGTGAGCAAGAGACATACGGTGTGTTCTATAAAGAGCAAGCAACTGCTTGCCAACAGAGTGGTTATGATTAATTGCCAGTTCAACAGAAGGTAGGAAGTTCTGAAGCACAGAAGAAGGCAAAAAAGTGGACTGGGAAAATTGAAGAGGGTCAAGCAATTGAACTGGCTTGAAATTATTTGGTAACCAATTAATGCATAAAATAGCGTGATAAAGGTGGGTTAATTCACAATGCTTGGTGGATAATTGCAAGTAAATTATGTGCATTTCAGACTAAGTAAGGTTTCTTAAATTTCCTCTTTATGTAGGTGTAGAGGTGAATAAGCAGGCTAGGTAAATGAAACTAATCTAAAAGTAACAAGAATTACCCATACTCACTTATAAAAGTAAATACAAGAGACTTAATATGAAGCTAAAAACAACTTTAAGAAATCAGCTGCTCTTCAGCTGCTTCAGTTCACACACACACACTCATATTAAAAGCACATATAGCCTACAAAGTCAAAGTTAAAATTTTAATACATCCCATCCTTATTCATATGTGCTGGGATCTAGTTTGTCAAAGTATTTTACATCAGTTCTTTGCTTTTATTCCCTGCACAAGGTCTATGAGAGCTTTTGAATGAACACTTAGACCTGTTCATTCTCTTCAAAGCAGCCCTAAGGATTTCAAATCATGGAAAAATTTAGGCTGGGAGGGACTTCAAGAAGTCTCCTAGTCCAAACTCCTGCTCAAAGAAGGTCTAATTAGATTAGGTTACTCAGGGTCATGCCCAGAGAAGTCTTGAACATCTCCAGTGATGGTGATTCCAGTCTCCCAGAGTAACTTCATTGTGTTTCAGGCTCCTGACTAACCTGCTGGCCTCCTGGACTCCCTTCAGCATGTCAACAATACCCTTCTTGTACAGGGGAAGCCAAAATCAGACATAGGATTCCACCTGAAGTTTCACAGATGCCAAATATAGGGGGTAGATGGCTTTCCTCAACCCGGCTGAGGACTGAAGTAATTAGCTGTCCTCAAAACAACCTACACTGGCAATCGCATTTGCAATTTACTCAGGGAAACAAAAAAATATATGCATTTCTTACTAATACACTCATGGATGCCTCTGCTGCAAGGCCATGCTGTTGACCCATGACTTGTTGCCCACCAGGACCTCCAGATCCATTTCTGCAGAGGTGGGTCCTCTCCTTAGCCAGATGAGCCCCAGTCTGTGCTGCTACCCGGGATTATTTCATCCCAGATGCAAGACTCCACGGTGACTTTTGTTAAACTTCATAGGCTCCTGTGTGAAAAGCTTGTGTTAAAGAGAGAAACTGTGTCAAATGCCTTGTTTCAGCACAGAACAGCCACTCCCCTCCCCTTCCCTACAACCTCAACCACCTCGGCACGGGAAGCAAAAGTTTGGGCTGGCATTGTCTGCCTAATTTGCCCTGGTTAATCTAAACCCATGTTGGCTGTTCCTCACAATCTTGCCTTTCATGTGTTTAAGACATGTCTCCAACCCTTCCAGGGACCAGCACTAGACACCATAAAAACCAAATTATCTTGTCATTTAACTGTGACATCCACAAAATTCAGACATTTCATTTAGGATTACGAAATTTAGGAATTGTGGATGAAACCCAACTTTCTCTTCAATTCACTGAAGGGCTTCTTCCTTCTTCAAAAATAATATTAGTGATTAAGAACTATAACAAGGCAAGGCAAACCAGCTGAGGTGGAGCATGAAATTACATGTCTCAAATATCATAAGGACTGGGTTAATTTTGTACCACTGGCCATTCTTGACTGTGGTCACAAAGGTGGATTCATTTGCCAGTTTCTTGGTCAGTGGGTTAAATCTGGTCACGATGACTTTAATCATTACTTCCCTGCGAAACGTTGTTATTACTCAAAGGTGACAGGAGCAGAAAGAATAAATAGCTTATTGCTAATTTGTGTCAGTTATATATGAACTCAGAGCTTTCCTTCATTCTCAACCATGTGAGCTCAAATTGCTTTCAGCAGGCCTGCCCAAATTTGCTATTTAACATGGCAATTACTCTTTTGTCTGCCTTTCTCAAAACTGTGCCTTCTTTGCAGCTGGTTTTTTTTTTCCCCTCCCCTCCTTTTCTGCTGTGTGAAACCAGAGATGTGCCTATTTTACAGACAGGAAGGTAGGTCTTTGCCAGGAATTCATAATCCTCTTCTCCTGTCAGTACTTATCTTCCATTTCAAACTCCTCTAATAATCTTCTGGTTTTCTACATTTGGCTGGCTTGTACATATATGGAGTAAAAAAAAGAAAAAAAAAAAAGCCTGTCTTAGTCAACTATGCAAATTAGACATTTTGCAAACTGATTCTTCCAAGCTGAGTAAAAATGTTATTATTAGCTTGTCTAACATATGTCATGGAGACCACAGCTGCATTTCATGCCAAATGCTGGCCCTGAACACCTTCTGAGGACATAACACTGACAGTAAAGGCAGCACTTCACTTCATCACAGGCAGATTTTACCAGGTTAAGTCAAGGATTTTTGACCAGTTAGGAAATTTAAATGTGCTTTTGTTCAAGCCTTAGACAGCTGAGATGACAACTGACCAGTTTGTCTGCAATTTGCAGAAGTCCAGACGTGCAACTTGCAGTCATCTTCCTGAAAATGTCCACCTCCAAACACATGAGAGGAATGTACCTAGGTAATATAAAGCAGGAAAAGAACAATTCTTATCATGATTATATGTATGCTAGATTTATCAGTGATGAGAGGAGTTGTATTTTTTTTTTCTGTTTCATTAGAAGGATAAGAAATAGCAGCTGAAAAGCTTTCCTAAGAGAATCAACATTCTGGAATAAAGGTGATTATTTTTTTCTTTTCTTTTTTATTTTTTTCCCTAGCTAAACAATCCATCAGCCAGTACAGAACAATGGACATTATTTTCTTAGTAAGTGTATAGCTGTGCAACGTCTTCGAACTCTTGTAAGAGAGAGCTAAAACAGATTCCCACAGTGCTCTATTTTAATCTGTTCTGGATCAATATAAGTGAACACTGAATATTTCTATCCATTTCATTTTATTTAGGATGGAAAGAAGGACCTAGATACTTTGCTTGTAAGTCAGATAAGCCTAAATTCAAAACTATTTTCAGATCTGGCAAATTTTAGCAAATATTCTCCATTTCTAGTTCGGAATGGGCTTAGGTCCAGAAGCACAAGCCTAGGACATGACAACCAACTTTCCCACTCAACTTATTAATCTGAAACTATGGAACACTGCAATTTTTAATCAGAAGCCTAAGAACATATCATCAGACCATTTTTTTTCCTTTTCTTTTTAAAGAACACTTTGAAAAGCATAGTTAATTTCCGTTTAATATGTTAATATCATATTCAATTGCTTTATTGCTTTGTGATGTACAGAAACTTTGACATTGGCTTCTTTATTTTATTTCCAGAATTCTTTTTTCTTGTAAGCTTGAAAAAAGAATCTTCCACTTAAATAAGTGGATTGCAAGCAGTTTCAGTAATTGAATCCCTAGATATTTGTCTTTGTGCTGGGAGGTTTCATTTAACTTTTAATGGATTTTTAATGCTGAAACAGTTTCATTTTAAACTGTTGTCATAAAACATTTTAGAATTTTCTATTTTTGCTGTGGGATTTTTCCTCCACAACGTTTTTTTTTAAAGGTGGAGGTTTAAGATGACATTTTTACAAGAAATACTACAAAAACATTCTGAGAGATGAAAATGATTTCTATAAGACAGAGCTGTTAAGGCTACCATGCTGTCAATCTATTGTAGAGAATTCACCAGAAATACAGGTTTTACTTTTAAATAATATGGCAGATAACTGGAGCACATCCTTTTCTGCTGGGAACTGAGGCTGAAATGCTGGTAACTCACTCATAGGTAAAGTTGAAAAATCAGGACTTACATATTGACAGGGATTTTTTTTTTCTGGTTTTTTTTCCTAGTAAATACTTTCTAAACGGATCTCAGTTCTTCCCAAGCAAGTTTCCTCTAAAAGCAATCCAAGTTAAGACATTTTACATCACACAGATTGTGTTCTTAAGTTCCTGTACTCTGTTCATCCTTTGTCTTGCTTCTGAGTCATAGAAAAATTGCTTAAAAGGAAGAAAACCTGTTTTAGCTCTCTCTTGTATCACTCAGCTAATCCTGTGATCATCCTTAGGAAGGTCTTCCTCTGAAGTCACAGAGCAGGTACAATGAAATCAGAATTCTGGATTTGGCTTCATTGTGCACATTCAAAGAGTGTCTGGAAGATGAATAAGCCAGACTCATCCTTACAATGCTGCATAGCCATTCCCAGACATTTTAGCATATTACATTATTCCAAAATCATTTGAAAATACCAGTTTTGGGACACCCATAAGATCTTTAACAAAGAACCCTCTAAATGCATTTTAAAACATTTTAAGCCTTATATCACCAAAAAGGACACATGAAAAATTAAGTCACTGTGACTTGGCCATGAGGGAATACATTTATTTCTGACATTTACTGTTATTCCCATGAAACTCATAAATATTGCATACAACTAGCTGGTTGAACAGACATTGCATAGCCTAGGTTCTTCTATAATTTAGGGGATTTAAGTTAGGATTTGAAAAATAAAAGCTTTTTAAACATTTTGTATCTATTACTTTGCAGTCTCCAAATAGAAAACCATGGACCCCACCATGTTCTGCTCCATCCAGGGAAAAGTTCCTCAAAAAAACAATTCCTATTGCAGCTAATCTATAATTATATAATATTACAGATTGATGTCAAATATCTTCATTACCTTGGCCATATTATTTCCTTCACCTTGCTTTGGGATGCATTATTTAGTAATTCAAGACCATAACAGACATTTTGCCACCTGCAGCAATGAATCCCACAGTTTATTTTTACTTCTCAAGTATATTTCCCTATACTTCTAAAACGCTTCTTCTTTTTCTTTCTCCCCATTCACACTGTTAAATACTACAATAAAAGAACTTCTAAGCCTTTTTTTTCCTGCTACCATTCTAGCAAGTCCCACTATCTTAAAATCACTGACACTTAGAAAAGTGTGTCAGATGCAACAACAGCACTGAAGAGTATAAAGCTGTCATACATTTGATTTTCCTCCACTCATTTGAAAATAAATATTGTTCACTTCTGCTGGAGACTGGGCAGAAACTGATACTTATTATCATTGATACTTATCTAGGTCTGTTGACTGAGCATAGTGCTTGTGCTCAGTAATTGATGTATGGGATTATGTGGGTTAATATGTGTTTATTTACTTCAAGTGAAATTTTCCTGTCTGCTACTTCTGTTTCCTTATGAAATATTTCTTAGTCTTCCATAATTTCCACCAGCTCTGCTGAAAGACTCTTCTCCAGTCATATTACTTGCTCTGTCCTGTTTTTTTTTTTTTTTTGTTCTTTCTGCACATCAAATGTCTGGGTTTGATAGGTTTTATATTAGAAGTTAATTTTTATTTAATGTTGATTTGGACTGTTTTCCCTGGTACTGAGACAGAGCCATGTGGCTTTTATGATGAGCAATCCTGTCTCACAAATCTAAACCTTCTAGAAGCTGAGAAGGGTATTGATATGGGCTTGACTATTGCTTTTTCAGAAGGGTTTTGGACAAATGTCCTTAAGAAAATAACAACAGTGTAAGAAGAAAGACATTTGCATGGGTATATAATTGGTAAAAGACAGGGAAAGGGAGGTAAATGGTCAGTAAATGGCCAGAAGGCTGTTCATCACCTTTATAAGCAACTTAGGAATAGCTATCAATGGGACGTGAGGTATCACTATTTACAAATAATAAATTATTCAGGGTAGAACAGCTGCCAGGAACTGCAGGAGGTGCTGAACAACTGTTTAAATGTATCTTGCACCCAGATACTGTATATGCAGTTTTATTTGCCTCATCTCAAACAGACAGAACTGACAAAAGTTCACGGAACAGAGATCACTTCCATATAAAAATTAATGTGCAGAGCTGGACTCTTCAGCCTGGCAAAGATCAAATATGTGACAGAGGCATGTAAACCCATAAATATCCCCAAAAACCTTTTGTTTATTTTCTTTCCCAATGGATTAACTACAGTTTATTAACTGAAACTCCCAGGGAGCAAGTTCACACTGAAGAAAGAGGGTGAATCCTTGTTGAATGTGTAGTTAAACTGCTGGAAACCCTTCCTACAGGATGATAAGAATGCCAACCATTTACATGATCTCAAGGGGATGCTGTAAAAAATCACAGACAAGAATTCCAGTTGGGCTTTTAAACACCAAGTTTTATCTAAATCTCTCTGGAGAGGTCCCCAAGCTGCAAATTCTTGTCTACAGTGTAAAGCAGGAGGTGTCTCTAGAGACTTGCAATCCCCAGGCACCTTCTGTTGGCCACCACTGGCAGCAAGACCCAGGGTGAGAATATATACTGGTCAGCAAAATCACAAAAAGACCCAGCAGCTGAATAGTGAAGCTAAGTTCAGACTGACATAGTTTTTAAGTCTATAAGGCCATTTATGCTTGGAAACCCTCAGTACAGCCACAACAGACTTTTGCTCACTGGCAGCTTTCAAAGAAATGTTTTTTTTTCTCAAATCCCAGTCTTGTGTGCAGACGTCACAAGGAAGACCCACACAAAGGACATAGGTTGGATGTGGAATTACCAACAGGACAGATTTGCATTCTAGCCTAGAGTCTGGGCACAACTGCAGTCTGGAGAGCCCCTGAAGAGTCTGAGCCCCTGTTCTAATGTGGCTGATGAAAGATAGCTTAAAGAATTGCCCAGACAACCCCATGAAGTGCATTCAGAGAGGCCCTTCCAGTGGGAGCCAGGCCCTCCCCGTGGGGTTTCAAGGTAAATATTTAAGATAATAAATGTAACTTCACAGGCTTGTATATTAAAAATGATCATATAATTCTTCATCAAGAGTCAGCTAACACACAATGATCCATACCTTTAATTTCTGTGCAGGGTAATTTTTCAGATGCTACTTGTTTTGAAAGTGGCATTTATTTATACTCCTCTCCACAATGAGTATCAATATGTGGGATCAGAAGCCCACCTTTAAGGGTGTTAGTCCCAGGAAAATCTAGATGATTGGGTGTGGAACAGCAATGGTTTATCCAAGTAAAAAAAGTAGAAATGTGCTGTGAGTATACTTTATTTTTCACTTCTAGAAATAAACAGGTTCAGACTCTGAAGAGTTCAAAACATAAAATTTTCAAAAAAGCTTGAGAATTAAGAATTGCTCTTTTAGGAAAGTCATAGCAATCAAAAGCAATTTTATACCATCCAGAAAGGTCAGAGAGTTCTAACTTTGCAGAAACAATATTGCTGGGAGAAAACTTCTAAGCATACTTCTGTCACGAAGATGCATTAATCTCTTAAATGTCATACACTTTCTTCTAAAAAATAATAAGCAAAACATAACTACAGAGAAAGAACATGCTTTTCTTTCCTTTCAAGGATTTGTTGAAACAAATTTATTGTAAAGATTTGCACTTGAAAATCTGTGTGTTATCCATTTGGATCTTGACAAAGTTATGTTCTTAATGAGTTTAATAATTTTTGCACCTCAGTATAAAGGCAGAATTAATTTATATTAATCCCAGTAAAGTACAGATCGCTGCCAGACTATTACTTAATTCCTTTTTCACAGTGTAGTGCATTGGCAAAATTGTGATCTCAGTGAACAAATAGGATCTGTTTTGAAATATGGGCTTGATTTTGTGAGCAGCTCCCCAGCGCTGTAATCTTACAACTCAAACCCAGTCTACATTTGTCTCCCTGTCTGTAACAAGAGGATAATAATTTACTTCACAGGAGGGGTATAAGGGTGGGACTGATCCAGCCAGCTCCTATATCTGTAACTTGCTCTATAGGCAGAGGAGTTCAATACCTGGAGGAGTGCCTGGCTGAGCCCAGTGTAAGCAAAAGGGTTGGAGATGCAGCACAAAGTATTATTTTTAAAGGATACATTGGTGAGCTTTCAACTGTGAAATCCTTGATGCTATGTAAAGAAAACATTAATTTTCCTTTAAAAGAACAGTGTGTGGGTTAAACATTTCTGGGGGCAGGACTATGCACAGCAGGTGGGATCTAAACACAGACACACAATCCAGCCTAGAATGCTGTTTCACATACAGTGACAGTACTCATACTCTTTGGTTGAGCTAAACACAATGAACATCCACCAATGTACTTTCACATCCGACTCCTGCAGCAACCAGTGGGCATTAAGCACCTAAATACCTCACGGGAGCTGGACCTTATGTCTTGTGGTTGTTGCTAAGCTGGGATGTAAATTTAGATGACCAAAGCCTCCTACCACAGAAATTACTCAACTCCTGTCTAGCCCTGGAAGTGCTTCAAATCCTTGGTGAGTTTGATTTTTAACCATGGAGCTCCAAGGAGACATCCAAGCATGTGCAGAAATTTCTCCTTCTTAATGTTACTACCTCAGTATTTTCCCACATACAAATTCCAGCCACATCCACAAACAGTGTCCTGCTTTTATTCCCTGTACTAATCTTGCAAGCAACACCAAATGAACCAGCTCACACTGCCTTAAACCTAGACTTTAAAGCAAAGCCAAAGGAAGATGGTTTTGTCCCCCATCCCATTGATTTAAATATCAGTTCCATTTTTAAGTTTTTTATCCAGGGAGATCACAGTTCAGTCCTCCCCATCTGGTGTGGTCAAGTCCACCTCCTCGGATTTCAGTAATCAGTTAGAATATTATGGGCAATAAGGAACACATATTCCAAATATTTCCATAGAAGCTATACTCATAGAATACACAGCTAACTGGGACAGTCTTTGCGTGGCTCTGTCATTGCTTTTCTCTTACTGACATGAGCTGAAGTGACCCATGAGTCAGAGGAGAGTCCACATACATACATTGTGACTAAAGAAGAGGAAACCCAGCTGTAATACTGATTTTCATCTCTTATCAGGTTGATCAACTTCCTTTCAGTTACAATGATATCACTGACATAGTGAAATGGAAAAAATTAGCAACATAGAGCATATTTCCATTTCACTAATACAATCATCCAAGCAATTTGGTCATGAATACACTGCAGAGAAAAACCATGTTTTGGGACACATTGCTGTCTCTACCAGGTCTAGTCCATCCAAAAGACTTCTTCAGGTAATCCTGTCCCTGGCTATCACATTGCTTTTTTTACGGTTTTTGCAAATAAGACTTTTTTAAAGATAAACATCAAAAAGCAAAATACAATCAAATTCTCAGTAATCTAATTTTTTTCTTCCAGTGTTTTTTTCTGTACATCCGTGATATACTTGAACCAGAAGGGACCTGCCACTTTTAATGTCAGAAACACTTGAAAAATTGAAGAGACAGAGCAACATTAATTCTTCTCTCTATGGCTGTCTCTCTCCCATTTAGGTGCCAAAGGACTGCTGGTACTAAGTACCAAAACTCCTGTCTATTATATTAATGACTGTGTTATCTCTTCCTCTCTGGTCAAATACAGGGTTTCTCAGACTTTGATTCCTCTGCTATAATTTTCCCATAGGTGTCACTCATCTGATGTCACTTATCTGACAGCATGCATTCAAACTACATTTCACTTNAAAAAAAAAAAAAAAATCCCAAGTCACACATAAAATATTCATGTCGCAATCTCTGCAAAAGTAATTGTCTCCTTAAAGTTCAGACATCACCTCACCCCTGGGGGTTGTATATACCAGTTTAGATGGCACACGCTGTTTTCAGACGCTGTTGTGGATCAAACACAACTGCTGGTTTGATTTTCGAGTACTGTCACTGTATACCATGTGAAAAAATATCAGCAACGTAAATTATATGAAAAGCTGGTATAGCTGATCTCATTTCGTAAAAAGAGAGGGGTTTTTCTTAAGGAAATGATAGAAAAATTAAATGTATAGAAAGCTTTCTTGAGAGTCGTCAGGCTTCACTCATGAGGAATCTGGTGCAGAGTCTCCCTTCTGTGAAAATGACTCCCTTCTGTGAAAATCACTCCTTTCAAATCTGTCCTACCTATGTAGCTCAGCATGGAAAGACAGATAGCTGCCTGGAATTGCTGCAGAAGTCACAAGAAACATGATCCAGCTTCACCAAATCCAGAAGTGATAGTCTCCAGATCTCACTGGGATTTCAACTAGGTTTATGACAGACCAGGTATGACAGCAGCTTAGACTGCAGCTGACTCTCTAAGAGTTTGTGTGGGAGGCTGAACACCTGTGGTCTTCTCCATCTAAATTTTCAGCTTCACTTTTAGGAATCACAGCTTGGTCTAAGCACTTGTACATGGCAGGGTCACCATTGCTTGCGAGAGCCAACAGAGGACAGCACGTGCCACACTCAGTGTTGCCATGACAGGATGTTTTCAGTTTGTCATCAGCACAACAGCTCCAAAAACTCCTTCCCCAAGGCTGCCAGCACTGCCCAAATGTGAAAATGTTGCCCCTGCTTACACTTGTAAAACTCTCTGGTGTTGCTTTAGAACCACAGAATCCTTGGGGTTTGAAAAAACCTTTAAGATCATTGAGTCCAACCATCAGCTGCCAAGTCCACCCCTAAGCCATGTCTCTAAGCACCACATCTACATATTTTTGAACATTTCCAGGGATGGTAATTTCACTCAGTACTGCTTTAGTACATTTTGGGACATTTTGCTACCCATACTTTCACCATTGTCTCTGTGTTTCCACGTGTGCCAGTGTCTGGCAATGCTTTGGCTGGTTAAAGTATAAATTCTGTCCATGTGGACATTCACTTCTCTGATGCAAATCATCCTATGTGGCCTGACACACTGCTCTGGAGCCCATTTATTGGCTCAAACCCATAAATGCTGCAGTTCACTGAGTTATGCTTCTTCAGGTAACACCCACAGACATAAAGAAAGACCATGGTACAGCTCTGTTGAAAATGTTAAATCAAGTATTAAATAGTGTTGACACAATTAGAGCCCAGTGGGGTTTCATTCTTTATCCAACCCCTATGAATAAAAGATATCTTTAATTCATGTCTCTGGTTTCTAATCATTCCTTATCCATCTTAATAATGTATTACCTCACCCATATTTAGAGAACTTTAACAATAGTCTATCAAGGGAAACTTTGTCAAATAGCTTTCTACAAACCCAGACATATTAGATCTATTAATTTAGTTTAATAGCTACTTCACGTTGTAAAAGCAACCACTTCCTTTTTCTGTAATGGTGAGAGAAAAAATACTTCAAGCCATTACATTTAGCCTCATACTGCTCAGATTATTATGGCAAATAACATTTTTTTAATAAAAGCTGTCAATTTGCACTTGTAGAAAAAATGTGCTTTGGTGGTTGGTGTCCTTACCTCGTACAATGCACATTCCTACTGAAGCTTCAAGTCCATCCCCTTAAACAGTTCCTTAACACCAAAAGAAAAAATGGAAAAGAAGAATACCACTATCTCCACCTTCTTCTCTGTGCCAGAGAGCTCAAACTGAGGGAGCTCATGGACTAGTCTCCTCTTTTTTATTTTTTTTCCCAACATACAGCCCCAGAAGTAAAAATCTCATGTAGAATTACAAAAATAAGTACATTCCAAACTCCTGCAGATGCAGAGCAAAGGTTTACCATGTTATCCATATATTTTCAGAATTCAGAATAGGAATTAATTTAATTCTAAATTCACTATATTTCTCAAACCCCAGGTGTACGGATTAATAAAATTAATAAAAAGGGCTTTATAGAAGAATCTGTTTTCAGCTTATTGATTCAGCAGAAACCTGGAGCTGAACCCTGTCATGGTGGCTGGCATCTGAAATTTCCATAGCATTTGGTTAACTCTGCATAAAATGTTAAAAGTGTCACTTTAATTTCTGATAAATGAAAGCAGCTGATGTTTGAAAACCTTCTGTGGAAATGTTCACATCCAGGCTGAGAATCAGCCATCAAGCTTGAAGGCATTTTAGTGACGCTCATCTTTGAATGTTGATTATTAGGTGAAAACAAAGGTTTGATTTTTAATGTGCTTCAAATGGTTTGGCTAGGACTTCTCTTTATACCTCATAAATCTATACCATCAGATTAGGCTATGAAAAATCAACCTAATTTGAGACCAAATTAATTTTTGATGTAGTAAATCCACTTGAAGTCAGTGGAGTAAAATGAGATATAACTTTCACTGAATAACTATATTTTTTCAAGTTAAGTCTAAGTTTAGAGGTTTGGGGTTTTTTTGATACATGTTTCTTCTGTTCTGATAGAAAATTATAGATGGCCTTTCTACTTTTAAAATATTACTGTTATAATAATAAATGAATATCTAATCTTTTTCTATATGTTTTTAATTAACTCTCAGAAACCATTTGTAGTTTTTCAGGATAGTGCCTAATTACTTAAAATTATATTGGAGTACTTTATTAGGAGCCCAAATCCTTCAGAAGATTTCTCCCTCTATTTCAAGGAAGCACAATTCCTAGGATTTAATGCAACATTGTTGATACCAATGTTTTCCTTTAAAAAGACTACAGCATTACCCATGTGTAACTTTTAATGGGTTTGTATCATCATCCCTTCCTTTCCAACAGGTTAAATGGTGCCTTTTATATCTCTGTTGTTATCAACCACTCTAAAGAGGCCTGGGACTTCAACCACAGCTCATATGTGTTACACTTTGACACGAAATGAACCAAATGTGCTCACTCTCAGTTCCAAGGTAAAAAAAGAGAGTGTTTATTTGGGACCTCGATTTTTTATAGAATTCTAGAAGTGACTATGGATTTGAGGATGAAATTGCCACCTCTCCAACCACACTGGTCAAACCAGCAGTCCATTAACTTTCTCTTCCTCCAGAAAGGAATGCAAAACAATGCAGTATTTACATGAAAATGTGTGAGAAACTCCATTACAAAAATGTAAACATCAGAAGAAAAGAACTTTTAAAAGAACTTTAAAACTTTTAAAAGAACAGGGTGACACACAAGAACAGACTTTCTCCTACAGCCTGTGGTACTTTTGCTTCAGGAATGGAAGCAAGACAGGAAACTCACATGCCAAAATGAGGAACCATTTGAAAGAGGAAATTTTTTGTACTAATGCTCTATGACTGATTAAATTTGGGTAGTTTTCAGACCTGATTTTACTTCAGACAAATCACTTAGCAAGTTTCCATGCTGGTGCTTTCCCTCCTATAAAATAGTAGCATTCTTCAGCTACCTTTTTTATCTCACACCCTTGTCATTTTGTTAATTCTTAGGATGCATCTCAGAGTATGGCTAAAGGAAAGTAAAGATCTTGATGTAATCAGAACCCCTAAATGGTAGGTGGAGTACATATAATGAATACTAATTCCAGTTTGAAATCCTTGAGTTTTTCAGGGTTTATTTGAAATTGTTAAGTGTTCAGGTCAAGTTCAAGATCATTCTTATATTACCTGAATAACTGTGGTGGGCTGACCATGGCTGAATGCCAGGTGCTGACCAAAGCTGCACTATGAGTCTCCTTCTCCACTAGACAGGGGACAGAAAATCCAATGAAAGGCTTGTGGGTGAAGACAAGGTCAGGGAGAGATCACTCACCAAATATCATCATGGGAAAAACAGACTTGACTCAGGGAAATGAATTGAATTTATTACCAATCAAATTAGAGTAGGCTAATGAGAAATAAACCCATGTCTTAAAAAACCCTTCCCACCACCCTTCTCTTCTCCCAAAGCTCAACTTTATTCCTGAATTCTCTCCCTCCTCCTCCTCTCACAGGGGCCCAGGAGGACAGGGAATGTGGGCTGTGGTCAGTTCAACACATGAAGTCTCTGCCACTCCTTTCTCCTCAGGATAGAATAAAATAACTCTTCACACTCTTTTCCTGCTCCAGCATGGGGCCCCTCCCACAGAAAACTGTCCTCCATGAACTTCTCCAAAGTGAATCCTTCCCGTGGACTGCAGTTCTTCATGAACTGCTTCAGCGTGGGTCCCTTCCACAGGGTGCTTGGATGCTTTTAGTTCCAGCTATGCCTAAAAGATATTTGGCACTGTGGTCTTTAATGTTGCTATCAGGAGTGTTCTAGAAGCATTTTGAGGCTGAATATGTCCTAAGTTCAAGAAAATAAACCAAAGATTTTTTCTAAAAAATAAATATTCTTCTTTCTTACAGGCTGCTGTGTTTAGAAAAGAATATTTTTCAGCTGTATCTTTCATTTGGTTCTTTCCAATTCAAGCTTAACAAGGCAGACTCTTCTTTTATTTAATAGGCCAAACTCAATGTATTGTAATTAAAACAAAGATAATCTTATTTTTGTGTAAAATATATCTCTGAATTTTATGTTCCCCTGCAGTGTGGTTGACAAACTGAAAGTTTTCAATTTGAAAGAATGAGGTGGGCTTATTCATTTTGCATTCTTACTCTTTCATTAACTGAGGAAGGAAAATGAACAAGAGGTAGCTGATCCAACAAAGAGCTTGTGTGTCTGAGGCATCAGAAAAAGGTGCTCTCCTTTTTTCTACTTACAATTTCTGGTCCCACAGGTGTTTAAAGCGCACATAAGTGTCCATTACAAATCAAGGTTCCTAATTTGTGATTTAGCATTTTAATAAAAGCAATCTGTTTGTAAGAACAAATTTCTCAGGCCACAAGTGGCATGTGGCTCTGTATCACTTCCAGGAAAGAAGAGGGGTTTTTTAACAGCTACTCTTTGACACCTAAATTGAGATATTGGTCTTTGTGTTTAATGGATAGATTGTTGAGATCTATTCAGATTCATCTTGGATCCTGCTCTGGAAAACTTCCTGCAGAAGGCACCCTTTAGATACTATCTAAACAGAAGCCCTATGGTTCCCAGGTAGGTAAAACACATAACTAACTTAGGAGTTCAGTAAAATAACTTTTTCTGTAAAGTTTTCAGCCAGAGCATAAGCTGGTGTTGCCTGAAATTAAAACCTCAGAGGAAACAAGTGCTCTCAGACATCCATGCTGCATAAAAGTATAGACTTGCTAAAGAAAGTGTAATGGCTTGACTCCAAAACACATATAGGAATTTTTTCTTTTTTTTTTTCTTTTTTT
>VXBC01009269.1:32437-55606 GCA_013399945.1 Ploceus nigricollis | reverse complement strand
CTTTTTTTTTTTCAGAAAATAGGAAGCAACTTAAATGGGAAACAGACAGGAGCCACAATAGAGTGAAATTTCTATTACATTGTGAGACATAGAAGAGGTGTCTCTTACAAAGCATAGAGATTATTTTCTTTCAAGTCTCCCTCTAAAACAAATAATCCCCACACACACACACTTGTTGAAAGATCAAAAAGTTTATTTTTAAAGCCAAAGATTCCAGGAAATTTTGTGCTTGTTCGGCTCTTCAGGTCAGGTGTTCCACTAGTCATGTATTTTAAAGGAGGCAATACATGATGCTTCAATGAATGAATAAAGTAAAAGACTTGCCCAGAGGGATTTTATTCCCCTAACATTCAGAATTGTTGGGCTGGGTTGTGTTTGAAGGCCTCACCTTTGTGTCCTATAGAAATAGTTTATCTTTTGTATCATTCTGTTACAGCTCATACTTCTTCTGGGACCAGAATCAATACAAAAAACAAAATAGTATGGGAGCCTGGAACTGGACTGGCTGGATAAAATTTAAATACTAATAAATTAAGTAAGAACTCTTAAGTTTTCTAGATTATTTCACTGACATGAAAGCGCTGGAAAAACACAAGCTGACTGATATTTGATTTCCAAAAGAAAAGTCTGCATCCTTTTTCTTGCCATATCCACCTGCTCTACTCTGCATCACCAATTTAAGGCAGAAAGCATCATTGCAGCATTTCTCCTCTACTTGGAGCAATGGAATCACATTCTTCTCAAGTGATTTTAAAGTTCTATATTTAGAATATGGTCTTTCCTTTTAGATTAATTCTGTTAGGAGTGTATAAAGGGGGCCATGTTAAGAAAGCTTTATTATTTTACTAAATGTCAGAAGCTTACCAATAGCAGCTATGGCAGCAGGAGGAGAGCTCTTTGTCTGATCATGAAATCTGGGGATGGTTTAGACAGAACTAGAGGAAAAGTCAAGGGAAACACTCTGGTTACTTTTATTCCTTTTCTTTCTCTTCTCTGCTGGAGTTAAATTATACCTTTGTATCTTATTTTTTATTATTGTTATCTAATAACAAATAACAAATGAAGGCAAAAAAACCTACTCAGATTTTTGGGGTCAATTTTCAGAGATATGAGGATAGAACTACATTACCCAGAAAACAGGGAATTTCAGGACTTGCGTATTGATTGAGGTCAGCAGGCAGATTTGCTGAACTATTTGCATACAGGAAAACTCGCTCCCAGTATCAGCCAGATCACACAGACACAAACACAGACACAGAAATCACTTAAGGCAGAATGAAAGCCCCTGCAAAGGAAGGTACTAGGACTTGGCTTTGCATCAAAATTGACCTCCATTAAGAGGCTATCATCCTGTTTGTCTGTCATTAATTTGCATTATGTTGTGACAGTAAAACCTTCTCATTTATCCATCCAATCATCCATCAGGCCATGGGTGGAAAATTTCAAATATCCTCTCCTTATGTTTGTGACTCCTGTACAAATAAACTTGCAGAATGCAGTCCCACATCACCACATAAAACCCTTACCACTAAAAAAAAAATAATAAAAAAATTTATAAAGTGTACATGAGAAAGTCATATACAAGTAAAAATTATACAAGAGAAAAAAGAGAAGATTCAGAATTAACTACTGCAACTTAGAGTGTGGAAAGACTCACTTATCAAGTCTAAAAGGGGTAAAAATAAAGTAGGAAAAGCAGAGAAAAGCAAGCAGAATTTATTGTTGTAAGAGTCTGTGGTTTGGGAAGGAAAAAGCTGCTAAATCCCCTCCTGGAGCTCATTTCTGCAAATATACAAGTATTTTGTACTCCTTGCTAAAGGAGAGGTTACAGCTCATCATGAACCAGAACCACTGTTAAGAAAGCAGAACATAGACATAAAAAAGGGGAAATTTTTACTTCACTCCAACAGGAATTTAAACCTAAGGAAAGCATTTCAGATGTAAAAGCACTAATCAAACAAATACTCTGACCTTGAATGACAGAAGATGTGTGAAGAAAGATCATTTTAAGCTCCTTGACTAAGCCAATCAATTTGCAGCTTTCCTCTTCCTGTGTTATTTTTTTTTTGGAAGTGTGCTTCCTTATAAAAAAGTTGGGACCAGAAATTATAGAAAAAAAAATGATTCATAGTCTTGAAATCCTTTAACTGCAGCACATGTATTTTTCTAGCACAAACACAGAACTCCACTTCTATCATGGATGGAAGAAAGAGAACTTCTCTGTCTTTAATCCATCCAGCTCTAGACAGCAAGGGATTCAGCACTTCATATTGGCACAAAGAGCAATTCACATTTGTCATTCAAGTCCTCCTCTAAAGAGCATTTGAAAAGAGAACAATCATATTTGTTACTAAGAAAGACCATACAAATATTTATGGTGCTGTTTGGACTAAGATTTTGCAATATGAACGTAAAATTACAGGTTCTCTTCCCTTTCAGGCTGCTGAGTCCTGAGGAGCAGTGAGGGAGTAGCAGTGAAATTGGAAACTGCTTTACCGGATAAAGGGAAGATGGGGGACAGCCAAGATTCATTCTTGCACACCGATTTTAGCGCCGATGCAGCAAGAAAGCTTGCTCTGGGTTTCAGGTTGGTTAATAGAAAATGATTCTTCAGATTACAGTTGCCAGAAAGATCTCATCCCTCACTAAAGTCCTATTGTGTTCAGGGTTGTAATCCAGGATGGAGCTCCTGCTCAGCACCCTTGCTGTGGCTGCGCACTGAGGGATTAAGTGAAACACTGCAAATCACAGAGCACAGCTGATGCAGACTCCAGCTCTTCAGTCACAGTTCAGTGTCCCATCCAGGGGGCACTGAGGCAGTCCCAATGTGCAAACATTTGGGATTGTTGGGGTTTTTAGCCCATCTACTCTCTCAGGATTTTTCCAAAGGCTGAACTTGGGTTTATTAAAAGTTTAAAAGAAGGGTGTTTATGTGAGCTGAAGGATGAACTGGTTGGTCATTGCACCATTGCAAGATTCATTCCTAGGTGAGGATAAATTACCCATACAGACCCAATTATGTAAAGTCATGGTTATTAAACAGCTACTGTGTTGGATATAGAAGTGTGTGGTACTGGAATAAATCCCTTCATCATTTCCTTTTCATCACCTTCAGCAACACTTGGCTGTTACTGCAGCTTATAAATACTGAGGAAGTCGTACCAGTTAGAAATAAATTTGCTCTTGCAGTTTCCTGATTTTGATAGGCCACCAGTTTTGTGGAAAAAAATGTTCTTTACACAGGCATCCCCTCATGTTAATTCTATCATTATTCCAACAGGATTCCAAGCTGGGAAAAGTGTTTGTCATTCTCTGTCATGTTTATTTACACACCCTTGACTCCTGTTAAGTGCTTAATGGGTCTTTGTCTATTTGTCTCCTTTTTAACAGTCAAGTGGGACTTATTAAAGTTAAAATAGAGAACGTTGCACCCTTGTGCCACAGACATAAAACACAATGCAAGTTCAACATTCTTTACAGAGAAAATCAATAGACCTAACAAAGCAAAACTTTTGGCAGCTTCTTATCCAACTCACAAACTACTTTGTTTCAGCAGGCACAAGATGAATGACAGATATCACTGAGCTAATTTCAAGAAAAGTCACCTAAACAAAAACCACAAATGGCCTTTTATTCCTGAAACCACTGAATTTACACATTCATTTGTCATTATTTTGTGAGACTGTGTCTTATTATATGGCTAGGATTGTTATTCTATTGTTAAATATTACATCAATAGAGCCATCTAATGCACCATTACCAAGGCCTAATCTTGCAAGTGTGTTAAAATATTGGCATTAATCCAGTGTAAATCAATTAATATTTTATTTGGACAGTGGATTATAAATGGATTTATATTCTACACAATCCACACTTTCTTGTTTTGTTTCTTTCCTTTAGTTTTGTTTTATTGCCCCAGTAATAGGAGGATGTGCTCCCACCCAAGCCCACACCAAATCATTGCACTGCCTTAGATTTATCCATATAAGAAAAGTTAATTAGGAGCATTGTTAAGAGTGATTGCTTTCTGCTTACATATGTAGAAACCCTAGTGCTGGCAAAAGCTACAACTGGGTGGTTATGATAGAGGGCTTGTGATTGCAGTCAGTCTCACTCGACAGAATGTTTCAATAGTTAAGAGAATGAATCCCAGACCACAAAAATTCCTCATGAGGAGTGGTAGCCAAGGAATAACATCATTTCTGGTGTCTTCTGACAGCTTTCTCTTCTTCTTCATTTACATATTTCTCCTTCTCTCCTAGCAGACTGCAGAAATTCCTTACTGTAGCAGCAAAGATGAGGGCTTCACTGCCATTTCTGAAGCTCATTTCTGATAATTTTTTCAATCCAGGCAGTAGATGTGAAGTTGATACGGCTATGCTGATTTCACTGAGGTATCTATAAATTGTTTATTAGATGAGTACTCACAACGAGATGCCACACATGAATCCAGCCAGCACAAATCACTGAGACTGCATTCAACAGGAATGGCAACACCACGAAGACAGGATGCCAAAGGAAGTTCTCACTTTCACTGCAGAGCAGAGAAATATGGTTAATATAGCAAGAAGTCATGAAGCAAAACAGATGGAAGAAGCAGTCTGAGTGTTAGAGAGGAAGAGAGAGCAGTAAGTAGTAAAGGGAGATGAGCTATTTTGCATGAGCAGTCAGCATTCTGGTCAGACTTTGGGGTCAGATTTTATAAATATTAATTTTCCAATCCTACATGGTTTATTATTAAGCCATCAATGTGATTATTGTCTCAGAGAGATTAGTTCTGAGAATGGGTGTTTATCATTTGTCTAGTTAAACTGAAACATAAGCTTTAAAAAATATTGTTTGCTTGTTTGTTCTACATAGTTGCAGAAGGGATGAACCATGTAGAGGGCTCTTACTCCTGTTAATTCCTGTGCAGCGGTGGTGGCAAGCAAGAGGCTGGGATAATCAGAGGTTCATCATTCACTGAGCTCCAACCACAGCCTTGAAGAGTCCTGTGGCATTCCAGCAGTAATAGATTACTGCAATAACAGTAATTTTAGCAAAATGTCTATAAGGATACCATGCACATTAACTAAAGGGTAATCACCTTTTCTAATTCTCCAACAGGTGATCAAGATTTTAGAGTTGTTTATCCAGATTATAAAATCAGTACAGCAAGGTGTAACAACATTGGAACTTGTGAAAATGAAAATCAAAAGTATCTGTAATGGTTCTGTAGCAATGTAGGATAATTTAAAATTGTTCTTATAAATCTTTTTATAAGCCCCAAGTTAGTCAAGAACACATAATATCTGCTGTTGTTTGACATCATCATCTAGGAATTTTCAGACACCTGACAGAATATTTTAATATTTTGAATAAATTAATATTTTATCACCACTTAGCCTATCACTTGCACCTTTTGTGGCTACTTATCTGAATTATAGCCAAGGAAACTCAATCAAATTAGCAAAGGATGATCGATTCTTTGAATAATTCTTTTCTGAGCAACAAACTCTTCATAGTTCAATTAGAAATGACTTATTTCTGGCCACTACAAAATCCTTCTCAGATAATATCTGGCATAATAATGGCATCAAGAATTCAAGTGGAGAAATACAGGTTTGAGACCTATTTGGCTTCTAGTACCTGATTTAGCAAAACCCTTAAAGAAGTGCTTTATTTGGATGGAGAAAAATTCTTGTATTTAATGTCCTGGAGGTGATGACACACTTATCTGTCTATTTAAGAATTAAGAATCCCAGAAACACATAAACTTTGCAGTTCTGCTGATTCAGGAACTTCAGGATTTATTCTGTTTCCCCTCAAATATCTAAGAATTTATCCACTGACTCAGATTGATATGTGAACAGTAATGAGCAGATGACTTCACTTGAAGGGGAGCCTGTCTGGACATTCTTACAAAGACCTTTATTATCTGTTTTGCTGTTGATTCTAAATTCTGTGTGGCACAAATCACCAAATACTGCAGCAGAAATAGCAAAGACAAATGGCAGTCTTAGTGCTGCATGGGTTGGCAGAGTCACCACGCCGAAGACGTTTCAGGTCTACAGCATCTGTGGGGTTTAGAGAGGAGGAGCACGATAAAGTGTGGGTAGCATGGGGAAGTCAGCTCCTTCACTGTGCCGCTGTGCTGCTAAAGGGTCTCACCAGGCCCTCCAGTGGGATTGCTAAATGTTCCAGCAGGTGGATATCACAAATCCCAGCTGCTGACTCCCATGAGCTAGCAAGGACAGGATGCTCCCTTACCCAGAGGTTCCTTCATACCCACCCTAATGAAAGGCAAAGAACCACTGCCAGTTCAGCAGGATGACTGCATGTGGACTTGAAAAAGAGCCTTCATGTGCTTTTTCAGAATGGGAAGAAAATGTAAATCATGCCATCCTGTTTTAAAACCTATTAGAAGGTAGCAGTGATGTATAGTTCAACCTAGCACCTTTCACAGTGACTAATACACAGCTTCCCTGCTGCTTACCAGGATGACTGGTGATAATGGTAGTGATCAATACCCATGCAAAATATCAGAGGGTTTTGGAAAGTTATTCCCTTTGACTCATTAAGTACACAGGCTTCACC
Source organism: Ploceus nigricollis (assembly GCA_013399945.1). NCBI lineage: Eukaryota > Metazoa > Chordata > Aves > Passeriformes > Ploceidae > Ploceus > Ploceus nigricollis. The sequence goes on along the minus strand of VXBC01009269.1, from coordinate 49,030 downwards.
AGCAAGATAATGTGTCAAAAGCTCTTTTAGAAGAACACAAGCTACTACTTCATTTACACAATCCAGGATAATTTTAAGATGACGAAATATACCTGGGGATTGCAAATGTAAGGCAAAAGAGAATCTTCTGTCCTTTAAAACTTGGCTTTAGGTAAGCCAAGAAAACATCAGGATTGCTCTCACTGCTGTCACATCTTAGAATTTTGTGATGATAACAAATTCTTTCAAAAATTGCTCTCCCCAGCATAAAGAGGTACAGCTGATGTGCTACCTGTGTACAGAGAGAACCATGGAGATTTACTTGTAACCTTTAACCTGTAAATGTAAGAAGTAAAGCACCTCATTCACTGCCTAATCTGACATAAACCACAAGCCTCAAATATATTCAAGTTTGAAATATATTGAAATGAGTAACTGGCATTTACCCAACCGTCTGTGTTAAATGGATGCTCAGCAGAAGTAGTGGAAAGCAGGCAGAAAAGCTACCAATGCCTATATGATGCTCTTTTCTCCTTGGGAACTGTAAGAAGTTTGGACAAAAAATGAATAACCAGAATAAAAGCATAGAAGAGCCAGTGTAACCAATCTCAAGTAAAATGGGGGAAGTGCTGTGAAAAGGCAAGAGTGAGAAAGGAAGTAAAAAAGAATAAATACTACATTAATGATTGTGAAAAAATAATCTTTTCTCTAAAAGGAATTGATTGTATAGAGCCATTCATCTTCTGACACTGTCAACACACACTTCTGCTTCTGTCTTAGAGAAGCTTCTTTAATATTTGTGAAGGGCCACTGTCATTTTCCCCCTCTGCCTTTCTGGTTGCACCCTTTATGACTGACTGCTTGTTGCTAATGTCATTGTCCTCAGGGAGAGGAATCATCCCTCCCATCCCCACCAGAGCTCCAGCCTGAGGTTGATCAGCGTGAAGAGAGATGGCAGTTTGAGGGATCTGCAGCATGAAAACATGTCCAGCACAGAAAGGCAAGGACTGCTCAATAATCAGCTCTTTGTGGTTTTTACTTCTAATCTGTAAGACAGATGTACTTGCATCTCCTCCTAAATGGGAAAATAAAGCACCATCTCACCTTATTTTAATTGTTTCAAACAGAAAAAGGTGACCAAACGGTGTTGTGATATCCTTGGAATTAAAAATACTGCATTTATAGTGCTTTATAAATTAAGCACATCTTAAGCACACTATTGCAACAGGAAGGAAAAATTATCCAAACTTCATCTGCCTTTCACTGTCCATTATAAATGCATTAATACAAACAGGCTTACCAAATAATCTGGCAAGGCCCAGAGATAATAACAAAATGTAATCTACCTTTACAGCTACATGGATATGCCTGCACAGCCCTTGAAGAGACTGCCTCTGGTTCCAGCCTGCCAGTTTAACTATGGAGAGCTTGAGAAACACAACTCTTAACAAGTCAAAAAGGAATTTCCTGCAAACACAACTCTGAACAAGTGAAATAGGAATTCCCTGCAAACCTCCTTGGTATATATCAGAAGGAATCCCTCTGCAAATACATCATCAATGCCCTCATCTGCCATCCTGCTTTTGAGCCACAAACAAATATATTTACCAAGTGACCAAAATTAACTTGCTGTTCTTGGATGAACAGCTTCACCCTACAGTGCTCTAGGCTGCTTTAAAGACACTAAAAATACAGACCTCATGGCTACATGCTGGACTAACAGAATTGGGGCCCTGCTGCATTATGGCTGTGGTAGTTTTGCAAACTTAGCATGATATATGATGTCAAAGCTAGAAAATCATTTTGCTTCCTAAAGTCGACAGGAGATGGGATTTAAACTGCCTTAGTTGGAGTCCTATAATCAGTCATCCAAAATAAATTGTATTATTTAAGACTTACTCAGAGGCAGACAAGCTGAAAACCTATTTTTATATAATAAAAAAGTTTATAGGCTCCCATAAACATTTAAATTGCTTCTTCACACATGTTCTGCATGGTGAATTCTTTTGTTTCATTTGTAAGACTTTCTGCTGTGCCTTGTGACTGCTTGCAGCAGTCTGGATCTGCAAACACCACACACTGGGGTTTTCCTATTTACTAACAGCACCAATCTGAAACTACACACACATGCTGTGATAAAAGAATCACTTGGGCACATAGGTTTGAATTAACACAGGATATTCTACCAGAACTCTCCAACAGCCCCTGACTGAGTAGATGATTTGCTAATGCAAATTTGTGAGATTTTTCTGTAATTTTGCTGCAGATATGTGCAAGTGAGGTTTAGCTGTGTCACCTGTGTCACCTGAGCCGCGTTGGCTGGCAAAAACCTTAATGCAGGTCCAGGGCTTTGAGACAGGAGTGCAGGAGATCCCACGTGCTCAGACCTGTGGGCAGTTCCCAAACCACAGCAGTTTATGTGGTATGAGCTCCCAGCTGCTGTGTGCTTACAGCACAGGGCTCTAACAATCTGATATTGGTCACACAAGGTTACCAGGGCACAGAGATGCCTTGATCATTTCTCTCATGCAGACTGCTCATATTCCTCTGCAAACTGTGGCATATGGACACAGCATGATATTCACTGCTCCAGGTTAACTTGCTTCACGTGCAGAGGAGGTCTCAAGGGACACCCCACAGCATCACAGGGAACAGCAATGGAGCCAGAGCAGATTTATGAGCCTTTAGTGTTTCATTGGACTTTACTGAGAAACTCAGCTGCAAACATTTCCTCTCCAAACCTACAAATACCTCCTCTCCAGACCTGTTGTCCTAGAGAAGAGGAAAATAGCATTCAAGGGTATAAACTTTCCAATGAACCTGAAGTAAAGTGTGTTACAATATTTTCCAATTTTTTTACTGGAAGTCAAAATAATTATTTTTCAATACAAGATTTATTTTTAACCTTTTCACAACAGCCTGTTTTCCTGAGTTTGGGAAAAAAGCAGGAACAGCTAATAACTACTAGACATGTCTTACTGGTCAAAGGCATTTTCAGAGAAACTGGCAAACCCAACTATTTTTATCTCATTTCATGCCCTCATGGGTTATGAAAATGAGCCAAGTCTTTTAGAAAGCTGTATTGCACTTAAATTGGCTTTTGCTTCAAAATGCAAATATTCCCTGCCAACACATACAGAATGTAAAACTTGCCAACAGGATGACAAGCAGGAAGAAGAAGATTGCAAATGATGTTGCAAAGACAGGAGGTAAAATACACAGCCTAGTAGGATATACATGTATAAATATTCCTGCCATGTATATTTACTCCTGTGTAATCTGGAAATGACTGAAATAATGACAACATTACATTACAGCTGTTTATATATTTAAACATTTTTTTCCTTTTATTTTAAAGGATTACAGACAATCACAAATAAATAGGGTTTTTTTCATGTTATCCTACTAAAGAGAACAAACATAGTCCTTAACTACTGTTTTGTTTTTGTTTTCCAGTAGTAATAGGGCTCCATCTCTAAATTCATCCTGTTGCCACAAGTTTTAGCTGTCCTTCTTTCCTTTGTGAAAATGTGAGGACCCTAATCCTGAAAACATCCCTATTTGTATCTCTGGATAGATTGATCCAGAGAATAGATCAGATCTCAGATGCTACTCAAAGACTTGCTCATCTCCCTAATGGATTGTTTCATGATGAACCAAATTCTGCTGAATTATGAGTTTTCTTTAATTGATTGCATGGGATGAAAGATATTTGTGATGACACTTTCACCAGTTTCTGGTACTAGAAAAGAAGAGGAATATCTTTTTATCCACTCAGAGAATGCCTTTAGTAATAAAAAAGTTTGTTCCTGTGTTTGAGAAGTTACTTTTATTTTTTTTTTCTCGTAGCAAATTTTTGAGTTCACAAAGTTCAAGTTAATTTCTTATCTACCAAAATGAATTTTGTAATCCTTATTAAATATTAATGCTGAACAAGAATCACCACTTCTCTGTGCTTATAAAAAATAGTTGTCTCTAGAATGTGTCAGACAATTGTTGGGTTTTTTTTTTCCTTTAAGATTGATTTAAATAGTTTTAAATATGCTATCACCCTAGAAATATTTCATAGGAACAAAGATGTAGAGGTCAGGAGTGTGTCAAAATGACATTTAAATGTCAAACCAGCACTTACTTTATTGAGATATGAAGTAATGTCTGCCTATTCACTGAAAAAGTGTTTAAGTCTATTTCAAGTTTTCAAAGACAGTTCTCCAGTAATGATGCCTTTGAGTGCCTCTGTGGAGACATAGAACAGAAACTGGAATAGAATTGGTAGTGGGGAATAAAATTAGGAATTATCTACTGGTCTGACATGAAATTGACATGACTACATCTGTATTTGCACTCTATGAATTAAAAGAGGGAAAAATCAAATAAAGGACTTGCTTCTGTGAACAATAGATTAAAAATAACAGAAAAGATCAAATGCTGAAAAGTTGGGGACAGAAAGGACTGTAGCTCAAAAACAACAGAAAAGATCAAATGCTGCAAAGTTGGGGAGAGAAAAGACTTCTTTACCACAGCTAAGCCAACATTGCCTGTGTTTATTGTCCATTCATAATGAAAAGTAAATGCAGGGGAAACCAGCGCTGTTGAAATGCAAGCATAAATAACATAAATAAAGACTATTAAGTCTTGCAGGCAGAATATTTGGAACTGCGGTCTGATTTTATGTCTGTCAAATGAGGGAGTGCCTTACTTACTGCTCCCACCCCCAAGTACCAGTCTGAGGTGAATCCCCTCCTCCTGGTTCAGGCCTTCCCAGTAGAGAAGAGGAGATGGATTTCAGCTCGAGATGGATTTCAGCCCCACCAAGCATTGCTCAGGACAGGCCAGGGTGACTCGGGTGACACACAGGGACTCTGCTCCTGCACCACAGCTCTCACCACAACTGCCAGCAGCCAACCCTGCCTCCTTCTGCCCCATTTTCTAAAGCAGGGGAAGAACCTGCATCCCTGGGAGAGGTGCAGAATTTCTCCTCCATGCCTTCAATGACCTTGTACCAGTGTGTGTTGGCACCTTGGGATGAGTTCTGTTTCCATGGCCGGGATGTCCTTGGCTGCTGCAGGACCACCCAGGAGGCCACTGACCTGTTCTGGATGAGATGCTGCTACCTGTCTGCTGAGAGGAAAAAGGACCACAGTCATTAGCTAATTTCTCCCATGCAGGTCACAGAACAGCTGTCTGCTAATTACCTTCCCTGACTAAATTGGTAGCCTAAATTGATTTTGAACTAGGAGTCCACAGGTGAAAAAAAGTTGTATACTCTATTCCAAATCTCATGCTTTTTTCCCCCCTGCATTGCTGGGGTTAGAAAAGGGAGAGGATGGAAAGTTTCCATATCTTCCTTCACCCAGACTGATCGTTTTCACCCCAGAAATTCATACTTTGAAGTTTTTGATTATTTTATGGACAGCTATCACTGTGGTTTTTATGATGTACTTGAGAGCTCAGAAGCTGTGATCTTGCTGTGCTGTACAATGCTTTTAAATGATGGGACAATCTGCATTCCTGGTGTGCTGTGAGCTGACAATATATGGGTACCTCAGCTGACAGGAGGACACTGTCCTTGCAGTCTAGTACACTTTATGCTGCCTCTGACAAATACAGTGAGCAGACATTAAATGCTGCAGACATTCAAAGTTCCCGAAGAGCATTTTTCATCCAGTATTATTTCACACAAATATGCTTAGGTGACAGCTTGTTTAATATACACTGAATAATATGGGTCGTGCCATTTGCCAGCAAGTGAGAGAGCTCCACCAGCAAGCATTTTATTAGGTGCATTGCTATTTAGTGTTCACACCATCGTAATATTTACATTTCTTTTTTATTTGGTGAATTACTAAGGCTGCACTGTGGCATTTAGATTAGCCCTACATGAGAGGCTGTGTGAAAAAAGAAGCACCAAGAGGCTGCATCCTTGAAGGTCATACAGCACAATGGAGAGCACAAAAGAGTGTTTTTCTTCAAGGGGTGAGGGCTCTACTTTAATTTTGGGGCCTGAATCCAAAATTTGTTATGGATACTGAGGCCATTAGCTACTCTACCAACCTGACTATTCCTCTGACTAGGAGAGGTTCAAAAATTCCCTGAATTCAAGGGATAACATGCTATGGTTTCAAGGCAGTTAGCCTCAGGTTTCCTGGTTGTAGGTTTTTTGAATATAGGTCACTGGGCTAAGTCACGAGCCTTTTTTTGGCAAGTAGAGGACAAAGGGGCTGTTTACATCTTCTCCTCCAGCTGTATGGCTATAAAAAACCCATTGCCTTACAGCCAAACATCATTTAAGGAACATGCACACAAAAACTGGGCAAAGCATCTCAGCATCAGGATTCTGGAGTTCTGGTTAATCAAATGTCATGCACATCCCCACATATTAAGTTCATCACCTTCTTATTCAATTGAAAACAGCTCTGCAACAACCCATCCAGAATACTTTAAAGCTTATAGAAAGAAGAAAAAAACCCCAGTTTCTCAGCACCTCTAGATTCTGGGTGTGTTTATCCCACGCAGAGACTTTCTCATACCAGTACCCATGCGAGTTGTTGCATCACATGGCCAAGAGCAATGCCACAGGAGATGCTCTCCCAGAGACAAGAGCAGAGCAGACACATGAGCTCTGTGCCCCACGCACGTTAATAAGACCTGTCACTTGCAGCACAAGCTAACACAGGCTCTGCTCTGGGCTGACATAACTCTGTTGCTCTTGAAGACACAAAGAGTCTGGGGATCTCTGCAAGAACTTTGTTCTTAATTCAGACATGACCACAGACACACAGTATCAGGGCCATCAAAATGTTTCTGTCAGGATGTACTCAAGGACCCAGAGGCAATGAGAAAAAAAAAAAAAAAGCTTTTTTATTTTTTAATCATGGTTCTGAATTGTACCGTATTCATATGTTCATCAGACAAATGATTCAGATGATCTGCCTCTTTTAAGTATTGTTTTCCAATTCTGTTTTATTCCATTCACTTTTGCCAATGCAATATTTGTTTCCCATTTTCCTATGCCATGACTGGCTTTGAGCATGTGTCCAACACAGAATCACAGCTCTAAATTTTCAAATTCTGTTCTCTGGAATAGACCCAGAATTGCAATTTTGAACTGGGACCACAGACAGCTTTTTGAGCCCAAATTTCCTTCTGCCACAACACCCTTGAGACTGTCTGAAAACAAGCAATGATTTTTTAAATTTTTTTTTTTTTTTTTTGCAATGCAAATTAAAACCTGCTTTACTGAGCTTTACCTACCTCCTGACACACCACTGCTCCACCACCACCACCACTGCCAATAAGGATGCTGCCAAATGCTGATTTTGGAACCCAGAATTCCAGAAATCAGCAGTGCTGAAAGTAACAAGCACAAAGCTCATATTTTTTTCATGAGAAAATTTCCTGTCCGTTGGTGCTCAGCTGAGTCCTACTGTTTGGACCTTGTAGAGTCTGACCCATTTAGAAAATGCCAACTGAGATCTCAGGCATTTCTTCACAAACACAGTGGCATCTCTGACTTCATAATGCTACTAGTCACATGGTAAAGGACTTTTTTTGGGGTTTTTTTTCTAAAAAATTATAATAAATTCTTTTATTGAAATGATGATTTTTTTAAAAACTTTTTTTTTAATGGAACTTAATACTCTCCAGCACTTTTGACAATCTTGGTCTAAGTAGTGTATTAACACCACCTAAATGCCTCAATTTTTTTTTTAATTATTATTTTGCTATTGGAAAATCAAACATATTTTACCATTGATAAGGATAACTTCTGCTAAAGGATGATGTCAGCCTACTGATGAAAATGAAAGATGGTGAGTTATGAAAAAAAATATAACAAGGACAAGGAAGTGGGAATTAAAAGCAGACATATTAAAATGAAAGGCACACTTTTCAGCAGTAAGATTAATTACCATTATAATATATTCCTAAATAAAGTCTCAAGGTCTCTAGCCCTGAGTTTGTCCAAGACTGCTGTTTTCCTGGAAGATTTGCCACTGTGTGTATTTCTGGGTGCCAGTGGGAGGGCCTGACAGAAACCACAAGGTCTGGGAGGACACTGCCCTGGCACAGGTGGGATGAGAAGAGTGGGAGGCAGGTGTTAGAGCTCAGCAGCAGGATAGGGAGGCAGCACAGAGATCCTGACTCCCAAGAAACACAGAATGGAAACTGCTGTGCTGACCCTTGTTCAGCAGATGGGACCCCACTTCACAGCCACCCTCATCACAGAAGGGAGGAAGGACATCTGCAGTTTGCCTGGGTNCCCACTTCACAGCCACCCTCATCATTTGCAGTTTGCCTGGGATTCTGCTTTGCCATGTTGTCTTGGTTTAAGACAAGGGGCTGGACACTACAAAATGAGCCACCTCCCCTTTAGTTTTATCTAATCCCTTTCCACCACTGAGACATGAATGTGAGTAGATCTAAGTGAAAAGAATAGCAGTTCACAAAAAAACCCCAAAATAACAGCAGGCAAGCAAAACAACAATAAGAGTCACTAGTTACAAAGCAGTTGCTGAAATCTCCCAGACTCCCTGGGAACAAAGGGAAACTCAAAATGGTGGAGAAATGATGTGTTCCTCCAAGCACATGATAAACTTACTCAAAACATTCTGGTTCTTTGACAGATTTCTCAAACCAAATAAGTTATTACCATATATTATTTCCCTTTTCTTTTTATAGAAACTTTGATATTGAATTTCTTGATATAATTTTCAAACATTAGACTCTGTTGAACTTGTGAGTTCCTGAAAGCTGATGACTGACATCAGCGATGAAAGATGGTAAATAGTGTAATTATAATTCATAAATTTAATGCTACAGCTAGGATATGCTAAAAAAATTAATGGGGCTCCTAATTAACTTTCAGTAGCAAAGAATAAGATAGTTTATAAAAAGTTGTAACAGAAATTAATTTGTCTCTTTTTTTCTTCAAAAATTAATGGTGAAAATCAATTATCTCTGCAGAAAAATGCAAGATTCATGTTTTTGCCAATCAGTAAAGGTCTGATTACACCAAAGAAGCAATTAAGAATATTTCAGCAGATCTAAACCAGCACTTTTTTTCCCTTTGCTACAATAGAAATAGAAATAATAGAAATAGAAATAAAAATAATAGAAATAGAAATGGAAATAGAATGAACAGCAGCACACGGCAGAAGAACCCAATGTTTAACCAATCTGTTGCTCTGTCATGGAGCAGAGATTCAATTCCAAATAGAGGATATAAGTACCTTATTACCTATTACCTTAGCTAAACATCTCTGAGAAACCTCTCTGAGAAAGGTGGGGTTTGAGAAAAGGTTATAAGGTATTTTGCAGATTAAAACAAAACAAAACAAACAAAAACTATTTCTCAGTAGAACAGTAAACATTGTCATGAAATAATTTATCTAGTTCCAATGCCAACATTACGGGTGAGCCTGAAAATGGCTGTACATAATCTATACAAGGGAAAATAAAGTATAAGGGCTCTTTTTGGGGGACCATTCAGACCTTGACTATCATCAGCATGTCAATGAAGCCTTTTCAAATCCTTACCCACCTCCAGTCCATCCTGTGCAACTGATGGGCTTTGTTAGGGAACAGAAATCACAGCAAGGAACAGGCAAAAAGCACTCCCCCATGTTAAAGCCAGTTTAGAAAGTCTGTTCATTTTATAAGTCATCTCTGGGGTATGTATCCAAGATAGCATTCCTTATATAAAACCATGCTAACAGGTCATCAATGTTACAGGCTGAAATTTCCCCATAATTTGGCAAACTTCAGCTGATATTCCTGACTTCCAGAAGAAAATGATTAAGCCAATTTTTACAGACAAATTTTATTTCCTCTTTAAGAAAATGCACGCACAGACTTTAGTTTCAGACTACTTATTTCAATATCTCCTTGTCTTGCTTGTCTTATTTTCAAGGCTTGGCATCCAAGGGCTGTCATGCTGCTTCTTAATAATTTTGACATCTGCTCAGGTCATTTTTCAGAATTAAATGACACATAGCTTTCACGTTTTAATTTTTCACCCTAGAAAAATAAATGCTGAAGCTTTCCTTTCATGTATGGCAAAAGCATTTCCATATCAAGATCACCACTCTTCCTGCTGAACTGAATTGCAGTGTGGCTGGGATACATCACAACATGCAACCCATACCAGAAAAAAATACGTCTGCTCTCAAGAAAGTTAGATATGCACTATAAAAAAATAAATCATGTGGCCTCTGTATGAATTTTGGGGCAAAATCCTGACCTATATTTCTAGAGGATTGCCTGCTGAACGTGTGAGCTTGGTCTTTTTTCTAACACAACTATGCAGACATTTGCAAGTAACTTGATGAACTGATGTGTTTGGCCAAAAATTATCTCCAAGAATCACACATGAGGACAGAACCACCACACCTTTGTGAACTGTGTCTGCTGCTAGTGGTCAAGCCAGCTTATGGATTTAGCTTATGGACCCTGGTCATAAAATTTGATTCACCTGCGGCAGCCATATAATCACTCTATTTGGGCTGATGTGATCACATTTCTATGCTAATACCATACTTTCAAAGAAACAATTTACCATCTTAAGATATTCTAAAAAGATGGATAGATATTTTAACATGAACCCCCTTAATATTTCTGTCCAGGGAGCTGTTTGGGACCCTCCAAAGTGCTGCCATTCAAACCAATCCGTATCCTTGCAACCATCTCCCTGTGTCATGAGGTTCACTCAGCTCCTAAGAGCAGAGCTGCTATTCATCATGAGAAAACATCTGCAATCTATTCTTTTATCATTAGAATGCATTTGTAATGCTGTAGATACTTTTATTTCTGTGTAATTTCTATGCTAATGCTGAAGGCAGAGACCAAACTCCTCCCTGTTCACTTTCTACTGAGGCTTCTCCTCCAGCTCGGCTGACAAGGGGGACAGCAACAAGGGAGGCAACAACGTGGCTGGGTCTTTTCAGCATGAGAGAGACATCCACAGGGCACAGTGGAGCCCTGACCTCCTCACCCAGGGCCACGTTGCTCCTTGACAATCGGGTCACCACTGAGACATCTGGCATCTTGACAACATTCTTATGAATAAACCAATCTCCTGCACTTCTGGAAAGTGGAAAGGGAGAACCTTTCTTTTTCTCAGGCTTGACCTGTTTCTAAAAAAAAAAAATTTACACTATTTTAATTACACAAGAAAATCCCAGTTTTCTTTCTTAAATGGTAATTACAATCAGTGTAATTCATACTATTATTTGCACTGTGTGACATTAAGTTAAAATCTTTTTCAGTTAATTTATTGTTTGCTACTGATCTCTAGTGCCCTTCAGACACTCTTGAAAATTATTATTTAGGTCTCTATTAAAATATTTTGATGAATAAAACTGCTGAAGTACTAGCTGATGACCACCAGCTATATTTTAAGCATATATTTGGGGCTTCAGGGTTTTGTTATTTTTAACATGACTGGAAGAAACTGGAACAAGGCTAATGTTGAACAAGCTTTCTAATGCTCTCTAATCTTGTGAGTCAAAATAACACTGCCTACATTACTTTACACTTAGGCACTGTTTTGGAAAGCTCTTCTCTGATTGCTGTATTAAATTATGGAAAACCTAGATTAATAGAATCACACAAAGGTGTTAGTTCATATCTCTGCCAAAGCAGTGTGATTTTTAAATCCTTAATACCTTAAGTCCCACATTGATTGTTGTAAAGCAAGGTGAGGTTTTGTACATTTTTACAGTGTAAAAGATACAGCTCTTGTCCTGACATCCTTTCAAGCATGGGAATTCTGGTGCCACCAAATTCTTGAACAGAATTGCATTACTTTTGATAAGTTAGAGCCTGAGATGAGAAAAGGTCATTTATTCTTACTGGGACATCTATCTAAGAGAGGGGGGAAAATAAAGAAAGAAAAAATAATAAAAGATTGCCTTATTTTGGATTCAAAATAGATGGAATCAATTTGAGATGAAAATATTTTAAATTGGAATTAGAGTATCCACAATCCCTGTTAAGAGGCATATCTCAAATATCAGTCATGAGAAATAGTTACTTATAGTGACAAACTTTTGAAAACAGCTGTGGAAAAAATCAGTTATACAAATCAAAAGTCAGAAATTGCAGATAATCAATACAGCAGCTGGTTTTAGCTTGGTGATTTTTCCTCATCTGTGTTCAGGCTGCTGCTGAAAACCATTCTCACCCCCTGCTCTGAATTGCAGGAGATCAGAGAGTTAATGACATTACCAACATACATTACATTGCAGAATTTCTGTTTCACAGCATGTCAGCTGAACTCACTCAGCCATCTCCACATCCCAGCTTAGGTTGTGCCTGTAACAATATACAGCTTGAAAATAATATTAAGGAGCGGATTTAATCATAGTTAAATTTCAAAACTGGTAGATGCCTGCTTATCTGAGTGTTTCTGGACTGCATTCTAGATCAGCATGATCTGTGTTAAAGATGAACAGGAACACTTTTTGCTATGACAGGATCAACTGAAGTAAGGGAATTGAGAGAATGGGATTTATTTGCTCTAATTTTTCTGAAAGCAAATAAAAGTGTGGTTTATGTAACTAAAATCTGCTTGTGAATGTCTGTGTATTTTCATAAAGCTAACAGCTTCCTTGTTAACTCACTGTTTATATAAATGGACATATGTACTTATGTAGGACAAAGTCAGTAGTTTAATGTTATGTTTTCTTCTGCACTACAGGAAAGGCTTGAAGACACTGGCCTATTCTTTAGGGAGCATATCAACAGTGCAGTGTCAAATATCATCACATTGTGACTAATGCTCCATTTTGCATCTTAAATATTTTTAACTTGTATTTGTTTTGTGCTCTGTGAAGTTAGGTTTCTGAGTGGGCACTTCAGAGCAAATATAAGCCTGTATGCTTCAGTGCAGTTCAAGAGTGCTTTTTTCTCCACAAAAATCCCCTCCCACTGCCTCCTTGCCATCCCCTCAGAGCCTGAGCTCCTCATGAAAGAGACTCCCTGAGTCATTTAACACCCTCCTTTGAGATGGCTCAGCCTCTATCACCTTATACATGTGAAACAGCACCAAGATACCCTCCTCCAGATGCACTCTACACAGGCAGCCTCGGGAACTTAATCTCCTGCTTCTGGGAATCTCAGAAAATGACTCACCTATTTCTTTACCCCTTCTTTTCACCTCTCTTGCTCTTTATGTGCTTTTCACCCAGCATTGAGTTCATCGGGGTAATGCTTACAAGTCAAGTTGCACACAAGGCTGCAAAAAAGATCCCCTGGACTTGACAGGTTCTTCAAGTCAAGAAGTCCCTCTCTGGAAAAGCAGCAGGAGACCATACATCACAACAACCCCGTTGCAGTGGCAGGCAATCAATGCAAACACAATAATATCGATAGAATATGTACGAAGCCGATGATGTCCTCTCTTCTGGGGCCGCAGCATTGATGAGATGTCACTGACAAACCACCCCGAGTTGCCACAAAGCTCTGACACATTGATTTTCTCAACCTGGGGTCTCCAGCTGTATTTCTGATAAAACAAAAGGTCTAGGGGTTCTTCTTGCACACCTGGGAGTCAAGCAGCTCAGAACTTGTGCTGTTTCATTTTAGCCCTGCAGACTACCTAGAGCTCTTGTAAAATAAGAGCTCATTAGGGGCAAAATTGACAGTGAAAGTATTTTCTGTAGCTAAGCTTACAAGCCAAAATGCTTATTTCTAAAAAGATGGGGGGAAGAGCAGGGGAAAGTGAGCTAAAAATATGTGGTCATGTTTTCTCCATTGCAAAGAGTTGCTTAATATAAAACTCTGCAGCATAAGATTTATCCCTCTCTAATGTGCAGCCTCACCTAACATTTTAAGATGCAAGATTTCAGAATGCAATTTTATTTTCTTTCTGAAAGATTTCCAGATTCATTGGAGACAAACCAACTTGCCTGTACATTGAAAGACTTAAAAGTTGGATTTCTAACTAGACACAACTTCTTCCATGTTCTAGTTGTGAATGAAAGAAATGCAATTAGCATGTGAAAATTAAAACTGGAATATAGCAGTGTAGGGATTTGACACCCTTGTCTGTTCTCTGTGATGATATCTCTGCTGCTTTGGCAGAGTTGACTCTTGACTACATTTCAGTGACATTCTGTTTGAAAATATCCTGTCTAGCCATCTCCCTGTGTCATGAGGTTCACTCAGCTCCTAAGAAGAGCAGAGACATTCCAAGCATCTCTGACACTTGGATTGTGCCACATGGGCAGAATAAAAAAAGGACTAAGCAAATCAGACTCTGTTTCTTCACAGGCATGATTGGCATGATTTTACACACACACACACACACACACACACATATATATATATATATATATATACAGGTTTAATTTTTTAATGCAGCAGCCTCCAGAAGGTAGCTGAGAATGAAAATGCAGCTGAAAAACAGCTGCCTGAATTGGGGAGGGTCAAAAGACAGAGCAAACTATGCAGGCCAACATACTTGAGACAGGCAAAAAAAGGGAGTCAGCAAGTGCCCTTAGTCTTGTTATTTTGGGAGACAAAACTATTTGCCCTGTCAAAAAGTGGGGAAGAGCCCTCTTCTATCAAAGTCATCTAGCCTCAATTTCCTTAATCCAGGCTACTAGCATGCCCTTGAGTCAGTATTGGCCTACTGCTCTATTTTAATAAAATTTTACAGGCTCAAAACTCATGATCATTCCTGTGACATCAGAAAAGTCTTTACTTGCTGAGCATAAATACATCCTCAGCAGTCCTTTGATGGAAATAGATTTGAAACTCTGGAGCTGCAGGAAGTTCCAATACTTCAGGGACCCGTATTTCCAACTAGCAGTGCAAGATTCGTATCAGGCTGAGGGCAGAAAACCAGATATCTTCTTTTAGTGCAAAAAAATAAAAGAGTTTGTATCAAATGGGTCTTTGTTTTTCAGCAGATTCTTCTTTTTCTGGTAATTTCAGAATGCTCTATTAGTAAGAAACACTGGTTGAAAGAAATGGAAACTTGAAGGAGCTAGAGAAATACTGAATGACAGTGGTATGCTCAAAGAACTTTCTTTCAAAGGAAGCTCATAAAATATGTATCCAAGCTGTTCTTTACTCTCTAATCAGATTTTCTGATATAATGAAACTTCATCCAGAAGCCACTTGCTCATTCATGTGGTCGTTCTGTCAAAAAAAGGGGAAACGAGAATAATGGGAAAAGATCAACTTAATCCATTTCAGCTTAACTGTGCAGGTGAACTCGGGAGGAAATGATATTAAACTGAAATCTGTGAAATTTTTGGCTCTTGAAAAATGCTCCTTTAGACAGCAAACATTTGCTGAAGATTACCCTGGATTGTTGATGCTGCTAATTAGCAAACAAAACACTCGGGTTGTGCCACCACATCTGGCCCTTCTATTTGCTGAAAACATTAATAACCATGCTGCTGTCCCCACTCCTAATGGGATTTAGTGTCATGTGCCCTATGTTAAATGCTGTAGAGCACAGCAGCACCTTCCCCTGCAAGCAGCAGGCAAAGCCAGCCTGTCACTCAGGGACTGCTTGTCCTGGTGGCACTGGGTTTGCAGAGTGTGCCAGATTTAGTCATGTATACGAGCATCACCTCGCTGACAGCCACGGGGAGGTATTCAGGGCAATTAGAATGGTAATCAAGAATTGACATCACCTCCTGCTCAGCCCGTGTTATTCAATATAAAAATAAGCTCAATTAGTTCTGCGTTCAGGGTTTGGGTTCACTTTAAGTTGTGGAAGTTGCCATTAAATCGGGCTTCTCATTCTGGTAGGTTGAAAAAAAAAAGGAAAGAGAAGCATCTGGGTTGTTTTCATTTTTAATAAGAGCACAATTTACTCTTAAGGTCAGAAGCGTGACATATGTTCTGTCTNAGCTCATTAGGGGCAAAATTGACAGTGAAAGTATTTTCTGCAGCTAAGCTTACAAGCCAAAATGCTTATTTCTAAAAAGATGGGGGGAAGAGCAGGGGAAAGTGAGCTAAAAATATGTGGTAATGTTTTCTCCATTGCAAAGAGTTGCTTAATATAAAACTCTGCAGCATAAGATTTATCCCTCTCTAATGTGCAGCCTCACCTAACATTTTAAGATGCAAGATTTCAGAATGCAATTTTATTTTCTTTCTGAAAGATTTCCAGATTCATTGGAGACAAACCAACTTGCCTGTACATTGAAAGACTTAAAAGTTGGATTTCTAACTAGACACAACTTCTTCCATGTTCTAGTTGTGAATGAAAGAAATGCAATTAGCATGTGAAAATTAAAACTGGAATATAGCAGTGTAGGGATTTGACACCCTTGTCTGTTCTCTGTGATGATATCTCTGCTGCTTTGGCAGAGTTGACTCTTGACTACATTTCAGTGACATTCTGTTTGAAAATATCCTGTCTAGCCATCTCCCTGTGTCATGAGGTTCACTCAGCTCCTAAGAAGAGCAGAGACATTCCAAGCATCTCTGACACTTGGATTGTGCCACATGGGCAGAATAAAAAAAGGACTAAGCAAATCAGACTCTGTTTCTTCACAGGCATGATTGGCATGATTTTACACACACACACACACACACACACACATATATATATATATATATATATACAGGTTTAATTTTTTAATGCAGCAGCCT
>VXBC01009269.1:0-32178 GCA_013399945.1 Ploceus nigricollis | reverse complement strand
TCTGTCAAAAAAAGGGGAAACGAGAATAATGGGAAAAGATCAACTTAATCCATTTCAGCTTAACTGTGCAGGTGAACTCGGGAGGAAATGATATTAAACTGAAATCTGTGAAATTTTTGGCTCTTGAAAAATGCTCCTTTAGACAGCAAACATTTGCTGAAGATTACCCTGGATTGTTGATGCTGCTAATTAGCAAACAAAACACTCGGGTTGTGCCACCACATCTGGCCCTTCTATTTGCTGAAAACATTAATAACCATGCTGCTGTCCCCACTCCTAATGGGATTTAGTGTCATGTGCCCTATGTTAAATGCTGTAGAGCACAGCAGCACCTTCCCCTGCAAGCAGCAGGCAAAGCCAGCCTGTCACTCAGGGACTGCTTGTCCTGGTGGCACTGGGTTTGCAGAGTGTGCCAGATTTAGTCATGTATACGAGCATCACCTCGCTGACAGCCACGGGGAGGTATTCAGGGCAATTAGAATGGTAATCAAGAATTGACATCACCTCCTGCTCAGCCCGTGTTATTCAATATAAAAATAAGCTCAATTAGTTCTGCGTTCAGGGTTTGGGTTCACTTTAAGTTGTGGAAGTTGCCATTAAATCGGGCTTCTCATTCTGGTAGGTTGAAAAAAAAAAGGAAAGAGAAGCATCTGGGTTGTTTTCATTTTTAATAAGAGCACAATTTACTCTTAAGGTCAGAAGCGTGACATATGTTCTGTCTCGTGTTACAAAATAATGATGTATCAGGTCATCTGAGATATACAGGGCTGAGGGGAAATAAGCAGAAAGCAAGACAGAGAGACAGCTCCTGGCTTGCTGTTGACGTGATTCTATCTTTCTGTGCAGCCATCATTAAAATGCCAGGCTGCTAAATACCTCAGAAAACAAAACCACACACTAAAAAGAATTATTTATTGGTTTGGATTGCAAAACAAAACCTTCTTGTAGAACAGGCATTTAAAATAACTGTTTTGATATTCAGGCAGCACCTAGCAGTGAGACAGCTTGTCAATGCTTCCTTTATAAAACACTCATTTCTTAAAATGTGTCGCATTTCTTGTCAGCTAAAAAGAAAAATGGTTAAATCAGCTTGTCTATTTTTGAAATGAAGATCAGCAAAAATCAAATCAAAACAAAACAAGATGTTTCAACTATTTTCAAGTCCTATTTATGCTTCTTCTTAGCAAAGAGAAATTCTATCTTCCGAAGGAAGATCCAGGAAAGCCCATATTAAGAATAATTTTATTTAAAATCCAATACTGATACTTAAGCTGTTTAGTTGGCTCAAAGGATGGACTGTGAATATGTATTAATTTTAAGAATTAGGAAGACATCAGCAGTATTATTTCCCATTGTTTTCTGGGAAGCACATTGAGGAGCACATTTTCTCAGTCATCCTTTCACTTTCCATACAGAGCACTCAGTTTGCAGTAGTATTTTCACAGAGGCAAAGCAGCCTGCAGAGAGATGTCTGATTGCCCCATACCCCCCAAAGTGGGCAGATTGCTCAAGTAGCAGGCTAATTTATTCCTCTCCAAATGAAGTGCTGCAGACCAGACTCCAAGAGAAAGAGAAATTCTCAGCCCCTTACTCCATGAAATCAATGAGACTATTTACAGAGCAGGAGTATAGGCAGACAAGAGAATTTTTGTCAGGTGAATTGCTCCATCAGCTGAAATGCTCAGAGGAGGAATCAGCATGATCTTGCTGATGTGCTCCAACCCAGTGCACTCTGAGTGAATTGTGCACTGCCCATCCTCCATCAAAACATTTTCGGCGGTGATGCACACGTTTGTTTAGAAATCTGCTCTGTAATTCATTGGCCTTAGTGTTCAAAGCAGCCCTAAGTCAGCAGGGCTGCATGAGCATGAGAAGGGAACCAGGCCAGCAATACTTCTGAAGGAAACTGATAGCTGAGACTAAACAAATAGAGCATCCCACAGAAAATTCCTGCTCCAGAAAATATTTTTAGAAGCTGCCCATCAAGTGTCTCCCCGTGCTGAGGCAGCCCTGGAAGCGCCTGTTTTGCCATAGGTCAGACCTGTCTCTAAAGGCCAGGCCTGACAGGCTGGATGCTGATACCAGACCAAGAAATGGAAATCTGTGGGGCTTTCTTTTGCTTCTTTTAGACTGATGACCTTTCTGAAGCCTGATATGAGATACTGGGTATTGATGTTTGGGGTTTGCTCGCTGTGATTTTATACTCCCTATCTGTAAAAACTTCACAGAGTAACTGCTGCTGGCTAAGTATGTTATATATTTTGGTACAAGGAGTGTAATGGGATGTAAAGTACATCATTAGGAAATAGTTTGACCCATTTAAAAACAGCACAGGTGATGGCAAGCAAAAAACAAAGGAGAAAGTTAGAATGTACTTCAATTTTATCACAGCTTTCCAATGAAATGCTTGATAAAAAAATGAGACAGATTCCTCAGGTTACTAGTGTGTTTTCATAACAACCATCACTCCTGTAGCTTCCATCAGTCCTTGTTTGCCTATGGAATATTAAGAAGAATTATAGCTTTCATCATTGATTAGACCATAAAACAGAAAAGAACAGGCCCACAAAAAAACCCAAACTGCAAAAAAAAGCAGAAAAAAAAAAGAAAACCCAGAACAAACAAAAAACCCCACAAAACAAACACACAAAACAAAAAAAAAATAAAAATCACCGAAACGAAACAAAAAAATCCTAAAACCACTTCCAAACAACCAAACCAAAACATGTTCATCTAAAATTCCAAAGCAAAAGAGGACTCTGATTAAAGTGGGTCAGCCAAATAACTGAGCTTGAGAGTAAGAGCCATAGATAAATATTTCCTAGGGTCTCAGTTAAAGTCATTTAGCAAACAGGTGATTTTAAATCCCATCTCTTCAGGTGCTCTCAGCAGCACCAGGCAACCCCATAAATGAGAAAATGAGTTTGTGCTTTTTCTCCAGCTTCCTTTCCACCAAATCATTATGATGACTGCCAAGTAAAGTTCTAATATCTGTGGATCACACCATTTTTCTCCCTGAGAAATATCTGCAGTCTACTTCTCATTCCAAGTCCCAGGAAAGGAGGAGAAGCAGCAGCTCCAGGAGCATCCCTGTTGAGATTCCTGCTGCCTAATCCCTACCTAACCCATGTCTTGAGCTGAATTTCATCCCCCAAACTTAGATCCAAATATTTAAAGACACAAAACATAAGAATTATCGAAGGGAATTACCTAAAAACATGCATCTGAAAGCAGGTTAAGGTGCAGGTAAAGATGAGGCACTTGAATCATTATTTATTATCATGTAGGCTTTATTGCACTGTCTTGATATTAAAACACTTCATAGATAATATTTAAATGAATACAGTGTTATTATAATTATATGTAGGCTATACTTGTGAAATATTAGAATTTCTTGTTTGAGCTACTTTGTGTATTTGAGAAATTGGGAGGAAGGGAAGATGTGTGACTATTTCTAATTATCTGCATCCTTTTATTATTCCACGTGAAAGATTCTTTTGTACCGGAAATTTATTTGTCGGTTTGTTGTTGAATCCAAATGTCTCCTTTGCATCTTTGAGCTGATAAATCCACATGACAGCATGCTGCTGTGCACACATTTGAAAATACCATAGCCATCCATGTGTGGGGGCACATTTATGTGAAGGTTATAAACCTTCTGATCAACCCAAAGGCAATTAAATCAAGTGTACTGCTGGGAAACGTAGCCATGCTACTTCTTGAGCTGCTCTGGCTTGTACAGACACACTGCAGGTACTTGCAGGGTGATCCCACTCTTTCTGGTTCTGGGCTACTCTCTGTGTCCTGTACTGTGGAGTCCAAAAGCCTATTTCTCCCTGTTCCTGAGTTCTGAATAGAAAAGTAGTGTCATTTGTGGTGAGCCAGAAGCACAGCTTGGGGCTGAGGAAGAGGGCACTGGGGGCGGTAAGTCAGTGAAGAAAAGAGCACGCTGTGGTGCTCTTGCCTGAAGCTTTGCTGTTGTCACTAATTTCTGCCAAGTAGGAGGTTAAACTCCAGAGGAGGTCCCACCTAATCATCACCACATTTCTGTCATTGCTGCCACAGCTGTGTGACACTGCACAGTGAAGTAAGGTGGCACAAAACACAACTGAGCAAAAATCTGTTCTACCCAAGGAGCACCATTTCTTGCTGTGGTTCAGTCAAATCCATTACTCCTAAAAAAATGATGTCCAGGAGAGGACCCCTAGTGACGTGACAGCACTGGCAAAAATGGCTGGCAGAGGACAAGGGGAGGTTGCTGTTTACACAAGGGTTTGTACCACCAGTGAATGAAAATGTAATGAAAACATTAATTTTCGAAAATGTTTTGTTTTCATCTGACCTGTAGAAAGAAAGCAGTTTTGACTACAAACCAAAACAGATACTATCTTCATTATTATTTTAGGCCTTTTATTGCATTTTAGTCACTTTCTGGGAGAAAGCATGTCTGGGAAAGGACAAGTTTTGGATTAATCACCAGAAGGGAAATAATCCTTTTCATTCCGTGCCAAGTCGTTGTAAGTTTAACATAAAGCAAGGAAATAATTTTGTATCTGCACCAAGTAGTCTCTACAATTAGATAATTCAGAAATTTTCCCTGATGAACTTACACAAAATATTTAACTTATGTAGTTTAGCTTTTAAAAGGAACTGTTTTCCTGAATTCCCATTTCCTGGTAGCAAATTGCAAATGCTACTTTCTAACACCCACTGTACCATTAGGTATTAAAAGAGTCCATCCCAAATGCACTCCAGCAATATAAGAGTATCAGCTTTTGCCTGTGTTCATCCAGCTGTCATTTTTACATATGACATTGTGGGTCTCAGACCTGCTTTGGTACAGAAAAACATTGCCTGGTTTTTAGGTTTTTTCAATTTTTTTTCTTTCTTGCTTGCTCCTGACAAATAAGAAATTCAAGGAATAATTAAAGCACAGACTGGAACAAAAATAACCTCCTAGTAAACAAGTGTGCTCAAGCAAAATAAATGATAATTTATTTTACATGCAGAGATTAAAAGAGCTTGGCTTGTTCAGCTTCTCAAAACAATAACTAAGAAGGGCTATGACTGTTCCCTATAAATATATCTGGGTATGTAAACATGAAGGGAGAGAAAAATTACTTAAGCAACCAGTAGAATATTGGCACAAGGACAAATGAGTATAAACGAGCCATGAATTAATTACGGTGAGAAATTAGGATAAGTACCTGGAAGGAGAAGAGCTGCTTTCAGGCTAATTTATGGAAAAATGAGCTGCCCAGTTGCTCTGTGTTCAGCATGAAAAGGAGTATATTGGAATTATTCCTCTCCTCAAAGCTCAGGTGTGGGAATGCGTGGCTGTGCGTACGTTCTGACATGTATCCCACAACACTAGAGAGCTATAAAGTTTTACTTCATTTGGCATACAAAAAGGAAAAAATAAGTGAAAATCTTTATGCCATCTCATTTTTAGAGAACCACTTTTAGATTCTGTGGGGTCAGACACTTACTAACTTTTCCATAGTGGAAGAGAATGAATAAGGAGCCTGCCCTGGAATCCCACACCATGAAAATCCCACTCTGTCCCAAAACTTCCCCAAAACTGAAAGCACTCCTTTCCCCAAGAGGGAATACATGCTCTAATCCAAAATATAAAACAATAAAAATTTTATCCTGGCACATCCAAGAGCATTTAGAGAGATTATGCTCCCCCAGGAAGTGCAAGTCCTTGTTTTTCCCTACCATGAAGCATGTTTGAGCTTTTTTCAAACAGCTAGGAAAACTAGGGGTTTCTTTAAACAAATATTTCTTAAGCTTGATTTTTTATTCCCTACCCACTTGTAAACTCTCTGTAAATGGATTTTTAAAATGACAGTATTCATCCTAGACTTCAAATTATTCACAAACATGTCCAATAAATAATTCTTGTTCTGCAGACTATTTGTAAAATGCATATTTATCTGGAATTGAAAATTCAGGCTATGCAGCTAATTAGCCTTCTCAGAGGGCTTAAGTAAGCCTGTAGGGTGCCTAGGGCTTCTCCCAGCTCTTGGCACAGGGCTTTGCATTCCCCCTAACTGAATTTACATTTCCAAATTTTTTGGGCCATTTTATCTGGCAATCATACCCCTCCTCCACCCCCAGCTTTCTACTTGTATCTCAGTAGAGTATTTGTTTGTTTTGATCAATCTCTCTTAGAATAATGAAATGCACTCGTGCTCCCTCACTAAATTAAAGCCCACTTAAATCTGTATCTTAAAGATAGTTTAGAAAAACAAGTTAGCCAGCAAAAAAGAGCATAAAGAAAGTGGGTGTCTGCCATTCAGCTTTCTTGTTAGGTGCTCATCTCTGAATTCAATTTTCTCTGTACTTACCTCTTTTAGCTTATTTTTCTTTATTTCTGCATACACTGGGTATATTTAGCTGCACAAAATTTAGCCATCTTGAAATGCAAAGAAACTTAACCCCTATTTAACATGACTACTATTCTTTCAATACCTCAATACCTTGGTAATACCTTATTAGGTTATGATGAAAAAATAAGAGAGATAATCCATAAAAAATGAAGAAAAATTTGTTCAGTTCCATAATCTTAGAAATCACTCATGATCTTCAGATAAAAATTCTCAATTTTGCCTGCCAGAAGATACTAAACATCATATAGGAATGACTTGACTCTTTTCTCCCTCATAATTTTCATCAATATTCAGAAAATTCATTAGTCACCATATTTTACTTTTCAAGAAAATACAAAGTCTTTCAATTGTTAAAGATTGCTAAAGCAACTTTGGCTTGAGTATTTTTGAAGAATGTTTTGAAGAGTGACTTTGAGTGGAAAGCTCTGGGACCTGTCAGATCTTCCAAATATGTTACACTTTTGTTGTGGTAGTACTGTGAATATATGGGCGACAGTTCCTTGAAAAAAATCTCCACTGCACTGGAATTTGGTCAGGATTTAAAGTTGCTGACTGATTTTTAGGAGTAACATCATCAGCCATGCTCAGCTGTGCATACAAAGATGACCTCTTACTGTATAGAGAAATCAGAGGCTCTGCAGACAAGTAGCCAAGTACACATGTAACTGTTCTAACGAAAGCTATTGAAATTTTATTTCAGAGAAAATGAACCACCTTTCAGATCACCTGAGTCTATATCAAAACATTATTGCTGTCAAATGTGAATCCTGCCTTGGCAAGGAAAGTAGGACCAGAGAAACTGAGAAAGCTCTAGGTTTAGGAACACCTTCTCAGCAGGGTGTGCTTATTGACATTCCTAGAAATACTGGACTGCTTTAAAAGGCAGAGCTGCTGACCAGCAAATCTCACGTAATCTCACCTAGCATTGAATATCTGTTTTTAAAGGTGCTACTTTAAGGAATGAGTCACAAGGTAGAAGCTTAGATCACCTGAACAATGTAATTACCGAGAAAGAGCAGATTGAGAGCGCACAGACTACACCGTGCTTTATTTCTGGAGCTGACAAAAGCTCCAATTTGTTATTTAGTTAAACCTGGCAGATTAATGACCTATCAAATTAAGGATGCTGTACACTGCATCAAAGTCACAACCAACTTATTCAGATCCCTTACTTATTAAATCAAATCCATAACAGAGCAAACCACACACACCACTAGTGAAACCTGTTCCCTGATCCACTACACTGAGCTGCTAATCAGTATCTTCATCCCAACCAGGGACTTCATTGTGCTGAACTCATGCAGGACAGCTGGGGCAAGTTCCTTCAATGTAAATATGTTCTCCCTAGAAACATGTCCCACAGTTATGTGCCATTCCTATACTAATCTCTGTAAATAAACTGCAACTCTCATTGATGGCTACCTGGATCATGAGAATATAGATTATGAAAGCCAGCATATCCTCACTTTGAAACCAAATACAACATCACAAAATCTCTGAGGAAGCTGTAAAATATATTTTGACAGGTTAAGTTCTCTGGTCTGTATAACTCATGTATGCGGAGTTTGATGTCAAAAGATTTTAGGTGAGCTGGAGAAGAATCAATATTCCCATACACAGCCAGCACAGAACTTCATAGCAGTTGTCCTTGAAAGCTGAGCTCTGGAAGAACAATTTCCAGGATTAAAAAGTTAGGTGCAATATTAATACTGCAGGCTTGGTCTGATTCTTAATTTTTGATTTGGAGTCACAGACAGGCAATTAATTTAAATTAGGTGGTATCAGAAGGGATGCTGGTGTAGCAGATTTCTCATCTGTTAATTTAGAACTAGCAGCAATGGTATCCAGTCAAGTTTATTTTAATTTATAGGCATCTTCAGCCGTCTGCTCAGAAGGAAGATCAAATGTGGAATTGATCAGACTTTTTCAATATTGCTTTTTCTTTTCCTTTTAATTTTGCAGCCTTACTTCCAAATGCCTGACACACAAACATAGGTGAAATGTATGTCAGAAGCAGTAAAATTCCTAAATTTACTTTTAATTTAGCAGTAAGATTGCTAAAACTGATCAAGATCTGAGTATGCTTGGTAAAGGTAGAATGGTAGAATTTCTTTCCCTTTATTAATAATCTTTCTATAGTTGGGGATCCTTTTAGTTTGAGCATTTCTTATATTCTCACAGCTACAAGAATATGTTCCATTATTTGAAATGTACTTGAATTTATTTTTTTCAAAATTACATATCTGTTCAGATAATGGGTAACATCAGAGGTAAAAAGCGGATTGTGATATCCTATTTATCTGCATTTGATGTAGCAGATGGTAATTTGGATTCTGTATATGAGGTACATGTCACTAGTTTTGTAGAAAGCCACATCTGTGTCCAAGGGTTTGGTCTACTGCTGAACAAAGTAACTTGCCTCAGCATCCTGCTCAAAAGATTGCTTGTCTTAATTTACTCCAGCACCCTCAGCAGACAATAAGAGCCTTACACAAGCAGTCTGGCACATTAAGAAACTATTTTTCTGACTTGCTGTTCATCTTTCAAATGTTATCTGATTTAATCCTGCCTGTGGAGCAGGTTTAAATATGCAACATTGCCAAGAGCTCTGACTCCCCTTTACTGACCTGGGCCCCTGAGTTGCTCTGCACCCATCCTACATCTCCTTGTGTAAAGGAGATGGACTTTGTTAGGACAAAGCCAGGACCCTTCCAGAATTTTAGCTCATGTCTTGCAGAGAAAGAGAGAAATGAGGCTGAAGGAAAGAGGGTCAAACTCTCATCCCCAGTCCTGACTGCAGTTTAGGAGAACTCCAAGACCACACATCTTGCTTGCCAGGAAAAAGAACAACAAACAGTTATTCAGAGTAACCTTTTGTCCAGACTGAACCCCTTTAACAGGAAGACTGAACCCCTTTAACAGGAAGATTGACTCAGAAGAAATAGAATTAAACTCTTTCTACCACTGTTATTCTGCCCCAGGCAGCAGAATACCAAAACCCAATCTGGCAATTCCTAACCCTTCCTGTAAACACAGGTTTTGGTTTTACAGGAAGGCAACAAAGGTACCACAGCAAACTGATATTGTTTTGAGGCACTAATTTTCATTTGTAGCCTTTTGTGCTATTTTTGTCTTTACTGGAGAAGAATTTGCCTTGACTGTGCCACTTAAATTGACTAAGATTTATTACATTCTCCCATCAATTTCTTTAATGCGACTTCAGAGCATTATGTAAAAATTGAGCAGGCAGAAGAGTCTGCTCCAGAGCTGCACACAAACAGATGTCTGGCAGTATCCTTCCAAGCACCTATCCCCTGTTGCAAATATCAGAGCTGCAATGTCCACTCCATGAGACTGTCAAAGTCACCTCTCCTCAGCAAGGACAGCAGGACACAACTTTCATGGAGCAGCTCCAGCAATAATAACATCAACCCCAAATTAGGCTCTTGGGTAGCAAGGCAAACAGCCAAGTGGATACAAATGTTAGGGAGACAAAATTCCACAGTTATGACCCTCTGCTGGTTTCAGAGGGAGAGATATCACTACACAAGATTTCTATGACAGGTTTTTTATATGCAAAGTTAAGAGTGTGTTTTACTGAATTCCTTAGGGATTAGGGAAATGTTCTAAAAAGCACTAAGTTACCTAAAGGACCTAATATATATTAAAAAAATTTATCTTTACTACTTATTGAACAAACCTGTTTTAAAAAATACCTATTGTACTGCAATGTTACATACAAACTGTGAAAATAACTCACCTATCCTCCATGTAAATGCTGGGAAAGATACCTTCTACACAAAAGCATGCATGCAAAGAGAGTTATTAGATAGTCTAATGAGATCAGAGGAAAGAGAAAGTGTGCATCTCTTAAATGACACCTTAGATAAGCAAATCACATGCTTAAAAGTGATCCTAGTGAAGAAATGAAATTACAAATCAGATAAGCAGGAAAGGGTTCATTACATTGTCTATTGAAGAGAAAGTTGCTATCAGAGTGTCAGGTAGATGGTGGAGGTACTTCATTCACCAAATACTTGGGAATATTTCTTCTGTGACTTGTAAACTGGCTTTGGGAATTAAGTCTTCATGTGTATTACTTAGAAGCTCTTTTATACATCATGCAATCGTTCTTCAGTGGTCTTGTTTTATTATGTATATTTTTATGCTTGTGTTTATTTTTATGTATTGTACAATTTCAAAAGAATCCTATGACATAAAAACCCCACACTTGTTGAACTCCCAACTCTTTAGCATGAATGAGGACAGTAGAAAACAGCTCAGAATAAAAAGATAGATAAATAGTTGATATACTAAATTTCACATAAGTTTATAGAGCTCAGTAGGAACAATCCCTGTATGACCCTTCTTTTCAAATTTAACCACTTAGGTGCTTTTTTTATTAAAGAAAAGCTTCTCACAGAATGCAACCATAAATAGTGATGCCACAAACACTTTAAAACTGTAAAGCTAAGGGAAAGTTTGATCTGAAAGGCAAACCTCTTCATTATACTCTCTGAAACCAGTTAAAAAGAAATAAAGAATCCTCCAAGTGCATTCTATACAAATACAGACTAATGGAAAAAAGAAATTGCAGTGTTCTGGTGTTCTAAGACTGCAATACTAGGTCGGCTAAAACTGAGCAACTGAATACCTAGGTACATTTATTCAAAATATATTGTTGCCTTTCCAGGTTATTAGGTGATTAAAAAAATGTATCAGACAGTCTTAGAACCACACTGAGCTGCTTTAGGCTATCTCTAGAGACAAGTGAAAGATAAATAGTTATATTTTAGCATATGTACACATGTAAATAAATAATACAGTTACCCTTGTATATGAAAGAGCTCTATATTTGAACAAAAATAATTTAAAAGCAGATGACTTATGGGTTTTGAATGTATTTTATTTAATATTGATTTGGTTTTCTAGGGAATATACTTGTTCCACTGCTTTTTGCATTTGATTTAGCAGATGGTAATTTTGATTCTGTATGTGAGGTGCATGGCATGGTAGGTGAAATGGCTGATAAATAGGGAATTCAGCTGAATAGGAAGTATATTTTATTTCACAATTGAATATCTATTTAAAATATTCTTATTCAAAGGGGGAAAAATGTGTTTTAACATGGCCTGTTGATTTCATCACCAGCTGTCTTTCAAGATACAGTCATACACAGTAAATATTTAATTACATTTGCTCAGTTTTTCTCTATATATTTTAATGTCTCATGCATTCAATATAAATTTAAATTGGGAGACAAGTCACTCACGCTCCATGACTGACTCAGGAGAAACCTGCAGTCAAATTCACAATGGAGTGTGGGGTTCTAGTTACAGAGGTGGCAAATCCACAAAGACATTCTCTCTGCTGCAGACCACCTCCAGGGGAGGTGACAGACGGCAGCACCTTCCCCCTTTGCTTTGCACCACCACCCCAAAGTGCAATCACACAGCTGATGACAGAACCAAAAGGAAGACGTTTTTCCACTGTTGCTTGAGAGATTGTGGAGTCTCCATCCATGGGCATAATCAAAAGCCAAAGGAACATGGTCCTGGGCAACTTGTTCTAGACGTGCTTGCTCAAGCAGGGGAGTGGGACCAGAGGATCCACACAGATCCCTCCCAGCTCAGCCATTTTGTGTGATTCTGTGCCTTGGTCTGACTCCTAAAACACCTGAATTCAGCCCCTGATGCCTGCTGGCAAGGATGCTGGAGCAAGGGATGATCCCAAACCCTTCCCATAGGATTCATCACCAAACAACACATCCCCAGCCCAGAGCATGGTATGTCAGACACAGTCAGAAGAAAAAAAAAAGGATCATTTCACTACAAACATCAACTGCAGGGCTGGGGAGGGCTGGCCCAGGAGTCACAGGGGTTCAGCTGGTGATGGGAAATCAGCAGCTGCAACAACAGAGTGAGAAAGCACTGAAGAACCCACAGAGGCAGGAATTGGTGTGGTTTGGTGCCCTCTCTTTGGGGAAAACAGCTGAAGAGGAGCAGTTTGTGGCCCAGCAGAGAGAGCTCTTGCTGGCTAGAACTTCAGAGAAAGAGGGATTCTTAGAGAAGAGAAGAAATGGTCAAGAATAAGAGGAAAAAAACATCAGGGCAGAAAATAGCATTTCAGAGACGTATCTCTGATGAGGCATTAAGTCAAAGACCACAAACATTCCAGGTCTAACAAAAGGATGTGGACTGGGAGAGCATCCCTCCACAGGAAGGTCAAGCTGATTTATAAACCCAGAAGCAATGGAAAACATAACAAAATGCTTGGAAGTAAACAACAGAGAAAGATTGAATGTTTCCTTTAAACCTTTCCTTTAACCTCCTCAAACTACATTAACATGGTTCCTGAGTGAAATTACCCTGCTCAAAGTGAACCAGGTCACTCCAAGATATTTCCTGAGCCAAATCCAAGGTTTACCAAGTTGTTTTAATAATATAAAAGTGTTTATAGTCTGATGAAACCAGTTATATCTCTGTACCATAAAAAAAGCCCCACACAATGTTTGAAAGAGTAAAGGCACTGTTTGATGCATATTGCTCTGGGAAACCTGAGCGAAGCCCAGGGGAGAGTGGAAAAAGCAGCAGTGATGAGAAGTGCACACAGTTATTGTAGTACAGCACACCAAAGCTATTTAAGAAGCCAAGTAAAAGCTGTAGCAAACAAGCCTGGAGGTTATGACAGTGGCCTTGAACCTGGAAAATACATTTTCCATGAAGCTCCAAGAGCTCCTCCATCATGATTTGGAGGCTAAACAAAACCCATGAAAAGGAAAAGAAGAAAATGAGCTTAAAAAAAAAAGAAAAAGGAAAAGAAAAACATGGAGATTCGGTCCTTTCAGTTCAAATGCTATGTTCGTCATGCCTTAGTTCCTTCTACACTATCATTTCAAGGAGAGATAAAGATAAAACACTTCTGTAGGCAATATGAGTACAAATCCGAAAAACACCTCAGATCTGGGTTTTCAAAGATATCTATGGACAGAACAGCTACATTAAAAAAAAAAGTCCGGTATAAAGTGCTTTCATATATCCCTTTTAAATTCTTCAGTGCCATGTAGGTGATTTTCAAAGTCTTGCTAAAAGCCCACCTATATCTGTAAGTACCTTGGAGAACATGGGCCAACATCCCTTAGAATCTTTCCAAAATGAAATGCAATTTCTTGTGTAACTGGGTTGGATATTTTAATCCTTCCTGCACAAAGGTAGGGGACCAAAAGCAGAGTTTAAAATAGTAGTATATCCCAGTTGTGGGATTCCATGTAAATAAACAGAACCCTGAAGAAATACTAGTTGTTTTGAAATTTCTACAAGGAAATTAAGTGGACTTAAATGATAGAAGAAATAAAAAATGTGCATTTTATCCAGTTGTGCGTCATTATGTTAAATTATGCAAGCTGATAGGGGAACTATAAAAATGTATCCCTCCCAAATGTTTCTCCCCTTAACATCCCCAAATAAGTCCTATGCAATCCAAAACTGCTTTTCTCCTGCATCCCATAATATGCCCCACAGCCCAGTGATGGGCCTGGAAGCAGCTGTCTGGATGTTATTTGGTCTCCCCCTCCTGCCATTTTCTCTCTGAGCTCCAGTGTGGGCGTACAGAAGAGTTTTTACCACATAACCTAGCAGACACCTTGAATAAATGTAATGTGAAATGCAATTATGCTTGACAACATAGACACAAATGTCCAGTAAAGAACATTATAAATTCACATCAGCTTTGGCTGCAAAATTATTTAATTGTATTTCTTTATTAATACTCTAAAAATGTCTGCATGGAGAAGTATTTAAATTGTCACAAATATAAGTAGGTGTTGTGTATGTTCACACGTGCTCTTGCATTGCTCCTGTATCCCTGGGAGGCTTTATTACTGCCCTAGCCTGATACTCACAGCAGAGACACCCACAAGTTTCCAGAAGTTCCCAGGAGGAATTACTCTCTCAGCACACTCAGAACCACAGCAGTCAGGTCATCCCATTTTCAACACAAGTACTGCTTTTCTATATTTCTAATTAATGAATTTTGCTTTATTGTTCACTCTATCAACTACCTACAATTTAAACCCGCTATCAGATCAATACAAGCCTTTCCAATGTTCATTATTCAACTCTCAGATGCTTTTCCTTCCTTTTCTTTTTTTCTTTGTCTTCCTTAGGTATATTAAGCACTTTGGAGATGCACTGTAAAGGCCCTTGCATACAACATAATTATTTTCCATAGTTTATGTTTAAACTACCTTTTTTTACAGTACTAAGTAAAAATACCTGGAGCTGTAAATGACAGAATAACTTTGGACAACTTCTGTGTCCCAGTTAGATCACCCAGGTCCCCTACAGATTGTATGATCACAAATATACCTTCATAAGTGATAACCATGGCATATTTCTGTGATGGACCACTCCTTTGGTTCCTATGTTGGTCATTAGGTTGGTCATTAAAGTTAATTAAAGTTCACTTCAGCCACATCCCACAACCAGTTTAAAGAAGGTATAACGTTTTGAGCTCCATAGAATACATTTATTCTAGAATGTATTGCACTGCAGTGAAACTAAAATGTATATATAAAAGTATTTACACAATTATATATATACAAATATAATTTTAAATATATATATATATATAAAAATATATATAAAAATAATGTGTATATAATGTAATGTGAAATATTTATACATATACAAACCCCCTAAACCCATCAGCAAAAGGTTACACCATGTCTCTGAGATGATTAATGGCTTTGGCCAATTTGACATTGGGTTTTGTCACAAGAAAATTGTATGAATATCTTTACTCAGAAGGCACACCACGTTTAGCCTCATTTATCATAATTACCTTAAGCTATTTCAACATTATAATGAAGGCTAGGGAATCAATTTAATTGTTTATTTATTTTAGAAAAAATATTTTCCATGTGTCATCATATCTGCTTTGCACTTGACCTTTTAATCAAAACACTCACAGTCATTTCTTTTCACCCCATATTTACTTACTGATTACTTTTGCTCAGGATTTGTGTGTTGCCTGAGTGCTGAACAACCAACAGCCAGAAGGGTGACTCATTAGCACAAACCACCATTATCATGCTGTTTTAGGAGATAACTGAAACAAAGCCCTGATGCAGGACTGACCTCTTTGCATCTTCCTGAAGCCTCTGGAGCTGCAAGTCATAATCAGAGCGATGGGACAGCTCCCAAGGAACTGAGAGGAAGTGCCTGAGCCCATTTCAGAGATAAATAATGTTGTAATTGTGCTTTAAAACCTTTCTTCTTTTTTGTGATGGTTGCAGCAATTAAGTTATATGAAAACTCAAAATCTGACCAGAAAGATAAGCCCCTTTCTTTGGGAAAAAGAAAGCCAGTCAAATACAGAGCAAGGTATCTGTTCTGAAGCTATATTTGAAAATAATTAATCAGAATAAACAACTTTACAAAAAAAAACAACCTAGAGCACAAAATAAATTTTACATAAGCTGTACTTCAATACAGAGTGTAAAGTCACAAGAAAAAAAAAAGTTTTCCAATAAGCATTTTGCAAAAAGAAGTAACATGCTCCCCTGATATCACTGATCCATGTTGCCCTGCAGTGCCTCCTTACCAGGGCAAACCTGAAAATCAGATTTCTCACTAAGTAAAGACCTTTTCCAGCTGAAGGAAAAGAAAAAAATAAAAGTGTCTCGGCAAAGTTTTTTAAAAGTTCATCCAAAGGAGTATTTCAAAGTCTGGATTGGAAAGAAACATGGAAAGAAATGACACAAGTAGTTACAGAAGTACCACAAGCAATGCAGTCTTGCTCTTACTCAATGTACATGAAGAATATTGATAGTGGAACTCAATTATGAATGACAGAGAAAAGTACTGAAAATTAATCTGAATAAAATGAAGGCTATTGATCACTGTCAACACCCATGAAAAGCCCTTCCCAAAAGAAAAAAAAAACCTACCAAAACCCAGCTCAGCATATTTGGGGAGATAATTGAAAGGCAGAACAATAAATCTGCTTTAATAACCACTCGGGTCAAATAGAAATCAGACAACAGAAGTCAGGTAGAAAAGAATCAGTCTAACAAACCACATTTTATAAATAATGGGACTATACAGGACATCTGTCATGCAACATATGGCTCAGATAAAAAGTGCAGAATTTGAAGAAGTCATTTCTACATTGTGTAATAAAACAATTTGAAAATGAAACAAAGCAATTAAATTCAAAAATTTTAAAAAGTGAAACAGTGTGACTTTCCTCTAAAAGGAAACAAAGATATATGGTTTCCAGCTTCTGAATAGTACAGTTCAGTAGTATTGCTGGAAGCTTGGTACTGCAAAATTAATCCATCATCCACTAACAGAGATGCTGAACAGAGGAGGTCAGATACCACATGTCCTGATATTCAGTTGAGATTTTTACCTGAAATATCTTCTAAAGGATTTTTTTCTGCACCTTAATTTAACTAGAGTGGAAAGTTAAAGTGCATTTTGTGTCTTCAACCTGAGTAAAAGAATGAAGGGTCCATTATTAGACACGGACGAAATAAAATATATCAATAGCATTTGTGATTATTCCTGATGATATTTTATTCTTATTTTCACCAAGGTCCTCTCATTTTTTTTTTATTATCCTGAATTACTTATAAATTAAAATGCTGAATCAGAAAATGTGGTAACATTTAAATTAATATGAAGCATATTCACAATATACCATCTCAAAGGTGTCACTTTTTAAATCTTTTTAAAGGTATTACTGTCAAAGGGTATGTTTCATTACATTTTAAAATTATTAAAGTACTTGTAATATGGTCAACAGAGCCTTAAGAGGCAAAAATGTAACTCCTAAGTTTACAAGAATTATGTCTTAAAATGTTGCATAAGGTCTTTAGGAAGTATTTAACTTTCCTTCTCCATATTCTGAAAGAAATTCAGATTTCAATGGTACTATTTGTTAAGGGCAAGATTAGTCTTAAATGGATTTGGTTGTAGTGATTGGAATGTATCACTTAGTTTAACACTCCCCTACGAGGCACAGGTCTGACTTTGCAAATCAAGATACAGATATTTGCTAAAACGCCCCATAAATCTGTCCTTTATCTAATTCCTCTGCAAAACATGTAGAATGGGTCCCTTAATAATCACCTCAGGAAAATATCATTAGCTCTCCATCTCTTTTTTATTATTTTTGGTAGTTCTGCACCTCAGCACAACAGTTCTTTTCTCCCACTGTCGCCTTAAGAGTTCAGGAGGAAAGGATCATTAAGCTATGAGCATTTTCTACTTTCAAAAAAATAGAAAGTCAAATTCTTCACTAACTATAAAGACAAACAAAAGGAGAACTTCTCTGAAATTACCTTTAATCTATGGGAGAGGGCTGTCTAAATGCAAATGAATCTGCAAATATCTTTACAGATCTCTGGGAAATTTGGTGCTTCCAAAACTAGACCTAATAACCCAATTTCTGTGAAGGGAATGCCATCCTGGGAGAACTGTTTTTAGAGGGTCAATACTGGGG
Source organism: Ploceus nigricollis (assembly GCA_013399945.1). Taxonomy (NCBI): domain Eukaryota; kingdom Metazoa; phylum Chordata; class Aves; order Passeriformes; family Ploceidae; genus Ploceus; species Ploceus nigricollis. Next base: position 14,275 of record VXBC01009269.1, on the reverse strand, counting down.
ACAGTTTGAGGGAAAAAAGCATTGTAAAATATACTGATATTTATAGTACAGCAGTATGTCAGTGATAAAAATGTAGGTAGCCCTATAAAATACTCACGGAAATGCCTATATCAGATCTCCACACCACACCAAATTCCCAAGCATTCCACTGAAGATGTGGATTTCCTTCTTCACTCTCCAACCTCCCTTCCACAGACAGGTGTCAGACACTGCAGCACTTTGGTACTTCAAAGGAGGGAAAAGGAAGATGAGAGTGAGCTTCCAAAGTGAATTCAAAGGATCAAAAGCAGGAAAAAAGGAGAATGACCTAGATTTGACACACCTCAATTCACTCTGTGACACTGCCCACTTCCAAACTGTTACAAGAATAATTTTTGTGAAAACCTGGATTGAAACTAACATTCATGTGCTTAAAAAATGACAGGAACCAAAGAAGACAATTTCTTAATTTTTGTTGTTTGTGAAAATAACTTTAAATCATTTTTTGCATAAATAATACGTAAATCCTGTACATCAACTTGAAGAGGGCAAAAAGGAGTGTGGAGTGCAACCAGCTGGTCCTAGTTTCCCCTTTCACCTGACGTGAAAAGGGCACATTAGCCATGAGACTTAACCAAATTCTGATTGCAGATGTTCAAATACTGGATATTTTCCTTTCTCTATTCCAGATTAAGGAGAAATATCGAAATATTAAATTCACTTGAAAAATGAAACTCGTCTGAACTGTTGTTTGTGTCTTCAAAGAGGGCAGCTTTCAGAGGAACAAAACATTCAAAGGAGCTGTCTCCATAAATTTAACATCTCACAGAGACAATGAATGTATGGAGAATTCCTCATGTCAAACTATTTTTTTATGGCTGCTCTGTTAGATTGCAGCCAGTAGAGTTGATAAACAGCCAGCACAAAAATCTCCACACTTTTACCACTCCATTTGAGAAGCTATTTGTGCCCAAAATGCAGTCAGTCAGCCCCAAACAACTGAAAAAAATGGACTCCTCAGCTCTCCTGAAGCAGCTCACCTGCTGAGCCACAGAGGCCACATCGTTCTTCAGAATTATCCTGGTCCTTTTCTCCTTGTTGAAGTAACAGAATGTGCCCAAGCCACTGTGACAAATAATCACTCTCTGTCATAGCTCTTCTCCTACCACACTCAAACCTTCTGATAAGATTGCAAAGTGAATGTGCGTTTTGGCGTGGAAGGAGATTTTACTTTTCCACTGTCCTCCAAACCTTCCCTCCTAACTTTTCATGTTGGTAATCGCCTTGGTTTTGTTTCATGGAAGGGAGGTTCTCTCACATTTAACTTTCTTACCTTTGAGCAATGTCCAGTGTAAAAGACTGACCTGGGTTATTTGCTCATTTGTGTAAACATCAGCTGAAGTTCCAGGACTTGATTCCAGCCTCACTTCCCCCTGTTTTAGAGCACAGCAAAGAAACAGCCTTTATTACTTCTATGGTGTGCCAATAAAATGAAGAAGTTCAAAACACATCACCCGTTGCATGAGTTTAATTTATTCCTTTGGATTACTGGGAAACTGATTTTGTCACGAGCTCATATCTATATACACAGTCTATATGGGATTTTTATTTTTTCCAGACCTAGAACTCTTCCTGGCCCTACTAGATGTCTTTCCTTCACACTTGCAGACTCAAGCCCTACCTAGTTGGAGTTTATGGCAGATAAAATAACCTCCTTTAGCCAAACGTCCAATCTCATTGTTAGCTCAGGCAGAGATCAGGGTCACACTCTTCACATTAGGGTGGCTCACATCTCATCAGCACTTTCAGTATAAACTCTGTCCTAAAAATTCATTCCAAGATGAAGAATGATTGGCATATAAGTTCCATACCTTAAAGTCTTTAATGAAAAAGTTCAAAATGGTTTTATTATTTTAAACTGCAGGAAGAAGAAAAACAAAATAAAACCAAAACTCAATTCTTAATGTTGAGCACAAAGTATTTTTTCTCTTTGAGGCTGAAAGTCACTTCACTTAGACTCTGCTTATTAGATTCACTCCAAGCCTTATGTAGGTGGAATGAGACTTGCTGGGGAAAGAAAACCTAAAAATTAGGAAGAGGACACAAAGAGCATGACAGAGTAAAGGGAAAGCCGAACTCATTTTCCTCCACTATAAAAGCTTGACGTACTAATGGTGTGAGATAAAAGCGTCAGACTGATTACTCAGTCTTACTTTTGAGCCTTACTTTTCCTGTGTGCTGAATCTCTTCTGTGACAAGAATAAGGTGTTTGCATTTCAGACAACCATCCTGAGTGACACGGATTGTATTAAGGCCATCAGCATTTCGGGTTGAGTTGATTAGCATTCAACCCAGACAAGTGACCTGGTAGACTGTGACCATCACAGCAGGACTTCTGATTCCAGCACTGCTTCCAGAAGGCAGGCAACTTAAAACTATGCAGCCAGAAAACTTGGCAGACTCTCAGTTTCATTCAGGCAGGCTCACTGAAGAACTTTCTAGATCAATATAATCAAAGAGAATGTATATAGGAGGCTCCCTTCCAATTCCAGCCTGCAAGAAAACTACACTTAGAGATACTGGCATTTGCTTTAGAGCCTGGTTTGAGACACATTTCCCTGTTGTTTGCAAGAGATCAAACTGCTAAAGAAAGCAGCCTTTTTACACTTTTGATAGCAACCTTTGCCCAAGCTGCATGGCAGAACTGTGTAAAGCCCTATTGAGGAGGCTATATTGACAGAGCCCAGTTGACAGAGTCTATATTCCCAGTGTAAGGTAAACTCTTGACATGGCTGGCTGGATCATGTTCTTCCTTGGCACTTGACATACCAAAAATACAATAAAATGAAAAAAAATCACTGTACTTTTTATCACTGATGCCTAGAAAACCTTTCAAGTCAGAGGATGAGATTCCAGCTTCAGCAAACAGGATGTTCTCTGCAATCAAGGCATCCAAGCTGTTGATAGAGAACAAACTTCCTGTAAAATTTTTTTGGAGGGCTTATTAGTTTAGAGGCTGCAGATGTAATTCAGATTCAAACACATGCAAAACCACAAGGCTTTGAAATTTCCTGAAGCAGCACCTTTCTGGGTGACAAACGTCCTGTTGAGACAGAATTCACAATCATGAGCTCAGTGACACCTATTCCTTGATTACTCCTGCCTGGCCCTTGGACCATTTTCTGCTACAGCAAGTGTTCTAATACCTCAGATCTCAGCTTTCCTCCTCCTGCTACCAGAAACCAGTCAGGATTCTTTTTTTTTTCATTAGTTGTCATGTATTCTCTCTGCATTTCTGCCAACAGCAGGGATGTGCAATGGCTCTAATGAATTTTGCATGTTCACTTGAAAAAGAGCCAACTCTTTTAGCTCCTTCATCTTGATACAAGTTGCATTGATTCCCTCACAGGCCAGTGAACATACCACTAAAAAATCTGACCTAGCAATGTCTTGCAGTATGGATTAGTAGTGAGATAAATTGTGATAAAACCTTCCTTTGCTAAGTTTCAAAAGAAAAATAAAAGACTATCCATAAAGCAACCTTCTTTAGCTATAGGAAAAAGAAAAACTCAGTGAAAACAACAGACCTCCAGAAAGAATTGGAAATTTGTCCTCAAAACCTTAAACAGGGCAGGGGAGTGTTATTGACACTGTTCCATATGCACATGGGAGTGCCTCCACCTCCAGAAATTGGGCTGGTATTTGCAGGATAGCGAGGAGCTTTAGAAGTAGAGAAAAATTTAACTTGAAGTTTGTAAAATTTAACTTGAAGTTTGTAAATACTCGCTGTTGGTACATTTTGTTTTCTTATCTCATTGCTATTTCCAGTAAATTGTTCTTATCTCTACCCATGGTCTTTACCTTTTTGTGTCCCCAGTTCTCCTCCCACACCACCACAAGGGGAATGGGGTTGTGTGAGTGAGCAGTGCATGGTCTGGCGTGTTTCAGTGGCAACACTAAATTGGGGAACACCATTCTCAAACCACAATAATTCATTATACAAGAGTTGAGACTTGTGACAAGATGCTGTTGATATTCTTAAAAGATCCTGCCTGCCTGGAGCCTGGCTTGACCTCTGTGGAGTGGCTCCACGTGTACAGACTCAGGAGAGGAGTTTGCAGGAGATCAGGAGACAGTTACTTCTTTCCAATTCAAAATGGCTCTTATGAGCAATCGAAGCAAAATTATCCCTAGTACTGGTTTCTCAGCTAGTACAGAGGAGAATGAGTGAGAAGTTTACCATGAGAGGCAGTCAGATGCCTAAGTTTAGGCAACAGAAATAGTGGAGAGGCTGCTACAGTCCAGCCTGCTTTTGCTGAACCTCTAACAAGCATTTCACAGTCAGCACGCACAGAATAGTCATCTAAAGAGAAGAACCACTGTGATTCAAATTATTGAAAAAACCCACACCAACAAAACTGAAGTAATTTTGTGGCTGTTTTTTGCCAAAATGCCAACACGAAAACAGCTTAATCTTCTGAGATAGCACACAGAGCCTTGCACTGACAACACATATTTCACACTTAGATTTTACATTTTGTAGGTAACAGCATGTAATCCACTGCAGTTTTATTCCACAACCTTAAAGAATTTCACACACATCAGCTAATTACTCCTGACAAGACTCCTCTGAGGTAAGTGTGAATGTATAATTTGCATTTTATAGGTGAGTGATTTTAGACAGAAGAAAATATTCCTGTCTCACACTTCTGCAAGCCCATTGAAAAATAAATCTGTATTAACTAAGGGAGTTCCAGATTTGACTAAGGCAATCAATGTCAAGGTGCAGTGCTGGACATTTTGTTCTTTTCATTGATGTCTGTGCTCATTCTAAAATATCACAGTATCTTCCTCTGGTTTCTGTATGAAAACTTTCAGTAAGGATCTTCCTTTCCTGAGTAGCTGCTTGAAACCTGACACAATATAAGCCCTTGAGGAAACCAGGGCTTTGGGTTAGACATCTTTAAAAGCTGGCAAGCACCTTCCAACTAGGCATGGTTAGAAGTTTCTTGATGTCTCTCTCTGGGAGAGACACTGCTGAGAGATGAGACATCTCCAGCAGAACTGCTGGCAGGGAGCAGGAGAGGAAACCTGGTGGTCATGGTCCCTCTGGGGTGGCACCAAGCAGCTGGGATGTCTCAATTCCCAGCTGGGGAGTCATGGAATTCCCTGACTCTAACCTGTCCCTGAAAGCTCCTCACTTAACAGGCTGCTGGGCTCCACAGGCTGCTGAAGGAGACACATCTTTGGCCTGCTTTGCTTCCCAGGCAGTCACCACACACTTGTCGCTCCAGGGCAGATTATATAATTGATGAAGTACCTGGGAACAAATATAGAGCCATTGCTCAAAGACCCACACAGGGCATTTCATTTTGCTTCTCACATAAAACCCCTTCCACCCAAAATTTCTTTACATAAGGGTTTTTTTCCTTTAAAGTAAAATATAAATTGTTTCACTCCAATTAAATACTTTATATATATTTTATAGATATATATATATATAATACTAAAGGAAAATTACTGTTTTCATCAACAATCCTTGCAGAAGAATACCATAGTTCCTAATTTAGAACATCTAGAACTGTGTTTAGGATTGCTAACACTTCAAAGAAATTGCTTACTGTTTACTGATACCCAAAGTTTGGATCAAGCTTAATTCTAATGACAAAAGATGAAGAAGTTGAAAAACTTAGGGAAGCAAAAGGGGGAAAAGTATCTTATTTCACAAGGGAAAGTCTCAATTTTGCTTTCTATTGTCAGCAGTCTGTGTGCAGCTATGAGGATAATTGCTCAGGCACACCTACACCAACATAGTTGAATTTGATGAGGTTTTGTGGATAGAATTGTTCCTATTTGGTCTTATTACCCAAGAGATTTCTAATCTATCACACCAAAACCATTGCAGCTTCTGTGCTTCCAAGTTAATGTTTAAAAAAAAATTCTAAAAATTATTGAAAATATACCTGCCTGGAAAGTAGCAGTAAGCATGAACTTGAGGAGAAGCTGGGAGGAACAGGCAGGAAAGATGGGTCAAACAAATGGGATTCCCCCCACTATGTAACAAAAGCTGAAAAATAAGAGTGGATTTTTAACTTCGTTTATGTGCATTAAGAGAACATAAAATAAATGCATTTCCTTGCAACCCACAAGTCTCTGTAACTAAACAAAACTAAACAGGGTGGCTAAAATGCCACCCTGTGATAGCACCTAAGGGCCTGTAAGTAGTTTATTTCTTTTAGCTTTCATGGAAGGTGGCATGTTTTAGGTAAATGAAATCTCCCTGATATATAATTTCTGCAAAATCAAGGCGTGTGTAAAGTGTTCATTATGTGCATTCTCTTTTCTTGCTTGTATTTTGCAAAATATGCGATGAAAGGTTTATTTACTGTGATTTTTCACTGTTCTGAAGTCAAAATGCAAGTCAACTGCTGACTGATTTCTGTTCAGAAATGCAAAGACACAAAAAGCTAGAGAAATCCTTAAATATTAAAGGTCATAAACCCACCTAACACAGGCAGGGCACTTCCACAATTTAATACAATGCATCAAGAAACAATAGACCATAGATCATGTGGCACAAACATCCAATTTTAGCAGATGTTCTCTTTGCTACATTCAAGCCTTTTTCCATGCCCTGAGATATTTATGGAAGACTCACTTCCACTGCAATCCTGGGTGAGAAGTGACACTCAGATGTGCAGCACCGTAAAAACAGCTCTGCAAGCTGACAAAATCCTGTGGTAAAGACCCACTGGAATAAACATTGTGTGCAGGGAAAAGAAATGTGATAGATGTCAGTGAAAACTGCAGGAAATGTACTGTCTGCACACAGCATTCCCCGTGGCTAAACCTATCACTCCCACTGGCACATGAAATGCTTATTCTCTGGGGGAAAGCAAAGCATTAGACAGCTAGATCAGAAGAATGAAACAGAGCTTCAAAGTTCTCGAGTAAGATGAGAGCAAAGCAAGCTTTACATGGTTGGTTGGGAATGGATGGAGTAGCAGATGTGTGGTGAGCACAGCCTTTGTGGGAAAGCAGTGCGTGGCTCTGTTATGATCCCATAACAAGGGATGGCTCTGCCCAAATTAAGGTGCAAACGAGACCATCTGCCAAAGTCAATAGTAGGGATTTTGTTTAACAGTAAATGAATGTGAGGGACAGAGATTGAAAGTAGAAAAGAGGGGTATGGAGGACAGAGAAAGATTAAACAGAAGATAGGTGAGGATCCAGCGGAGTCCTGTTGGTCTTTCTTCACCCAGGGCTTTTTGGTGGGGGTTCAGAGGTCATACAAACCTCTTCATTATTTCTACATTTTAGCAAACAAAGGAATTAATGCTTATTGGCTACACAGTTCTCCTATTTTATTAGTTAATGAGTGATTCCCTCATTTCTAATGCTAATTATTCCCATGAGCAGTCTTTCTCTTCTTTTGAGTTGGTGGTCAGTATCTGCCCCGATGGAATTATTCTTTACCCACTCAGAGCTGATTTCAGCACCGTTGCTGAGTTGGCTCACCTTGTGGCCCATAAATTCTGCATTCTTCATGTCCATTATCAGTGATAGATTCTCCACCCACAGATTTATTTACCTCCCCTTAGGTCTGAGACAGTCAGACAGCAGCACCACCTTTATCTTGTCTCAAGTGCTGCTTGGGCTTAAGCCCTTATCCTCTCTGGTTCTCTGATTCTGATCCAGTTTAAAGCTGTTATAGACAGAAGCAAGGTTTGTGGGGGAGCCCCAAGCACATTTCATCTCCTCACATCTCTGTTTCCATGTGAAGCAAGGCCAGGGCCCATGGGAGCTCCTGGGCATGTTCCAAAGGCTTCCTCAGTCTCAAAAAGGTGGGTCACACGACAACATTCATCTTCTGGAAAACTGAAAGGACGAGATCAGCACATTTTAAAAACTGCATTAATGTCACCACTATTAATGTTTGTTGTTCTGTTATTTGGAGTAGGGCAATTAATACAAAATCTTCACTGGTAAGAAACACAACATTGTCTTGCTACATTTATATGCTCATAATGATCTTGCATCCCAAAAAAGTAGAAGGGGAAAAATAATAGAAGATTACTTGCCCCAGGAACCATTTGGGTCTCTTGACTGTCGTTGCAGTTATTGTATGCAAATAGATGTATACAGCTTAAAGCCTTGCTCTGATCTGCTCTCTTATTTCCCAAAGACACACTCAACACTAATGACTACCTGTGTGACACAATGGAACTCATAATTACTTTTCATTTAACAAAAAACTGCAAATGTTAATGAAGAGTTTTGAGTATTTCCCATATCTCAAGATACTACTTCAGGTGTCTTAATCAGCTTGCAAGCCTGCTTAGAGCAATAAAGATAAACGCAAAGACTGGTAGGAATTAGATGCTTTTGGTGACCCCTAATTGTAAAACTTCAAGCAAAACTGCAGGGAAATCAAAATAAAAAGCAAAGAAATAAAATCCCATGGAATGATATACTAAACGACAGATGATTATAATGGAGCACACGAGTGACAAATCTAAGGATTACTTATTCAATAGGTCAGAGACAAAAGTACATCAGTGAAGAGGCTTGAAATTTCATTGAGTAAACGGAGATAGAGAGGAAGAAATTATCTAAGATGAGGAAAAGCCAAGATTCATAAAAAGAGATGAAGGAGTAAATTAATTTCACTTTAAGATAAAGAATGGTGCTGTGAAAAAGGCAAAAGAAATGACAGCTGGGAAAGGACACACAGGAAACTATATGCACAAATTGCAAATTATAAGTTTCAATAAGTTTTCCTAATTTCCTGACTTGGAGGAGGAAAGGGGGTGAAAAATGTAGGTGGGTTAGAAACTAGAATAAGAATAAAGACACAGTGGTTTAGATGAGCTCAAAAACACTAAAGATTCTGATAATCCAGATGAAAATTACTGTAAATTATTACCTTGTGAAATCTCTTGTCTTTGGAAAATTAGTGGTGGTTGTATACGAGCTCTTAGTAATAGTCAAAATATCTTTATCTTGGCAGTCTCATAAAAAATGGCAAAAAACAGACAGCTGTGAAAGTCTTAACTGGCTTCTTTTGTAGGATTTGTTCTCAAGGTCAGTCAAACAAATAAGTTGTGGTGACTTACCCATCAAGCCTTACAATTTTTTTTTATCCTTTTGAAATTTGTACAAACAAGTTATTTTGCAAAATGTATTTAAGAGAATTTGATTAGTAACTCTCCTAATGCCAGAGTTGTAGTTTGTGAGACTATAAATCTTCATCATTCAATGTTTGAAAAGTGAGCATCACTGAACAATTATATTTGCACACTTAGGATTTTTCTGCTGAAAAGCCCATAATCTTAAAAGAGATTTGGAACAATTGCTGTATTCAATTAAAATGGATTTTTGTATCTTTATGCTTCAGTTTCCAAATAGCAAAACAGAAATATCTCCTTTCCTAAGAATACATTTTTTTTTGTTGCTCAGTGACACATTCCACAGGTTAATTTATAGATAAAGGTGTCATTTCTGTCAGCAATCATGTAAGACAACTACCTTTGGGTCTTAAAATTAAAATAATTTATTATCAAATTCCTTATAGAGGCCATAAGACAAAGAAAAGGAAAGGAGAACCTGGTTTGATGGAAAAGAAAGTGTAAAACATAACCAACCCTAACTGTGCAGTTGTGCTGTCCTGGTCCTGTTCTGTGCAAAACCAGCCTTTAATTAGAGATTTTCTAGGAAATATAAATCCCTATGTTCAATGTATTTAGTCTTCATAAAGCCTCTGAATGTAGTGTGGCAAACTGATTTTTCTTGCAAGAAAGAACTGCAAAATGGCTAAAGAACCTAAAAAACCCTTTAACATTTGTATTCATAAGAGCTGTAGCAGATTACCAGTGGAGCCACTCGAAGAGGCTCTCAAAATCAGTTCAATCTACTATTTTCATTAACAACTTTGCCACTAAACATTGCTGTGGACTCCTTAAGACCTGCTGAGGGCATGAAGCTGAATGGTGCCATCAAAAGAGAAAATACCATTCAAAAACCTAAATGACCTTGAAAGCAGAAATAATAAAATGGGCTGAAGCTAACCAACTGCAGGGGTCAATGCTGGCAAAGAGCAACTTGGTTTGAGCTGGCTGCTCATACATTTAGGCTGAAAATCAGAAGGATGCTCTAAGCTGTCAGAAGAGCAAGGTTCAGTAACAGCTTTCTGAAATGCTGCCAGAGTGACAGAGGAACAGATTTCCAAGTCTGCTGGTCTCGTGGACTCCTCTTCTCTTGGATTCAGCCTCAAAGCCTGGGAATATTCAAATTTCAAAGCAAAACTGTATGCTGCTTTCCAAATTGTAGTTTACTGACGGCATCTTGGTAAAAGCAAGGAGGTGATGATTAAAAAATTGCCAGAATGAGGACTCATAGTTCATAGCTCTGTTTCTTGGTCTTGATGCAAATGTGTTGTTCATCCAAGCAAGACATGAATCTTCTCTGGGGTATCTTCAAAACCGCAATGAACTCACACTTGAATTTAAAACCACTCCCAGCCTTAACTAATTTCTGCTTTAGTGCCCCTAAAATGTGCTTCTAAAAAGTCTGTGCTTCTAAAAGCAGACCTTTAGAGAAAGAGTAGAATGTATTCATTCCTTAAGTATTAAAAAAGTAACCCAAAATTTATCATGTACATAAATCTTCCGTGAAAGAATGAATCAAGAAAGAAGAATAAATATCATTTTATGATATTGCAGTACTGAAAGAGGCTTATAATAACTGTGAAAAGGTGGGTAAAGAAACCATGATAGAATAGTTGCATCTGACCTACTCTTTGCACTCAAAATAAAAATGAAAAACATCAGAGAGGGGTAGTTTTATTGGATGATCAAAAATAAGAAGTTCAGGATATAATCAAATAATGTATCAGTAAACCTCCACACAAACTCAGGCAGCCTCTCTGTATATCTGGTATAGTCAGTGAGGGAATATTTCTTCTTTGTTTTCCCTTTGCATGGTTCCCTTACATCAAAACAGAGAAGTAATTCAGAGATGACAATGAGCACTGTGAGTTATGTATTGTCAAATATACTCTGTTGCAGAGCATCTTTCTCAATGAATGAAGAAATAAATCCCTAGCAAGGAGGAAGGAATACAGATTAAATCTGGCTACTCCGTTTTAATCGAATTTACTATATTTTACTGACTGTGTATGAAGCAAGCATAGAAAAATGGGATAGAAGGAAAAAAAAAAAGACACTTCTGGTTTGTGCAGACAATGGAAGGAGCAGGGATAATATCCTGCTCACAGCGACAGAAGACTAAAAAGTCTTTTAACTGAGCTTCAGCCACGTTTTCAGCAAACAATGACTAATGTTTTCTATGACATGAAGACTTTCCTGCACGACTGAGATGAAGCACATTCAATAAGCAGTGTGCTTCACTTCATTATCTTGTGACTGAGCTTCCTCAAGTACCCTTAGAGGGTGAAGGAGTTTAATCCTTTAAATATCCTTTGAAAAGTGTGTGAACACACAAACCTCCACCCATACCCACACACAAATACAGCCCTACACATACTGTCCCTTTCCTGGACCCTGGAAAAACTGCACAGTTATAATTCTTATACAGTAGAATTTTGATACAAAAACTGTGGATTCCACGTGCCTCAGCTAGGTGTTAGTTATGTTCTTCAAAAGGATAGAGTCAAATGAAAATGTTTGTTTAGTCCAAACAAAGTTTTAAAAGAAAATATGGAAAATGTATTTTATTGATACCTTAAGGTTACTTGAAGAGGGGTTTAATTCACTTAAAAGAGAAACACAACAATGGAGATATATTTAAACCTAATAAAGCTGGAAGAGAATGGAAAAACCTTGAGGGAAATAATAGACTACATTAAACCTTGAAGGAAGACTGACTCTGAATTTCACATAAAGTGCAGTGTACAAATATGTCTACTTGAGGCTTTTTCTGGTTTTGCAGTTGACTGTAGATGAGATATGCTGTGAGCTCTAACTTCTGTGAACATTATATTAAATCAGAGGGCTGTGATACACTCTTCAAATGGGATGAGCTTCATATATTGCAGACAGAAATGCTACCCTAGCTTAATCATCAGTAGACCGTAGAGAACTCTTGGTTCTATAAATTTTAACAGGTATGTAATTTTGTCATCTCTACAGGCATTTGAAGCCATGCTTTCATTTCAAACTATGTAAATCCCCAAAACATTGTTATAACCTTAATATCTACCCTGCTTGTTTGTTTTCCATCAGTTTAATCACTGCAAGCTACCCATTATTTCAAATGCAGAAGTGAGAGCTTTTGAATGGTGACAAATATCTTATGATAGTCTTCGTGGAAATGGTAAAGCCAGTTGTACTTTGTCTGCACATAATGAACTCCTTGATGATAATCATCTACTACTAATACAAAACTCTCCACTTGAATGAAACTTTATGAATATTAAGTGGGACAAATTCCCTACTTGAAAGAGTTGACTATTTAAAATAAGAAAGACTGTATCTGTTTCTTACAACCCAAAGAAGAAAAGAAGAATTACCTGAAAGAATTTCAGTTCAGCCATTTAAGAATTATTATTGTTGCTTCCAGTATCTGTTGTTCTGAACCCCAAGAGGGAAAAACATTGTCAAATCCTGCAGTGAAACTTCTAATTAAACAGTAGTCAAGATTTCATAGCATTTTTATTCTTACTCTGTTCCAGTACTTTTTGTTGTTCACTGAAGGAAGAGTTCCATTAATTTCAATGAAAATTCTCAGTGGAGCAACCTGGAGCAATTGTACTATTCACAGTAAGGATATCAGAATCTCCTTTGCAATTATTTCAGCTGAGAAGCATTTGCACACAGAACTTCAGCTGAATATAGCAAGGATTTTAAGCATTCTCTTAAAGATCACAGAAATAATTTTTTCACTTGCAGATGTCAGAACTATTTATCCTTTTGACTAGTTGATGCTCCAGATTTGTAGGTGGCCAGTCAACAGCATGTCATCAGGATATCATACAATCACACAAGGCAGGAGAAGAGAGAAAGCAGAGGAGGTGAGGGTGATTATCTTTGTCAAGGGCTGCAGTCAAATTAAGAAGAATAAGCTAGAGGCACACAAGTTAAATTGATCAAGGGATGGCTCATTAGGAGCCTTGCTTCTTTCTGCTTCTGAGGTAGGGAAAGGGCAGAAGGCAGACAATAAAGGCTTGAGAAGACAGATGCAGGAGAAGCTGCTGCAGAAGAGGGGTTTGGGAGATAAACAAAAGGAAAGGAAGGAGGAAAAAAGTGACCTGAGACGAGGTGGGAGATAGAAAAGTTTTCTTAGCAGAAGATACCACAAGAGCACGATTTTAGGCAGTGCTGAGAGAAAGGCAAGAGCCCCAAAATGCTTGAGAGGGGAGGAAGCTGAAGGAACAGGTAAAACCCCCTCAGAGTAAGATTTGAGGGGGTCATTCCGACACTGTGGTGAGCAGTGGTACATGGGAAGAGGTAGGAAGGAAAAAAAAGAAGAAATGCTCAAAGATGAGTCTGGGCACTTCAGAGACATCAGAAATGTTCATATACATTTCATATGGAGACACCAGTTTTATGATGTGGGTGGGAGGAAAGGAGAACTCTTTCTCATTATCTGTTTGTTTATGTGTTTTTCTTATTTTTATTAACCTAGTATGTAATTGGGCTGCCTTGGAAAGGTGATGATGAACCAGAAAAGGATTTGGAAAGGTTTCTCTGGACTCATTACCTGTTCAATGACTGGAAGTTCCCAACACCAGTTAGGAAATTATCCAAAAAAAACTACTCCACACATACTAACAGACTTTGTGCCCTTGAGATTCGCTGCACTGCAAACACAAACTACAATTCCAGTGAAATACAGATGTGTGTTAATATTAAAAAAAAAAATCCAAGTATTATATTAACAATTAACTAGCTTTTTTTGGAACAGTGATGTTTTCCAAAGGTTTTTTAGAGACAAAAAAGACAATCTGCATCTATAGCTTTATATTAAAAAAAAAAATTAGATTTTGGTCTTTTAATCAATATCTTCATTGATTTTAATTAAAGTGGAATGAAGAGATGTGGGAGCTCATTCAAATAACATCTCAGTTAGGCATTAAGGATTCACATGCAGTTCATACAGTAACACTTACATTGCAGGCAAAGTTTTGCAGACACAGTTGAAATGATGGAGTCCAAGGCTTTCAGCTGCTGCTGAGCAAAGCAAAGGCACCGTGGGACATGGAATCACCCCAGGACAGCAAGTGGTCACTTCTGCCAAAGGTGTGTTGGACCTAGGATGTAGTGCCCACATTTTCTGC
>VXBC01009264.1:779059-794941 GCA_013399945.1 Ploceus nigricollis | reverse complement strand
TTGTCCCTCCTCAGCTTGGGCAAAGTTGCAGCCTTNCTTTGGAGCTCTTCTGTCTCCATGCTGATTGCAGAGGCAGGTGTTGAACCATAAGAAATGGATGGAGACGGGCTCCTGGTGAGGAGACGACCACAGAGGAGGCAATGTCCCTCTGGTGGTTTACTCGGCTGTTGCTCAAGGGTGGGATCTGTGTCCCCTGGAGAACATGGATGGCTGTGATGGTTTAGGCTGGGGTAGTGATGATTTTCTTGACCGTCGATGGTATGGACGTTGTGTGTTGGATTTTGCTGAATCTAAGGTTGATAACGCAGAGATGATTTGCTTTTGCTGAGCCGGTCTTGCATATACCCAAGGTCTTTGCTGCTTTCTGTACTGCCATGCTTGTGAGGGTTCATGGGAACTTGGGAGGAATCACTGGTGGGATAGTTGATTGCAACTGACCCAAGGGATATTCCAGACCATATGACATCATGCTCAGTATATAAATTGATAGGAAGAAGGAAGAAGTAGGAAATTTTTGGAGTGATGGCCTTTGTCTTCCCAGGTCACCATTACCTCTGATGGAGCCCTGCAGTCCTGCTGAACACCCACCTGCCCATTGGAAGTGGTGAATGAATTCCTTGCTTTGCTCTGTTTGCATGCATGGCTTTTGCTTTCCCTATTACATTGGTTTTATTTCAGCCCACCTCTTTTCTCATTCTTGCCCTTGATTCTCTCTCTGATCCTGCTGGTGGGGCAGTGAGTGGCTGTGTGGGCCTTGGTGGCCGGCTGGGGTCAAACCCCACTGGTGTCACAGCGAGGGACACCTGCAGTCACCTGCAGCGATGGCTTTTTAGGCTTGGGCAGCACTCAGCAGCTGGAGAGGCTCGTGGTGCCCCAGGGAAGTGTCACAGCAGGACACGGGGTGAAGCACTGACCACGGCTGTTGAACATGACCAGTGGGAGATGCGGATGTCCCCAAAGGCCTGTGACCTGGGGCAGCTGGAAGGGCTTGCTGACGTGTTGTGGGCCGCTTGCATCCCCCCAGGACCTGTGGGTCTGTCTGTGAGAGCCGCTGTCCCTCCAGCTGGCTCTGAGCCGGGTGTGCCACAGGAACCTTCTGCCTGCTCTGATTGCAGGGCATTGCATCACGCTGCCCCAGGGATGCACCAAGGCCTGACGGGGCCCTGCTGCTGGCCACTGCTGCTGGCCACAGCTGGTAAGAGGTTTCTGCACTGGTCCCAGTGGGAAGTTGGCAGACAGGGCAGATCAGGCATCTCTGGC
Source organism: Ploceus nigricollis (assembly GCA_013399945.1). Lineage (NCBI taxonomy): Eukaryota > Metazoa > Chordata > Aves > Passeriformes > Ploceidae > Ploceus > Ploceus nigricollis. Next base: position 793,681 of record VXBC01009264.1, on the reverse strand, counting down.
GTGGCAGGGGGTGCTGGCTCTGTGCTGCCCTGGAAACGCTCCCAGGGCACCCAGACTGTTACTGGCCAGCATGGGGAAAGATCATCTTCTTCCAGATTGTTCAAGAAAATCAGAGTGGCAGCGCTTCTTTTAAATCTGTTTAGGGACATCATGAGAGAGCAGTGACCTGGCACAGAGCTCAGTGTGAGGAAGACAAGAGATAAAGCCCAGTTTTGACCCAAAATGTTGAATGAGTAAGAATCCCCAAATTCTATTCTCTAACCAGTTCCAGACATCCTAATCACACATCCTGCCCAGCCCCAGCAATGGGGGGCTGCCAGTTCCCCTCCCTTCCCCCAGGGCAGGTTCCCTGCCTGTACACCCTTGCCTTTCAATTTTTGGGGTGCTTTGGCTTCATCTGTACCCCCGGCTGCTGCCTACCATTTTCCTGGGCAGATGCTGGGGGAAAGTACCCCACAAATTCACACCATCTCACCCCTGGTCTAGCCCTGTGGTCGGCAATTTGGCTGTGAGCCAGCAAGGTGTGCTCAGGGCAAAGGCAGTGGAGGGAGGGCATCCTTCCCATCTGGTCAGCCCTGATGAGGCTTCACCTGGAGTGCTGTGTCCAGTTCTGGTCTTTCTGGTACAGGAGAGACATGGACATACTGGAGAGAGTCCAGTAAAGGGTCATAAAGGTGATAGAAGGAGTATGTTCCATATGAGGAAAGGCTGAGAGAGTTGGTGGTGTCCAGATTTGGAAAGAGAAGGCTGAGAAAGTTCTGATCAGTGTTTGTAAAGACATGATGGAGGTCAAGAGATGACTCCAGAATCTTCCTACTGGTGTTCAGTGGCAGGACAGGAAAAGAGTGACAGGCACAAACTGAAACACAAAATAAATCCCATCTTAATATGAGAAAACCTTTATTTTTTTTCCTAAAACTGAAGGTGCTCAAACACTGTCACAAGCTACCCAGAAAGGGGGTGGAATCCTTATTCTCAGAGATATCCAATATCCATGGTCCCATTGTTGACCTTGCTTGCGCAGTTGTTGAAGCAGATTGTCTCCACAGGTGTCTTCCAGCCTCTCCAGCACTGACTCTGTCTCTGTCCCTGCCTCGTGCCCCCTTTGCTGTCAGCCCAGGAGCTGGCTGCAGGCTGCTCACAGCACCTGACCAGGAGGATGCTCTGCCAGGCCTGGGTGGAGGTTGGAATACCCCAAAGCAGAGCTACTTTGGGCTGGGTCCCACAGTCTCTGACTCCTATCATTGCCCCTCCAAGGACCCTCCTTCAGACTTGGAACTTCCATGTTTCTCCTCAGGCTGACAACTTCTGAATTTTAAAAGTACCTTTTCTAACTCCCTAGTCACTTTCAAATCCTTCTGCTGGTCATATTACTCCTTTAATAAGCAGTGTGGGGCAAGCACCTTCAGACAAGTATCACCTGATCATTATCACCTTCTTTTAGCAGTATTGCTCTCTAGGCCAGCTGCCATGGTTGGGCTGGGTGAGACCCCGAGACCAGCACTGAAGAAGGTGAGTTTTCAGGCAGAGCACATGAGAAATTCACCTTCTCTGGATAAACCCATCACTTGTTCTCCTTCTCCACTTCTCAAAACTGCCCAGAGCAAGGCAGCTTTCCCATGGGGCTGCCTGCAACCTGTCTGCCCTGGGGGAAGGGGCTGGACTCACCGTCCTGGGCCTCCAGCAGTAGTAAGGACAGTGGTGACAGGGCAGGATTGGAAAGTACCTGACAGACCCCAGGCACCTCCTCACCACCACACTCAGAGCACAGGGATGCAGTGAGACCCCCAGCCAGCTCGGGCGAAGGCCACGGGGAGACTCAGAAGAGATTGCAAAGAGCCAGGGACATGGTGTAGCTGAGCCCCAGCTGGGCTGGAGCCAAGCACAGCCCCGTGGCCGCGCAGCCCCGTGGCCATCCTGCCCAACCAGGGCTGGCAGGGGAGGACAGCAGGGGAGGGACGTGCCCCAGCACTGCATAAAAAGGCCCCGCAGGGACAGGGAGCAGGTGAGACTCTCCGAAGAGCCCAGAGCTGCACTGCCAGATCTGTAGGAGAAGGGCCATGGAGCAGTACTTCTCAGCCACCCAGAAGATGGAGCAGGAGGTGATGTTCCCCAGCCTGCTCCGAGGGGTCTTCCCGCAGCAGGAGGGGGCAGCCCCGGCTGCAGAGAGCCACACGGACCTCTACGAGCGCTACCAGCTCCTCAAGGCCATCAAGCCCATGGTGGAGAAAGGCCTGGCCTCTGTCAATGACCAGAGCCCAACCAGTGCCGACACAGACACAGCCACAGCCTTAGATGAGGGTTCAGACAGCAATCTGGAAGAGCGCCTGTCCCATCATGTCAATGGCCTGCAGCAAGTTCTGACAGACCTCACCAAAAACACCAAAGCCCTGACCCGGAGGTACAGCCAGATCCTGGAGCAGATCAACCTTAGTGAAGATCAGTCCAGCTCTTGAGCCTGCACTTCCCGTCTCTGAGGTAAGAGCTTGGTGACACGCAGTGCCAAGGAAGAGCTGGCTGTGGGGTAACATACTTTGTCCTCATGCCCCATCAGCTGTGTGGTGTTATACTGTTTGCATCACACCCCCAAATCCCAGGAGTTCTGAGTCTGCACTTCATTGCTCAACAGAAACATCCTCCTGGATTTGTCTTTCTCAATTGCCATTGGTGCAAGCTGTGTCAGTGAACAAAGGCAACTCTGTGAGCTCCATGTTGTCCCCAAGGCTCCCCAGTTTGCAACACAGGCAATGCCTTTCTGCTGCTGGCCAGACACAAATGATCCCAGGGACAAAAGGGATGGGTGATTGAAATACCATGACTGACTCCAGGAGCTGCCAGACACTGGTGCCCCAGTTATTTCTCTTTTTTCTCTGACGGAAAATGCAACAGTCAGTTTTAGGGAGGAGTTTGGCACTTCCAGGTTTCCAAATATCTAACTTCAGCACACCACCTGCAAACAGCTCAGACACTTCAGTCCTCCTCTAGCCTGAAAAGCAAACCCGTTCTCCATGCTGGTGGGACTTTCATCCCTAAGACCCCCTGGGGAGACATTCCCGTGATCATCAGAGATGGGGCTCATGGCCAAGGTCATTGTAGTGAAATGGAGAGTGTAGAAAAATGACAGCAACAACAGAGGGCATTAACAGGACTTTACCCTTATTTAGGAAGACACCCAGACAGGAATGAGGACATCCTGACCATGTGTGTTATCCTCACAGGGTCTGTTCTCCAAGCCCAGTGGCACTTCTTCTCCTGCGTCAAGTCCCACTGAGGAGCGTCCTTTGTGAGCAGCACAGAGCTTGTGAGCAGCACCCAGCTGTCTGCCTGCTGGACACTGTCTGTACCATCTGACTTGTCCCGTGGCCGATCCTGCCGGCAAGCTTCCTGCTTCGTTTCACTCCTCTCCTAGGGGGATTTCTGCAGGGCAGAAATGAGTGGTTTGTGTAGTTGCTTTGTAGAAAGCATCTGTAACTTTGAAGTGATGCTTTTTTCTGTGTGTGCCTAAACCCCTCCAAACTGATCTCTTTGGAAATGTAAATAAAATGCAAAGCCTTGTGCAGATGTGTCCTGTGTTTCCTACCAGCTGTCACTCCTGTCGAACTAGCATCCTCCAGCACATGAGGGTGAAGGACCTTGGCCACCAAGGTCCCTTCAGTGCAGGCAAATGAGCTGGGTTTCTTTGGCAGGGCTTTGAGATGAATGTTCCCCCAGCTCTCTGTCTCTCCCACCTTGCAAAACCTTGGTGTAATCCTGCCATCATTCTGTGCTTGGTGCTGGATCCCAACCTGCTCCCCAGCATCCTTCCTTCCCTCCCACAACATTCCCTTCTCTCCTGGATTCCCAGCACCATGTCCTCTCCTGTGAACAACCTGTTGGAATCCTCACAAGCCCCAGCAAAACAGGTGAGGCAGTTCTGCTCCTCCTTGCTTGGCTATGGCACACTCCAGAGCTGGGGACAGAGGAGGAGGTGGGGATGCTCAGCTGGAGTAGGAAGGCAGGACCTTGCTCACCTCTGATCCCTGTGAACTGTGGGGAAACCAGGGGCAAAGCCCTCACTGGGTGGGTGGGCAGGAGCTGTAAGCTCTTCACAGGCAGGTTGGAGCCTTCAGGACAGGTTGGGTTCCACCTCCAAGTTACTCATTCCCTCTCAGTCACACCAGCCTTGGGAAGTCCTGCTGAGCTGGGCACTAGAGGAAAGTGTCCCCTTGCCTGTTCAGGACATTTTTTAAAAACCTCAGCTGTTGAAATAGTGCTCCTTTGGCTAAACAAATACTGGTTCTCCATCAGCTTTCCACTTTTGATTATAAAACTGGAGATCTCTGAGCATCTGTGGTGAGAGGAGGACTGCCATCATGCCCTGTGCTGCAGGCTCTGGTTGTGTTGTTCGTGTTGCTACAGGTGCTCTCTGAATCTGCCGTATCACAAAAGTGAAATAACATCCTTCAGGCTGAAATCAGAGACTCATCAGCTCCAAAAGCCTCCATCTAAAATGAAGAGATGTTCTGCAAATGGTATGCCTGTTTCCTCCACTCACCTCCAGGCAACTCCGTGCCTTGCTCATGTATTCATGTTGACCCCTTTAGCGGGGTCCTTCAATTGCTTGGCAGCAATTGAAGATCCACAGCACTGTAAAAGGAAGATGAGAGCAGGACCTTCCTGCCTTGCTTTTATTTTAGTGAAACTCTGATTGCACAGAAAATAAAAGAGAAAAGTTGTTGTGCTGTTTAACAGTGGAATGTACTGTGGCAGCTCAGATCTCAGATACAAGCCTTCAGCCATGCATCCTGAGAAGGTGGGTGGAGCTGATAAATAGCTGGAAGGCACCAGTTAGGAATGTTGACAGTGTTTGCATAGCACACGGTGTTTGATTTAGGAGTGGTTCTTGAATTGCTGAGTCTCTTAAACAGAGGCTGACAATTCAATATATTAAAGAAATAAATATTTTATAAACACTTTTATGGATAGTACTATTTTCCAAACTGATGTCTGAGTCACAGAATCACAGAGTGGTTTAGGTTGGGAAGGGACCTTAAAGATCTCCTAGTTCCAAACCCCCCTGCCATGGGTAGGGATGTAACCTACTGGATCAGTTTCATCAAGGCCCCATCCAACCTAACCTTGAACACTTCCAGGGATGGGGCAGCCATAACTTCTCTGGGCAACCTGTGCCAGTGCCTCATCACTCTCTGAGTAAATGTATGTATCAGCACAGAGATATTCCAGCTCATGTTATATAAATATTTATACAATTTTCAAAAAGCACATATTTATTCCCCACAAAGTCACTGTCAAGTTATTCTTCTTTGGTAAAACCAAATTTCTAAGCACTAATATAATTATTCTTATGATTCATACTGTGGTTGCTCATCCAAGGTCCAGGTACAGGCTAATTCTTTCATGAAAAAACAGGGGAAGGATGGTCCCTGCCTGAAAGAGCTTACAGGCTTGGAAATATCCCTTTTACATCAAATAAAAACTGTGGGCAGAGGAACCAGACCAGTATGTTCATCACACTGAAGGATCAGGCATGGTTGGTGTAGCAGTAGAAGAGAGTTGTGGACATGAGCTGGCAACCATTCCTTTTGCTAAAGTGGTAAGGATTTCTGTTGTGGAATTGAATGCCATTAGCCACCCTTGATTCTGATTTGGGGAAATCTCTCATACGAGCAAGGTAAACTCATCTACTGCCCTTCACCCTGCCCAAGTGAAAAGCTTGTGTGAGCAGAGAGGTGATGGTCCACCTGTCTTTCCAGTTCTGCAGCTGCAGAAGGAGAGGTTACCACCTCCAGCATTGAAGACATGGTGGATGTGAACTCTGTCAGCTATATCCAGGATATTATCTGAAACATCTACATAAGCCAGCCCAAAGAATGGGATTTGCAACCTTAGAGGTCCAGGGCACGCAGATCTTCCAGGCCTCCCTGTTTTCCAGTAAGCATTAATCTTCTAAAATTTATTACAAGTCACAAAACCTGGGGTCCCAAGCAGACCTCACTGGTGGTCCAGCACTATCAATTCTGCTGGTCTGGCAAAGGGAAAATTCAAGCATTTCTCCTCAAAGCAGCAGAGATAACTCAGACAGAGGTTATCATTGAGGATCTCTGAGGATGCTTAAGAGAACCAAAAGCAAAATGTAAGATGGGTTCAATGATGGGTTTACCCAAATGCACAAAGCATTCAAGAGTCTGGGCCCAGCTTTGATGGAGCCTTTCATGAGGACAGGCTTCAAGGGAAGTGAATCAATCTAAATTCTAACTGTTTTTCCCTCTGTGACTCAAGCTCCTGCTCAGATCAATGCTGTCTTCTGAGAGGATACAGATCCAGCAAAACCCCTGGGGTATTCAAAAGCAACAAAGCTGGTGTCCATGAGCACAATGCAGATTTTGTGCAAATTATTTCCTTATATACCATGCTGTCAATTTTCATAATTAACACCTCCTCCAAGAAAATTTTTAGGAAGCACTGTATTTGTCTGAGCTTTTTCTTTTGGTTGCTGGCAAAGGGAAGCATCTTGAAACAAAAGAGAGTGAGGCAGGCTTGGTAGAGGGGATAACACCTTTTATTAGGCCAACAGAAACTGGAAAAAAAAATGGAAAAAAAACCCCAAGCAAGCTGAAGCAGAATCTGACAGACATGGGAATGCCTTGTGTGCCCTAAAACATGGAAAGTTTTATCCATCTGTATCAGCTGATCTAATAAAAAATACTGTGTCTCATTACAAACATTAAGTTACATCTCTGGGCAACCGTGCCCATGGCAATTTTGCCACCCTAATGAAACAAAGACACAGAAGTGATGAGTGGCCTGAAGACAAATTTGAAAGCAACAGTGCACTTAGAATCACCTAGAATGAAATAAAGGAGACCCTGAAAGGCTGTGGTCTGTTTCTGGAGAGGATATTTAGGCTAGCTCTGATGTAATATTCTGTGTTTAATAAATTAACACAGAGAATCATCATAGAATCACAGAATGGTTTGGATTGGGAAGGAACGTCAAAGAATATCTAGTTCCAACCCCCCCCACCCCCCACCCCATCATGAGTAGGGACACCTTCCACTAGAACAGGTTGCTCAAAGCCCCGTTTAACCAGGCCTTGAACATTTCCAAGAATGGGGCATTCACAGCTTTCTTAACCTGTGCCAGCATCTCATCACTCTCACAGTAAAGAATGCCTTCCTTATATCTAATCTAAATCTCTCCTCTTTTATCTTCAAGCTGTTCCCCCTTGTCCTGTCATGATATGCTCAGGCAAAAATTCAGTCTCCTTTTTTTATAAGCCCCCCTTTAAGTACTTTCAAGTTCACCTTCACTACATCCTTGTGCGTGTTCTGATTTTGTGATAGTCTTACAACCACTAAATCTGTGGTGCTGTCCACATTCTATATTTGGTGGATACAGGATATTAGAAAACAATGTCATGCAAAGATAATAATCAAATATTTATGGTCAGTTGAAGAGTTTATGCTCAAGCAGAGATTCAGGTTTGGTTTTATTTATCTTGCACAAATTACTCAGTGCCCAGAGATTGTATGGGTGAGGAAGAAAATGCCACCACCTTGGACAGATTGTAGACACGGTGTAGATCTGTCATCAGTGTGAGTGAAAAATGGGATCGGTGAAATTGTTTGGGATAAACTGTGCTTTAAAGCAGCAGTGCACGGAGGCCAAAAAGCTGTGAAAACGTTTACTGGTTTTGATACAACCAGTTGTCAAGGCAGAGGTGGACACACAGGCACACCTCACGGGGCTCCTCGAAGGAGCCCTGGGCCTCCCTTGGAAGGGATTATTCAGCCCTTAGTCACCGCTGTGATAGCAGCGCACGAGGCGTGTGCTGGCAGCCAGCCCGAGTCCACCCTGCACCTTGCTGGTTGCCAGAAAACTAATGAGCAAATACTTCCGCTTTCAGGCTGTCCCCTCCCCTCTCCCTACACCTGCAGCTAGAACCAGGACTCTGCCTGGGACAAACTGGATACTCCGTGGCAGCAGCTGGGCTGGGAGCAGGGGAAAGGCGACCCAGCGAAGACCAAGTGAAAGAGGGTTGGAGCACAGCTGGGAGCCATCCTGTGTGTGGGGTAGGACACCAGCACTGAGCAGCAGGTTTTCCCAAACAGCTGAGTCCTCAGCTCCTGGGGAAGATGAGTATTTCATCGGAGCACAAGCCCCTTGGGAAGCAGGTCACCGGCAGCCTGCATATGGTGAGTAAGGTATGTCCTCAAGGGCACAATTCCCTCATGCAGGATCAAAGCACCCCTACATGTAGCCCTAATGGGCTACATTTGAGTGGGTTTTGTTCCCCCATATGCTAATCTGAAGACACCAGGCCTCGCCAAATATATCCCTACGAAGAAGATTCTAGTTAAAAACTAGACTGACTCTGGCCTGTTTGCACCTGTTGTGTTACATGAGGGCCAGGTCTCTCACAGGCATGCAAGATCTGACAACAGCAAATAACCAGAGTGGTTCTTCTCCTTTGGCAACAAATGGAATTAAATTAATATGAACTTTAATTGGTCAGTTCCCTAAATAAAAGCCTGTTGTAGGTTTTGGGGTTTTGAACAACTCTTATGAGTCTCTAATGATGCCAAAGCTGCCCTGTGTTGTTGACATGCAGGATCATCAGGTGGGAGCAGTAGTTTTTCTAGCTATAAGGAAAATTAATGGCAGTCTCAGACAAGCAGCATGTTATTAGGCGGAAATCAGTGATGAGATTATTTTTTTTTTTACTCTCCTCTGCCCTCAGTCTATTGCTAACCAGTTTGTCTTCTTGGCTAAAGCTGAACAATCTCTTCTCCAGACCTCTCTGTATTAAGAAAACCCAACCTTCCTACATTACCCTTTTCTGATGTAAATTGCAAAATGCTTCCCTATGGAAGTAACTGTTTTACAGATTAGTAAACTGGGGCACAAATAGATGGAATTACTTTCCTGAGTGTCACCTTGCTGGCTAATTACAGAACTGGGAATCAGCTGGTGCCAGTACTTCCAGTCTGCTGGGAACCACTTTGATGCCAGGCTAAAACCATTAATCAAGATGCAAGAACATGAAGTTAGTTGGGCTACTGTATTAAGGAATAACATGTTATCCATTTGTATTAGTGACAAACAGCATGAAACATCTGACCTGCCATCTGAAAAAGGAGCAAAGGCTCAAAAGCCTGAGACTCTCCTGTCAAATGGTCCCTAGTGAGGAGTGCTGTTGGTAGCTCTTGGACTAATAGCAATCTCCTAGGGAGAGACGTGACTACAGAAACAACTTTGGGCTGTGTTTTTCAATAGGTGGAAATCACAAGATAGTCTCAGACAGAATAGTGCTTGTCATCTTGACCCAAGCGTAAATGATTGCTCTTGAGATGAAACTACCCACACTAGTGCAAAGCAATATTCCAGCAGGGTCTTTGGCCTGAATCTGCTGTTGCTTCCCTGGCTTGCTTAGGGTGTGAGCAAATTTCTGCTAAATCTGATAGTTTTGCTCCTGTTTAAAAGGAAGTTCTCCCCATTGCACCAGGCTGTCTGTTCCTAGTCCCATCCTTTTGTCAGCTCTGTGCTCATTAAATCCTCTGTCAGCCAATCCAGCTCACTAAGATGAAAGAGAAGCAGAGTTGGCCTGAGGTGAGCAAGAGAGCACATAGATAGGTACAAGAACAGGACAGGGAGAGGGCACAGGAGCCCCCCCTTCTCTTGGTGTGTGCTGCGAGATCAGCTCACATCCCGTGGGTCTGTACCCATGTGATCCAGCTAAGCACTTAAGTACACACTTCACCTGAGGCATGTGACCAGCAGCACTGAGGCAGCTCTTTTCGTGATCAGATCCAAGAAAGTGCAGGTGAGCTCCTGGAAAATAGGGCTGTTTATTGACTCACGCCTTCCCAATGGCAGGTGTGGCCCTGGCCTGGCTTGTGACTTGCATTACAGTAGTGCTGGCAGGAGGAAAGGAACTGTCTTCTTTCTTTCTTTCTTTCTTTCTTTCTTTCTTTCTTTCTTTCTTTCTTTCTTTCTTTCTTTCTTTCTTTCTTTCTTTCTTTCTTTCTTCCCTTTTCTTTTCATCTGCTGAGTACTACATAAAATGACCAAGTGCAAAGGGAAGCTAGTAAAATTTTTCAGAACTGAACATACAGGAAGGTCACTTTAAAAAGTCCAGCTTTCCAGGTATTCAGGCCTCCTTCAATTGACACAATGGTGTTAATACAGAGGGTTAAAAAAATGTGAACAAACACACAGTCTTTATATTTTTTCCCTCTTAAGTCCATGTCAGTTGCATGAAATATTTCCTTTACTTCCTAACTAAAGCCATCATATATTTTTAGGTGCTTTGCTAAACAGCTTCTGTCCTGCACCTCTGACATGACGGATTTTTGTGTCTTACTTCAGTGTTTGCAGCTGAACCCCTGGATGAGTGGAAGCCAATTCCACCTATTTATATAGTTTAAAGAGCTTTAGTTTCTTCTTTGAAGAGGAACGAACAGTTCAGATGATAAAAATGAAGTGGCACCGCTTTGGGCTCTATCTTTGTCCCTCTGCACAAGGGGTGGGTGAGAGCTCACATACTGCTCTTGCTGTAGGTGGCCCACAGGGACAATGCTTGTGAGTAACTTAGGAGATCAGTGTTGGATCCCGTAGTCGCTCCCAGCTTTCCGGGCAGGGTACTTCTTTTCCCTCTTTCCCACCAGGAGAATGACACTTTCCTATATCCCAAAGATGAGGTGAGGACTTAGCCATTTAGAAATGTCCAAGTCTCTGCTGCTCTGGTTGTGAGAGCTGTATTAGCATTCTGCATCTGCTTTTTGCAATAAATCAGGTGGAGGTTCCCATCTGATACCCACAAAATTGGAGCTCACAGTGCTCTTCACTCATTCCATCCTCCAACCACAATCATCTGTCTTTTCCTTGACACTTCCATGTTGATGACCTCAGACTGATAATGCACATGGCTTTTTGTCACTTTTTTTTTTTCAGTTGTCACCAATTGTGGAGTTAAATGTTGGCGGGGAGATGTACACAACAACACTGAGCACCTTGAAGAAACACCCTGGCTCCAAGCTGGCAGAAATGTTCACCGGCCAGCCCAAACTCAGGACTGACTCTGAGGGGAGGTTCTTCATCGACAGGCCGGGCACCTACTTCAAATACATCTTGGAGTACCTGCGCAGTAACCAAGTGCCCACCCAGTGCATCCAGGACGTCTACAAGGAGGCGTTGTTCTATGACATAGAGCCTTTGATCAAGCAGCTTGAGGACTCCCCACAGATCTTTGGGGAGCTCGTGGCAAGGAGGCAGTTTCTGGCTCGTGTGCCCAACTACAGTGAGAACATTGAGCTGATGATCCGCATCGCGAGGGCGGAAGCGGTTGCATCCCGACAGTCCAGCGTCATCGTATGCGTGGTCAGAACTGAGGAGGATGCAGCCAGGTGTCAAGATGCCTTGAACAGTTTGGACATGGATAAAAAATCCGTGGTGAAGTTTGGCCCCTGGAAGGCTGTGCCAAGTATTTCTGATCTGCTGGACTGCATTCAAATGGATGTTGAAGCCAAAGGGTATAAAATATCCTTTCAGCCCCATGTTGCTGAGAAAGGTTTTCGCTTCAAATCACACGACTTCTTCTACAAGTTCCTGTTCACCTGGTGGTAGCAAAGTGCCACCATTGCTAGTGAACATTAGAAAGCAATCACTGGAACAAATTAACCTGGACCGTGTAGACTAAACTATGAGCTACCAGAGGGACAGGAAGAAATGCACAGGCCAATGAAAGGATCTCCTTTGGCTGTTTGCCATATCAAAGACCACTTAAGAGCCACATTACTTGGGCTTTAGGGGATAACTTTTAGGGGATTTAAAAGGCTCCAGAAAAAGGAGGAATTTTACTCTGCAGTGTTGGTTACTATTCATTCAGTTCAAAGAGATGGATCTGTGAATTGAGCCAACCTCACTCAATCTAAGGGAAATTAATAATCCCAAATATGTCTCGTGGACATGTAGAGTTGCTCTCTCAGTGCAAATGGGAACAGGCCACATATGTGGAAATCCTGACTGAAACAGTGATATTACCACATACTCAAATAAAATTTGGTTTCTAAATGGGAAGGCAAAAGCTATTCTTCTCCCTCCTTTCTACACTAGAATCTGGGTTAAAAGGAAGGATTCAGTGTCCTATGTTTGCTTCTTATTCCTCCAGCAGACAGCCTACTCTCTACTCAATGTATTTATTACCATTATTTATTATTTGTTCTGAAGGAAAGACAGAGAACCTCAGCTACGGTCCAGGATCAACAAAAGGCAAGAACATCACTGATGTGAGGAGCTTATAATCTAAGGACACACACTCCTCTTTCAGATCACACAATCTTAATCTCTTTCTTATGACACTCATTATTATTATGATGCTATTTCTAACTACATAAGCTCCTGGAAGAAGTGGGAAAACCTGCCATGATTTGGTGGGAAGGAAGTGATACTGAAGCAACAGCCTGCAAATTCTCTTCTACAGAACACAAGTTGCATTCTGCAATGTGTTTTTAAAACCCTTAGAATTTGAAAGTTTATTTTATACTGGAGATGGCTTGGGTTTAATCACTCTGAGAATCATAATGGCTGATTTGATAAGGATCATATTTCCTTTACTTTTTGGAAGATGGATTTCTTCCAGTCAAGGACAATAACCATAGAATCATAGAATGGTCCCTAGGATTTCAAATAAATAAATTTTAATTTTTTTTTGAATGATGCAGAAGTGCTTTATTTACTGACATTTTCCCCTCAAGATCCCCAAATTCTAAAGACCTGAAGTTTTGTGTTTAGGGTAACAGATTTGAACCATTCCTAATTAAGCTGTGTTTCAGATGTGCTTATCCTAGCATGGACCTCCCTCCAGTGACAGCCTTGAGTCACTCCAGCGACTGCAGGGCAGTTCTGCTGTAGGTGTGAAGGGACTCTGAGATCTCTCACATTCATAACCTTGGTAAGAATGGACACAGTCAGTGTCTGAGAGGACAAAAAGGTTTAGGAAATAGGCTCTTTTGATCATAACCAAGTGGCTGGTGGTGCTCAGCCTGGAAGAGGAGAGATTGAGGAGGCCTCCCAGTAGACAAAAGGCTGCTTTAAAGAGATCTGTTACACTTTGTACATACTAAGGGTGGGGAAACTGGCTTAAGTCGCAACAACAGAGATGAAAATTAGATATTAGGAGAAAAAATCTCTGTATGGAATAGTTAAAGCCTCACACCAACCAACCTCCTAAGTCTATAGGACTGCTGCCATGAGAAACTTTAATTGGCACACACTCAAATCCTGTGTTCAGTTTGGGGCCCCTTACTTCAAGGACACTGAGGCCCTGGAGTGTCCTGGAGAAGGGCAACAGAACTGGGGAAGGGTCTGGAGCACAAGTCCCATGAGGAGTGGCTGAGGGAGCTGGGGGTGTTCAGCCTGGAGAAAAGGAGGCTCAGGGGCACCTTATTGCTCTCTACAAGTGCCTGAAAGGAAGGTGCAGCCAGGTGAGGGTCAGGTCAAGAGAAATGGCCTCANAAGAGGAATGGCCTCCAGTTGTGCCCGGAAAATAATCAGGAAAAATGTATTCACTGAAAGGGTGGTCAGACACTGGAACAGGCTGCCCAAGAAATTGGTCAAGTCACCATCCCTGGAAGTGCTCAAAAATGTGTGGATGTGGCACTTGGGGACAGAGTTTAGTGGTGGGCTTGGCAGTGCTGGGTTAATGGTTGAACTTGATGATCTAAGTATGTTTTGTGACTTTAGTGATTCTACGATTCTGATGGAAATAAATTTTCCAATTATTTTTAATTAATTGTTTTAATTAATCATAAGCAGCATATTATTTATTAGCATTGTATTAGTCTTAAGTCACTTTTAGCCAGCACGTAGGTAAGTTTCTTTACATAAACTGTTATCGTTAGAGTTTGATTGGGAAAATCATTGAAACTTTAAGTTTTGCTAACTAGCCCTGATATGCTTTAATGAACAAAGCCTGCGAGAGAAAGATGTATTTCTGAAAGTGAAAAAATGCAGAATTTATAGACTATAAGGGCATTTTGCAGAAACCAGAAGATAACAAAGACTCTTCAATATGTGCTGCAAAACTCCCTACCTGGGAAAAAGATAACAAAAACACTGAGAAAACGGGGACTGATTAACGTGAGAAGCAAGAATAAATAACCAATACAGGACAGAATACTAATTAATGAAGAGAATTATATAATAGAACCGATGAACATTCATTTCTTTGTTTGTTAAAAAAGCAGAAATAGGTGGGAAAGTAGGCTTAAAATCGAATACTAGTGAAACCTGGGTGTACCTTGTGGGGAAACAGCGCGGGGCAGGCGCCTGCGGCGGGGGGGGCGGGTCGGTGTGNCCAGACCATCGAGTGCGGCCTCCGGGCAGAAAGAGAGGCCGCGCCTCGGGCCCCTCCCCGCGGCAGCTCTATGGTTCCTCTTCCGGGTTGCGCGGCGGCGTCATGGCGGCGCACCTGAAGAAGCGGGTGTATGAGGAGTTCACCAAGGTGGTCCAGGTAACACGTCCCCCTTGGGCGAGGATGGACGGCTCCGAGCTCTGCCGTGCGGCAGGAGGTGCCGGCGGGTGAGGCGGAGCTGTGGGGAAACCCGCCGGCCCACCCCGGCG
>VXBC01009264.1:761748-778446 GCA_013399945.1 Ploceus nigricollis | reverse complement strand
TGGGGAAGAGCGGGACGGGTCGGCCCAGAGTTTGAGAAGGCTGGAGCTGGCGGAGGGGAGGGGTCTTAGGGAAGGTGTTCCCCTCAGGGTGAGCAGGGAAAGAGGTTGTGTAGTCTCCCTCACTAGAGATACTCAAGAGCCGTCCGGACGCAGTCCTGTGCAGTGTGCTCTGGGGTGACCCTGCTTGAGAGGGAGGTTGGACGAGATGACCCACTGTAGTCCCTTCTAACCAGACCCGATATGTTGATTGTCTGACTTGAGCAGGGCCGGGACTGCTGCGGGGAAGAGGAAGCATCCCCCAGCCCGCGACTGGGGAAGGAACTACAGCGAGTTTCTGGGTTGCTTCAGGCCGGTGGGAGTGGGAGAAGTCATGTTTGCCCTGGATTAGTTGTTTGGTGTTGGAAGCAGCAGGATTTGACCCAGCCTAGGGTGGGGAGAAGCCGTGTTCCGCAGGGACAGGGACTACCTGGGCAGGACAGTAACAGCCACAGCGGTGTGAGGATGTGTTTTTTCCTGAGACAGATGAAGGAGAGGCTAGTGAGTGCCATGGGACATGGGAGGTTCCTTAGGCCTCCCCATGTTCAGTCTGGGAGGAGTGGGTCTGGATACACTGTGTTTCTGAGCTGTGTCCCTCTGCCCACAGCAGCAGCATGAGGACCTGTCCACTAAGAAGCTGCGGCTGACCAAGCCCAGCAAGTCGGCAGCGCTCCACGTGGACCTGTGCAAAGCCACCTCGCCTGCAGATGCCTTGCAGTACCTGCTCCAGTTTGCCAGGAAGCCTGTGGAAGTGGAGAGTGTGGAAGGGGTTGTCAGGATCCTGCTGGAGCATTATTACAAGGTGGTGAAGCTGGGAGTCAAGCATGCTTGCTCCCTCTGCTCCTGTTTGCTTGGTGTGAGATGTTGAACAGGGGCTGACAGGCTCCTGTGTTGCTGACTCAGTTGCCAACAGCCTGGGCTGAGAGTGAGCAGCTGTAGCCCTTGACCCAAGTGATTTCTGATTGTGTTACTTGGTCCCTGTGCTGATGCTTTCAGCAGCCTGTGACAAGTTATCCCTGCACATGGCCTGTGTGGAAGTTAACCTGGCAAGGGACAAAAGACATGTCAAGTTTTCCAGGGAGCCTGGCTGTCTAGAGCTGTTTCAGCTTTATCTGACACTTTCCTGACTGATGTGTCTTTACCTTGTTCTTAATTTTCTCTAGCAGTGGAGAAATCTTTTAGCTATTGCTTATGTGGTAAAAAAGAAGCACTTTTAAAATCACAGAATCATGGAATGGTTTGAGTTGGAAGGGACATTAAAGATCATCCACTTCTGACCCCTCTGCTAGGGGACACCTTCTGTTAGACCAGGTTGCCCAAAGTTCCATCCAGCCTGGCCTTGAGCACTTCCAGGCATGAGGCAGCTTCCCTGGGCAACCTTCTCTGGGCCAGTACCTCACCGCCCTCTCAGTGAAGAATTTCTTCCTAATATCAACTCTATGAAAAAAACTGTCCAAACTTCTCCAATTAGCAAGCAGTAGAACAAGGAAATGGCCTCAAGCTGCTCCAAGGAGGTTTAGATTAGACATTTGGAAAACTTTCCACACTGAAAAGATTATCAAGCACTGGAACAGGCTGCCCAGAGCAGTGGTTGAGTCACTGTCCCTGAAGGTACTTCAAAGATACGTAGATGTGGCACTTGGGGACACAGTTTAGTGGTAGACTTGTCAGTGCTGGGTTAAGGGTTGGACTTGATGATCTTAGAGGTCTTTTCCAACATAAATTATTCTCTGATTCTATGAAATACAGAGTTCCTGGTCAAATAACAGATTATTTGTACTTGAAGTTTGTTTTGTAGCTTGTATTAGAAGAGAGACTCATGAACCTGTAGACAAGATTGCACTGGCAAGAGCACAGCCTGTTACAGAATCCAGCTTTTAAAAATACTGCTTTCAGAACTACCATAGCTGACATTATTTTACTTACAGACAAAATTTTCAAAAGAACTTATTTCTTAGTACTCCATAACACACTTGCCCTGATCATCCAGAAACCTGACCCTGAAAGCTGTAACTGCAGTGGAAGTTGTGTGATGATTTATTTGTTTGAAGTGTCATTGTTTTGTTTAAGATGGTCCTGTAGCCCCGTGCTCATTCATCTCTCTATATTTTGGTAGGGCAGTCCCCATACAGTCCTGATGACAGTATCCATCGTTCAAACACATAGCTTCAACCCTAAAATAAAAAACGCATCTCAGTTCAGTTGAGAAAGGGACTACTACCTTGGGTGTCACGTTTGTCACTTGGAGGCTGTGTGTGGCACTGAAGTCTCTCTTAAACACTTGACAGATTTAACAGTTGTAACTGTAAAATTTCTTGTTGAAAGATGGGATATTTGTTACCATAATTTTTCTGCAACTCTGAATGTTGCACAAATGCTTGGTAAGATCCATGTATGACATCCAGATGACTTTCTGCCTTTCTACTCTGCATTGGATATCCTTGGCAATACAATGAAAGAAGGACTGTCCAGTTATGACCAGAAGTCTTGGGTGCATGAGTCTGTAGAAGCCTCAAAACAAATCTTTAAAATGCATGAACTTTTGAGATTAATTTTAAAGGAATATTAATTGATGAGGCTTACTTATGTAATTATCACCTGTGACAGCATTTGCTGTTTCTTAAATGAGTAGATGTATGTAGGTAATATATGCTGTTCTCTTTTTTTTCTTTAACCTTGCTGTATTGAGGTTTTTTTGGGGGTGTTGTTTCCTTCCAGGAGAATGATGCCTCTGTAAGGCTGAAGATTGCATCCTTGCTGGGGTTGTTGTCAAAGACTGCAGGATTTTCCCCAGACTGCATTATGGATGATGCCATTAACACCCTTCAGAATGAGAGTAAGTCTCACTTTTGATGTGGTGCTTGAGGTCTAGGTGGAATCATGCTGTGAAAGCATTTGGGACAGTGGCAAGGCCTTACATCTCAGGTGTATGATTGGGAATTGCTGCTTAGAGTATTTATTTTGTGGATGATGACAGATAACACCACATTCTGAGGCGGAAAAGGATGTTCTTCTGACCTGCCTGCTCTATATCTTTGTTCTAAAGGAGTGCAAAATCTGCTTTTGCATCTCCATCTGAGAGCTGTTGCTTCTGAGGTTCTCTGTTCTACAGGACAGTTTTGCTTAAAATGGAAATGTGTTTGAAGAGGAGTTTTTTTATATTATGCTAGAGGCCAGCTCATCAAGCTGTATCAACAGGAGTGTAGCCAGCAGGTCTAGGGAGGGTATTTTTTTTTACTCAGCACTGGTTAAGCCACATCTGGAATACCTTATCCAGTTTTGGGTTCCCCAGTGCCAGATTAGTGCTGGTAAGGTTGGGTGAGTTCAGCAGAACCACTGAGGTGGTAGAGGACTGGAGAATGTGATGTACAAGGCATAGCTGAGGGAGCTGGGCTAGTTCAGGCCTTGAAAGGAGAAGGTTTCAGGATGGCCTTCCAATGTGGATCAGTCTGTGATCCTGTAGCTGGTAAGAGTTCAGCAAAGTAGTGCACAGCCTTTCACTCTTCTGTTTGCAGAGTCTCACCAAGTCCTTGCTCAGCTGCTGGACACCCTGTTAGTGATTGGCACAAAACTCCCAGAGAATCCATCTGTCAGGATGAGGCTGGTGGAGGTAGCCTGCAAGGTAAGGAGACCTCCCTGGGCCAGGAAACTTTTGTCACTGCCACAAGAAAAAAAGAAAGATAGTCAGTATTTAAATTATTTCAATTTTTCTCAACAAACTGTTACAATAGTAACGTTAGTAACTGCTAGGAAACATGGCATGATGTTTCAAAGGGCTGAAAGAACCATAAAAATCCAGTTACAGCTGCTCATCTCTTGTTCCACAGCATCTGACAGATTCTTCTCATGGTGTAAGGAATAAGTGTCTTCAGCTAATTGGCTGTCTTGGCCCAGTGGAAAAAGGTGTTGCAAAAGAGGCTGAAAGCCAGGCGGCCAAAGATGTCCAGAAGATAATAGGAGATCATTTTAATGATCAGGACCCTCGAGTTAGGACTGCAGCTATAAAAGCCATGGTAAGTGTAGCTGGTACCATGGAAGAAATGGTTTGGGGTTGTATCAGGAAGCTGAGAGAGGGCTGCAAACTAATCCACAGAGGTTTGGTTTAGAGATTATTTTAATTAAATTAGTAAAAGCCTGTTCAGTGTATCAAAACTACCTGAAAAATAAGCGAGGTCTTGAAATATTAGAGTGCCGTGAGATCTCAAAGGACATTTGAGTGATTCATAACTTCTATTTCAGCTATAGCTGAAACTTGTTCATTCTTTTGAGTGTGTGTAGGCTCTTTCTTTTAGTGACAAATTTATTTCTTGATGTGCTATTGGTTACTGGAACTATAAGAAACCACTAGTGCTCCAAAATGCAGTAGGTATCTGCTTGTGATAGGAAACCTGTGTGATAAGTCCAGAAAGAATTTTGTTTGTTTGTTTTAAAACAAACATAAATGTTTTGCCTCATTGTTACATTCATTAGCATTCTCTATACTGGGGTTTTTTGTGTGGGGACCCTTCAGAAGCTTTTAGCTTTGCAGAAATGCAAGCAAAGACCATGCATTTCAAAATACTGCTTAATGTGAGTTGCCTGTGAGTGTATGGGGATACAGAAGTTTCTCTATTACCCTGAAAGTTTATAATAATGTTCCATCTAATGTGATGGTCAACAAGGATCTTTGAATTATTATTATTAAACTCCAGAGAAAGAAGGAAAATGCATTTGAGGAGATCAGATTGCACTTGAATCTCTCTGAAATCTTCCTCTCTTGGACCTTGTACTTACTCATCCTTCTAAAAAGAAACAATGTACGACACTTTGCTGTCCCTGTGGTTCAGTAACAGAAAGATTGCCAGTGAATTTTCATGCCATGTAAATGCTATTTTTGGATCCATGTTTCAGGAATGATAGTAAAGTAATTAATTATCTGTTTTAATTGTGGTTGAATATGGCTAACACTAAAAAATTATTTGAAGGTTGGGAGACTGAACAGGCAGTGTGTTTGTATAAATTGTTTTTCCCTAATCTAAGTATGAATGACTATGAAGTTAAAAAAATATACTGAAGTCAAGAATATTATTTAAAATACTTATGGTCAAGATAATGCAATATTTTAATTATGGCAGCAATCAAGAAATGCAAGCAGCTCAAACAGAAAACAGTGGTGAAAACTTAGTCTGTGTCCCTTAAACCTGTACTTACACTTTCTTGCATTGTTTTTTTTTTTGCCTTGTAGTTACAGCTTCATGAAAGAGGATTAAAGTTACAGCAAGCTATTTATAGTCAGGTAAAACCTCGTATTTGTTTTGTACTTGTTTGCACATCTTTCCTTTTGAATTCTCTGGCAGTGTGTTTTGTGAGGAGGAGGGCACTGAGCAGAGGAGGAGTATTTTACACTTAGGTTGCAGATATTCCTTGTTGTTGTATGACAGTGGAAATAAAAGGTTATTCTGCATCCATTGTGCTTAAATGCACTAAAGCATATGCTTTGTTATATATTGTTTGTAGGGGAGACGATCATGGGAAGGGCAAGGCCGGATGAAGTCATTCCTGTCATCTGGCAGTCATAGTCTGGAAGTCTTAAATCCTTGTTTATTGGAGATACCCAAAAGCTTGTATCTGTTGTATCAGTCAAGCTGTGCAGCTGCAGCTTGTATCAAATCATTCTATTGCAAACTCACATTTCCTCCTTCTTGCATAGTACAGGCAATTCTGGAGTTTATAACATGTGCCTGATTGACTTGATTAGATCTAGTCTGCCTGATCAAACTTGGAAGTACTAGGGAGTAGCAGGGAAGACTGGATTCATTTTGATTTTTAATCTGTCCTAATTGTCTTGTGGTAAGGATGCTGCTGACATTGTGGGAAGTGAATGACAGCTCAGGTGGAGATGTTTCAGGTATATTGGACTGTGAATGTTTTTTCAGGCCTGCAAGCTGTTGGCAGATGATTACGAACAAGTGCGCAGTGCTGCAGTTCAGCTGATTTGGGTCCTCAGTCAGCTTTACCCCGAAAGGTATGTCCTGCGTGCACTGTCCTCAAAGTACTGGCCAAGTAATCATCCTAATCCTGAGAGTTTTGTGCTAGTAGGTCTGAGGAGGAGCTGTTAGGAAACTGATGTGTACAAATGGCTGATGCCCAATGAGAATGCACTGATGCAGTGAAGTTTTGGTTCCTGGTATTTGTTGAGCATTCATAGGAAATCAGCATGGTTGTTTCTTATTGATGCCATCCAGTATGGAATACAATCAACAAACTGATTTCTCTATGTCAGCATTGTCCCAATTCCTTCTTCTAATGAAGAAATTCGCTTGGTTGATGATGCCTTTGGAAAAATTTGCCATATGGTTAGTGATGGTTCCTGGGTTGTAAGAGTACAAGCTGCAAAGTTATTGGTAAGTTGCCTTATTTTCTTCTCTAGCAGAGAATGGTTTTTCTTAAGTTACTTGACTTTTCATATATATTTGAAAAAAAAGAATGGGAGGATGTTTAAAACCATATAGGTAAATTTCTCCCAAAATTCTGAGGTGAAGTAAATGAGGGAGGTTGAGGAAACCCAACACTTTTTCAGCTCAGCTGTACAGTGATTCTTCCCTTGAGAGTAGATGGTTGAACATTAAAGAAAAAAACAAATCCTTGTCGTAATTTCCTGCCCCTACTTCTCTACCACAGGACATGTGAACCAACTGAACTCAAGAAAAGCCACATTAACCTCAGTGGGAAAATAAAATGTTCTGATTCTTAAGTTCACTTTTTTAGACTCTGACATACAATAGTGTCAGGTATTGCATAAAGCTGTTAGAATGAGTGGATAAGATTGGATGCCATATTGGGATAAGTCAGGAAATTATATGGTGCAGTTTAGAAAAATCCTGGTTCTTCCTTTTGATATTTTTTTTTCTTTAGGGTTCTATGCAACAAGTTAGCTCCCATTTCTTGGAGCAGACCCTTGACAAGAAGCTCATGTCAGATCTGAGGGTATGTAAGTGTTTGGGTTTGTTTTCCTGTGTATGGGTACTAAAATCACACAAGAGGTATGCTAATATTGAGTATGCTTGTTCACCTTGTCCTTGCCTGAGGGTTGCTGAGAGTTAATTGATGATGACAGGTTTTGTTTTAGATTAAAGTCAATGAAGCAATTACTAGTTTTAGATTTCATTAACCAAGCATGTAAGAAACAGCTCTAGTCTATTTAAGTTTTGCAGCAACTGAGAGGTAAACGTTTATGGTGTTCTGATAGTTTTTTGGCTAAAAGCTTTGCTTATTGTGTATGCAAAGATTGCATCCTAGTTCTAGGAGCAAGCTCTTGAAAACATCCTGCAACCTCTGATGAAAAACCATCAACATTTCAAGAAACATGAGTAGCTAAAAGTCTACTCAGCGCTGTGAACAGAAATTTTCAGTAATGTTCCTTCCTTAAGCAACATGCTCAAGGTTATATTTATTTTTTTCTGTCTGCAAAAGACTGATGAAGAGTGGCTGGTTTTTGTGTGCTGCTTGGTAAAGGCTGTTAAAGAAAGTGGTGCACAGCTTTATTTAGAGCATGTGGGAAAAGGAGGCAGACTCGCAAGCACGCTGAATGAATATCTCATTTTACACATTGCTGAACTCTGGATAGTATTGATAGCATTAAAGTATTTAATTGCAGTTTAACAAGTTGAACTGCGAAGTGATAGCATTTTTGCAGATCACTTATTGGCTTCTTAACTAGATGGGCCTTTGTTCTGACCCAGTTTGGCTGTTTTTACAATGGATGTCTAAGAATATGGTAATTAAAATGTATTTGTTATTATCCTTTCCCTACATCAAAACTACAAAGAGTTACTGGGAGTTAGAAATAGCCATAGAAGAGTAGGTACTGTTTGCTTTTCTTAGCACTTGCATGTGTGTCGATGTCTAAGCCTCCAGCTACGTCTATTTTCAGATCCAGTTTAATATTTTGTTCAATCATCTTTTGAAGTTTACATGGTTGTAACTGAAATGCTTGTTTGGACAGAGGAAGCGCACTGCACATGAGCGAGCCAAAGAGCTCTATAGCTCTGGGGAGTTTTCAAGTGGCAGAAAGTGGGGAGACGATGCTCCCAAAGAGGAAATCGATACTGGTGCTGTGAACTTGATTGAATCAGGAGCTTGTGGGGCTTTTGTTCATGGCCTGGAAGATGAGATGTATGGTAAGTGTTAACTGGCCATGGAATAGCTAAAGGAGGGAGATGTGTGTTGGCTGATGAGCATCGTTGTGATCTCTGATGTGGCAGTTGTTTCAAAGGTACTGTAGTGTTGCACAGAATTTTGGATAGAAGTTTTCAGTTGGGTAGCTAAAGCAAATAGCTTCCTATAAATGGTAAAGTTTTAGTAACATATATGGTAATAAGTGGCTTGCTTCTGGTCTGCAGAAACCCACTGGGATTATTTTTTGTTGTTGTTGACTTAAATTTAACAGTTGCATGTGCACATAAATTGGCAGAGTTAGTTACTGCTGTTCGAAATTGGTGTTTTGTCAGCAGAAAGGAAACTCATAGAATCATTTAGGTTGGAAGATACCTCTAAGACCATAGATTCCAAATGTTAA
Source organism: Ploceus nigricollis (assembly GCA_013399945.1). Lineage (NCBI taxonomy): Eukaryota > Metazoa > Chordata > Aves > Passeriformes > Ploceidae > Ploceus > Ploceus nigricollis. The sequence continues at coordinate 769,853 of VXBC01009264.1, read as the reverse complement.
CCCAACACTACCAACTCCACTACTAAACCATGTCCCTTAGTGCCACATCCAGATAATTTCTGAACACTGCCAAGGATGGCGATTCCTCCACTTCCCTGTGTAGTCTGTTCCAATGATTGACAACCCAAATGTTTTCCATCTAAACCTCTCCTGGTACAGTGTGAGGATGGTATTTGCATAAACCATGAAAATTCCTAGCTCTGAATGTTATTTTTGAATTTGCCTTTCATTTTACTGGAAGGACGAGGTTAAGTTAAAACATACAAAACCACCATAACAAAAATATTGTTGTAGATTGTGTTGTAAAAGTGGGTTTATTGTTCCATGAGTCCTGCAAATAAATGCACGTTTTCCCAGTAGCTAAACTCTCCCTGAAGCTTGAAAGGGCACCTTTTTTTTCCTGACTAACAATAAAAAATGTTTCCCTGGTTCAACCCCTTGGCCTGAAGAAATATGTTCTCCAGTTTCTTGTGCCACAGGTCTTGTGTCAGTATGATGCTGTTGAGGAATGTGGATAAAATGAACAAATGTGAAATATACACAGATCTCTCTTTCCACTGCAGCATTTTTAAATACTGCTGAGCTCTCCCTGACTGGCAATGCCACTTCATGTCTTGATCTCCATGTTGTAACTTAAATCTGAATTAATGTGTCAGCTTATGAGAGCAATATTGGCAAAATGTTTCTGTTCTCTTAATACCTGGGTCTTAATGACCATGGAGACTCAGAGCTGTGACAAAAGCGTCATTACTGAGCAGGCAGGGGTCTTGCTGTCTGTGCATTTCTGTACTTGATCAGAATCCTGGGGAGTCAGATCTGTTCTTTAAGAACAGTGGGCCTAAAAGCTCCACACAAGTTCAAGTAAATGTTGTCAAGATGAGCTAATTTGAGTGAAAACTAAAAGTATGTTTAAAACAACAATGTTTGCAAGACATCAGATTAATTACCATTTTTCTGATCCTAGCACATAAATGTTAGGGAAGCTAATGAGGATGATTATAGGGAAGAGAATCTCATCTCTGCCTAACCTTGTTATATTTGGGTATTCTTCAAATTCCTGCAATGTTTTACAGCATAAGTACACTCAGGATGCTTTCTGATGCTTTTTTTTACTTTAATTCAAATAATTTTAATATTTAGGTGGTACCTTTTTCCTTTGTTTTGAGAAATCTGAAGTCAAAAAGCAGAAGACTTTCATTCTATTAACTGCCAAAACGTTGATTCTCTGGGGCTTTTCAGCAATTCATAAAGTGCTGCATAGCAAGTTAAAAATGCAGTGAAAGCTCCAAGCAATTAAAATGTCAGGAAGAATAAACCACAGTTTAATTAACTAAATTAGTTTGCTGAAGATACCAGTGTTAATGCTATGCTTGCAAAACACACTATAAAATATGCAGTATTTATTGATGGATTGGAGACCTGCTTTTCACCTGCAGGTCCCTTTTGCAGATGCTTATGGCAGCAGCAGGGGCTGTATCAGAAGTGGGACTTGATTTAAAGATTTGCATGTGATGAGGTCCCCAGAGGGTCCCTGCTTAGGCTCTGTTGCCCTCAGCATTTCCTTAGCATCTCCTGTCTTTAGCCCAGCCCTTGAAGAGTACATGACCTCACTGTTGGGTCCTTTTAAAGCAGACAGTTTTAATTAATTTACAGTGAATTCCCTGCTCCTCTTTTAACAGAGGTTCGAATCGCTGCGGTTGAAGCCCTGTGTATGCTGGCTCAGTCCTCACCTTCTTTTGCGGAGAAATGCCTGGATTTTTTGGTTGACATGTTTAATGATGAAATTGAGGAGGTCAGATTGCAGTCAATACACACAATGAGAAAAATTTCCAACAACATCACGCTGCGGGAAGACCAGCTGGATACTGTGTTAGCTGTCTTGGAGGTAAGAAATTCTTGAGGAGGGCAAGAATTGCTTTCCTGCTTGCTTTGGGGTGCTTAATTATGTACTGCTAATCAGTCCCTTCCTCTGAGAGCAAACCCACCCGTTTTGGGGGTTTTTTGACTCTTTGAACTCTGCCAAAGTTTCCTAAAATCTGGTAGCTTGTAAGCACTGGGACAGGAGAACACTTCTGAAATAGACAAATTTTAGATAAAAACTCTTCCTTTGATCACTGTGCTGTTGCCTCCATGTGTTTCCTTCTGTCATATGTTGAGGTCCAGCACTCCATGCACTTCATGTTGCATACAGCTTCATTTTCTTTCTGCTTCCTTGACTCAGCTGCTTTGGCCACATCTTTGCTCACCAAGCAGAGCTGGCCATGGGCCTGAGATCTTTTTTCTGTTGAGCATGTTTGAGCAGTGTGCTCTGCCATGTAATTTTGAGTTTTCCCAACCAGCATCCTCCCACTCGGTGTTCAGCCAGTATTCAGGGAATAGCACGAGTCAGCTGCTCTTCCTGGTTGATGAGGTTGATCCAGGAAGAGATTCTGGCTGTATGAATGGAACTGTGTCAAACTGTCCTCTCATACCTGATTTATTTGCTGAGCTATAGCCCCTGAGGCATTTTTTTAAATCTACTGCTTCTGGCAGGCAAGTTCCTGTTTCTTTTGGGAAGTGCCTTGGGAGGTGCTGCAAATCCGCTGTTTCAGTCTCTTCACCTTTTATTTCCTTGACCCAGGACAGCATTTGCTACTTTCAGTTGTGCCTCAGGAAGTAGCAAACTAATTAAACCTATTTTATCAGTCTGCAACAAATGCTGTGGAATATGATCTAACTTTGCAAATGCAGCAGTGAGGTTTAGGTGCCTCACATTTTTGTCATTATTTACATTTGTTTAAGCTGGGGACCTGTACATTGAGGTATGACAATGTCCTGGTTAGGCGGGGCTCTTCTGTGCTGACTTACCATGTATGATAAATCCTACGTGTATTGTGGTTTATATTATCATAATTATCATCAGGCATTGGGATAGCTTAAGTGTAGAATTATTAACATTTTAATGGATTTATCTGATTCTGAAAGATGCTTGGTGCTTTTCTGTGAAATCCATCTTCCAGTTCAAAAATAAAGGATGTGGAAAAATACCATTAACTTTGGTGCCTAAATTGGTTCCAGTAGCATGAGTATGGAACACCAGGGTGTTGAGGGTAACTTCCATTTTCACCCCACTGCTTTCACTTTATCAGAATAATTGTACCAGGTACTCCTTGCTTTTCTGACCAGACTTTGGAATTTCCTTTCCCTGTTGTCCTTGATCTCATTTTCTGTTGAGTTGTGCTCATCTGTGTCCCTTCATGGTCTTCTGCCTTGCTTGTCTCTGTACCACATTTCTGGTGGGTTTTATTAGTGGCCTGGAGTGTTTTATGTCTGTGGTCATTCCAGTCTTTAGAGTTTGTCTTCTCTGTGGTCATAGTCTGTCTTTGACCAAAAAAAGCCCTTTAATCATTCAAATGTGTTGGCTGTCATTTAAGAGCCTTTACAAGAGGATTACTCTTTCTTCTTTTGTGTAAGACAGTGATGAATGAGCTGTTGATACTTAGCAAATTATAATTTAGAAGAGGTAAAATCCACCATTGAAAAGAAAAGCATCCACTTCTTGTATCCTGTCAAATTTTCACGATGTGTCCAGCAGCACCAGGCAAATGCTGATAGCAAAGAACATGGTGATACATGGATATGGAATGTCAAGGTGGTTTTTGGCAGAAGGAATGTAATTAATTCAGCTGAATATTCTAGTCTGTCCAGCCATTGACATGTCCTCAGTGCTTACTCAGACCCTCTGGAGGCTGGTGACTGGGCTAAAAGCTTGTGGAATTGAGCTCTCTGGGTTGAGAATGATAAAAGGCTGCTCTGAAAATGCTAAAACAATCTTTGGTGATTGTTTTACTGAGTTGCCCAACACCTTCCTTTTCTCTTACTGCAAAGATCAACATCACCCAAACCAGGTAGTGATTTCTGCTCTGCTTGGGTGGGTCAGCAGTGAAGTAGTTCCCATTCATTCCAGTAAAGGAAGCACATAGGGGAATGAGACCAGGAGTCTCTGCAGCACTTGCCTGGTCTGTCACTTCATTCGTTGCTTAGCTCTGGTGACTAGAAACAGGCACTGCTGTTCACAGACCTCTTTTATTAACTCAGCCAAGGAACAGAGGCTGCCACCTTTAAAGTAAATGTGTGTGCAGGCATGTGTCGCTCAGCGGTGTCTGGGTTGGGTTTTTATTTTAGGATTCTTCAAGAGACATTCGGGAAGCACTTCATGAACTGTTGTGTTGCACCAATGTTTCAACTAAAGAAGGCATCCATCTTGCACTGGTGGAGCTGCTGAAAAACCTGACCAAGTATCCCACAGACAGAGAGTCCATATGGAAGTGAGTGTGTTCAGTGTCCTTGTGTGTCTACTTACTTTCCTCTTCTTTTTAGTAAGTGAGGTGCTAGGAAATACTGAGCTTGCTAAGGAGGTAACAGGAATTGCAGATGTACAATCCTGTTACTCTGTAAATACGTACTTATTCATGACTGGTGTGGAAACTCTGTGTTGTTCTTGCTTGTCAATACTTGCACTGGGAATCCGGATCTGATGGCCACTCCTGGAAATGTCCCCCTATTCCAGGCACTCAATGCATTCACAGGAAAGATGAATTCTGTTTGAAACCTCATCTCTTCTCTGCAAGTGTTTTTGCTCACTTGACATTGTGTTAAATAGTAATATTTACCAGCAGTTGACTGCAGTTCTGATAAGTGGATTGGCCATGTGGCATTGTGCTGTCAGAGGAATTTTTCTGTCTAAGTAAAAACAAGGAACTTTTGTGTCAGATTTTTTTGTTGTTTAATGGAAGCAATAAAAGGAATGGTGCTTCACACACATGATTTGAGATGGAATTCTTAGATATTACTGGAAACACTTATGTTAGCCTGCTTTGACTTCCAGTATACTTTTACATTGTTTTTGGAGTTTGAGGGTTTTGAGGTTTTACCTCCTATCTTCCTTATTTCTGAAGAAAAAAGAAATGCTAGAATTTGCTAGTCTTTAGTATAAAAGCTTCCTGGATTGTATAACTCCAAGTGGTAACTATTTTGTGGACACTTAAATAAAAAAATGAAATTATTACTGCTTGTCCTTTCAGTTTTCTCAGATCCTATAAAGTATTAATGCAAATGGTCAGTTGTAAAGAAACAGTGAGCTTGGACAGCAGGATTTTCTTGCTGACTGTCTAAAAGTGTTGCTGCAGTATAAAGCAGTAATGCTTTAGAATGTTGTATTTTGAAAAGTGCCTGTTTATTAACATATATTTCAATCTGTGTATTTCCAGATGCTTGAAGTTCCTGGGAAGCAGGCATCCCACTTTGGTGCTTCCATTAGTCCCAGAGCTGCTGAGCACACATCCGTTCTTTGACACCCCAGAACCAGACATGGATGACCCAGCCTGTATCTTTATTCATGGAGCCAGTTAATAATTTTGACTGCAGTAGATTTTATTCATGATTTCCTGACTCTCACATTTCTTCAACCATTTCTCACTGTAGCAGACAAACAATCCTGTGCCTGTTTCTGAATCCCTTTGCACTTAGTTTGTTACTCAGCAAGTGATGGAAAAACTGTTAGCTGGAACCATCTTCATAAATATCAGTGGACTGTAATTGGTCTTCTTTTTATGCTGTGATGAATAATCAAGCAATTTGTCAAGGTTTAGGCTTTGCAGATGAGCCCTTGGTCAAAACATTTGTCCAGTTTGCATTAATTTTGAAGATGCTTTAGTGCTTTAGCTTTTAAATAAGAAGAGTGTTTTTTCATATCTGTTTTCTTTTTAGGTAAAACTTTTGCTATGCTCATTGCTGTGCAGTTTATAAAACAGCACCATCTCTAAGTACAGCAGTGCCTGAATCCCCATAATGCTTTGAATTTTTCATCTTTCTGAAATAATTCAATATCAGAAATTCTTATGTCATTGTTAGCTCTTCCAGTGCTTTAGAATACAAATACTGATACACCATTCTCCTCAACAACAGCAGATGCCTGGAAATGCATTTTTCCATTGTTATTCCCCTTGCTTCCCTTCTGTGTGATGGCAGAACATAATGTTATTTCTGATGCATGCTGAGACACATTGGACTGGAACCTTCCTCTAGAAGCTGCTCCTTATTTTTCTCACCAGTCACAGGCCATTGACCAGAAATTCTATACAGATTAAATTAATGCCTTGTGAGAATTGAAACGGGCTAGAATCAGGTGGAGAGAAATGAATCTGTAATTACATGGTTTAGTAATAATTTGAGTAAAGTTGTCCTGTGAATTGAGAATTAAAGGAACATTGCAGGGGGAAGAATGCTGTTATTTAACTCAGTGCACCTTCCTGCCAGGAACCGGAGAATATTATGTTAGAGAACGTTTTGGAGGTAACTTGCCACCAAATTTTACAGAGGCATATTTTATGAAGATAGGCCTGTGAGCCAGAAGCTGGAGTAAACCTGAATAGCATGTTTCTAGTGTAAACTGGTATTTAAAAACATGGTTTTGTTTGCTTCAAAGCACTTAAGAAATTTGAATCAGAGCTTATGCCTGGGATCGGCCCTGTTGCAGGTGTCAGCCTTTGGGCTAACTTTGAAAGCTTTTGGCTGCTCTCTATTTCTGCAGGTCTCAGACTGAGAAAATGTGTTTGCTATTTCAGAATTATCTTTCCATGTTTGATTCTTTGGGTTGCTTAAAGCCTGTGCACAGTGATGTTTTTCAGGGCATCTTAAGTAAAGCAGCAATTTTCAAAGACTTGGCAGTAAATGTATAATTTTGGATGCTTTTAGGGCACCAAAAAACTTGAGCAACCTGGTCTAGTGGGAGGTGAACCTGCCCATGGCAGGGTGGGGTTGGAACTAGTGGTCTTTAAAGTCCCTTCCAACCAAACCACTCTGTGATTCTGTGGTGCAAACTGGTGAGCACAGTGTAAGCTGTGAGGAAGAGTGAAACTCCACCTAATGTGCATGTTCTGTATTTGGGATCCTTGGCTCCTTTCCTTTGTGTTGCCTCTGAGCCATCCCATGTTGGCAGTAACATCTTTTTTCCAGTATGGCTCACCCTGTAATGTTTGCACTTTGTACTTGGTTTTCATCTGCTCAGACAGCTGTTTCTTCGGGTTTTGCTCAGTATTTTCCAACTATAGAGAACTTCCTAGACAAATCCTGGCCAAAGAAAGGGTTGTTGATGACTTGTTTTAACTTCCCATCCCCAAGGAGCTCTTCTTGCTGTTTTTCATTTTTCTTTAACAATCCATTTGCAATAGACATTGCTGTTCTGGTTCTGATTTTTAATGCTGCTAAAAGTTGCCCAACAATGCCTGCCCTGTTCTCTGACCATACGTTCAGACATTACGCATATCTTCAGGACAGTCTCTCTCACCTGGTCCCTCCATTAAGAGTAAGTTGAACTGCTTTGGTTTGGACTTTGACACCTGTTAGAAATATTGCCAGTCTCTTTCATGTCTGTCTGTGTGTAACACTTAGATTCTGAAAGGTTTTTCTCCTGTGCACCATGGGAATTAATATTGAAATGTGCATTAAGGCAGGAGAGACAAATGTTAAATTGTTACAGTATGGAATTTGTAATGTTTTAGGGAGAATAATAACATCATTGCTCTCAAATGAGAATAGTACATGGTTTGCTGGTTAGGTAAGAATACCGGGAGGGCAGCATTCCTGGGAGTTTTCTATAGCTTCTGACTGTGTGTGTGAGAAAGGCCTTGGTAGATCTTCCAACATTTCACTTGTGTCCTACCTGAACAGTTTAATAATGTGTGAAATGTGTTCCGTTCTGCTTTGCAACATGCTTTTCCTGCATGGAAGTATGGGTGGGATTAAAGTTGGCTGTAAGTCTTACCACAGCTCGTAAAATGAGTGGTGGTTTGTGTGGTCTTGGACTTCCTTTGGCTTCACAGTGTCAAATGAAAGATGAGGAAGACGTTTCCCTCAAAGGGATGTTGAAGTTTAACCTGAGGATCTCTAGTGCAAGTGAATTGTAAAGTGGGGAGGATTGACTAACAAAGATGCAGATTTGAAAGCCGTGTTGTAAATTTTGTATTTGAGAAATGGAGCTCTCAGTTTCTTGTTAAATAGATGTCAGCGTTTTGCAGTATTATTCCTTGTGTTAGACTTTTCTTCTTTTCTTTTTTTTTTTTTTT
>VXBC01009264.1:730345-755487 GCA_013399945.1 Ploceus nigricollis | reverse complement strand
TGTGTGTGTTTTTTTTTTGGTTTGCTTTTTGTTTTTTGTTTTGTAGCTGAATTAGATACAGTATTCATAGTAACTCCAGGATTTTGGAGGAGCGGAGGAAAGTTCAGAAATGTTACTGTGGTGGAAGTAAGTGTGTTTCTGGGGACAGTTGTTTTTATTCCCACTTTTTGCCTTCTCTCTGAGATTGCCCTGATCTTGGTCTCAGGGGGTTGATAACAAGTGGGCTCTTGGTTTTCTTTATGAAGTACAAGGAGTTTGGCTTGACAAGTCTCTCATTCACAGCTTTGTTAATATTATTCTCAACTTCCTTTATATTTTCTAGTTGTATAGGTATCTCTGTTTCTTTATAGAACAATGTATATTTTGGAGGCCTTGGTTCCCTGTGTTGTATTTAAAAGCACAAAAGAAAGCTTTGGCATGCTTTTTCAACCAACTGTTTAGACTGAATTGGATATTCATCATAATTTAATTTTTTTTTCTTGTAGGCCTTGCAGGAGAAGTTGTGGAATGTGGCAGCTCCCCTGTACCTGAAACAGAATGCATTGGCATCTACTGCTGCAAAACAGGTGAGATGGAAGCAGCTGAGCCTGCACAGAGGCCAGTCCTTGAGTAGGAGTGTTTTGTTGGCCATGGAACAATTTTACACTTCTGACCTTCCACTGCTGTAGTCTGTCCATGTAAATCTTAGTCCCCCAAACTGGGGTCATTTCTCTTCTCTTCAAAACATGAATGGGGAGGGAGGGAAGTTCATGACCGCTGTAGAAAGGCAAATATCACATTCATCTTCCAGAAGAGTAAGAAAGAAGATCCAGAAAACTGTGGGCTGCTTGTCCTTGCCTCTTTCCTTGGGAAGGTTATGCACCAAATACTTATAAAAGGTGTTCCTAAACTAGATCAACAAAGCTACTTGGAACAGCCAGAATGCGTTTCTCAAGAATAAATTATGGCTGACCACCACCACAGCTCTCTATGGTGAGGGAACTGCGCTGTGAACAAGGGGAGGGCAATGGGAATTGCAAAGCTTGGATACAGTCTCCCATCATTTCTTTTTCACCAGACTTGCAGGATTGTGGCTGAATAAATAGGTGGTAAGGGTCCTGCAGATTGAGGAACCAGCTGATATGCTGGAGGGCATGGCTGCTGGTCTGGACAGACTGGGGAACTGGGATGACAGGAACCTCATCATGTTCAGTACATTGAATATGAGGCACTGCAGGAGGCCAACTGAACTGGGATGACTTGGTTTGGGATCCAGCTCTGGGGAGATGCCATCTGGAGGGCTGTGTCATGTGTTGGCCTCCCCAGCAGAAGGAAGAGGCTGACAAAGTGGGGCAAATTCAGCAGAGGGCCACCAATGTGGTCAGGGGTTAGAGCAAATTACCTGCAAGGAAAGACTGAGGGAGTTGGAATTGTCCGGCTTGGAGAAGAGCAGGCTTCAGGATGGATTTACTTCTGTCTAGCACTGTATCATTACAGGATATAAATGAGACAGAGCCAGACTACACTGGACAGGAGACAGTTGGCAAATGATGAGAAATTTTGATCAGCTATAAAGGGAAAATTTCCTGTAAGGATGGTTAAGTACTGTTGCCCAGAGAGGCGGGGGGAATCTCTGTCGTTGGAAGTGTTCGCAATTTGATGTGGCCCCGAGTTACTGGATCTAATGAGACCTGCTCTGGGCAGGGAACCAGGCTAGATGAACTCCGGAGGTCCCATCCAATCTGAGTTATTCTGATTCTGTGATGTATGAATGATCAGATCCTGGAAAAACTGAAGCTGAGCCCTAAGAAACGGTAAAGAAACAAGCAAGGTATTCAATAGTCTGGTAGCAAATCTAGGATAAAAGCAAGTTCATGGATCTGTTGGGAAACTCTGCTGATACTGAGTCTTCAGATAATTAAGATGTAATAGACAGGTACTGCTGTGCATCAAAGCCTTCTCTGCTGTTGATGAGTAGAAACAAAAGCCATCCAGCTTTTGAAATCTTCTCTGATTGAAATGTTTGTCTTGGGTGCCCTCTTGAGTAGCGTGTGAACCTCGTGGAAAGTGTTTTCTGTTGTGATGGTGAATGTAGGTCACTTGCTGTCAATGCAAGGTGAGGGAGTATTCCCTCTTAAATAATTTGAAAGTTCTTTGGCATCTGCACAGTCATAATGAACTCAACTGTATTAATTTGAGCACACCCTCTTGCTTCATGTGTTCCTCGGTATGAGATAAAAACATCATAATCTGGTGATCATGGTTGTACCAGGGCTTAACAGTCTGATGGTTTTTTATCCCTGTGGTGTCTGTCTGGCAGATCCTGGAAGAAACTTACAAAATGGAGTTCATGTACAGCGGAGTGGAAAGTAGACAAGTGGTCATTATTCACCACATGAGACTGCAAGCAAAGGCCTTGCAGCTGATAGTGACTGCCCGCACCACCAGAGGGTAAGGATAGCCTGACCTAAGGATCTTCTTAGGGTTAGCTCTAAGATTACTGTCCTTAAGCTTTGTTTAAAAAAACAGCAAGGATAAATTAGACACATAACAGGGCAGTGTGCCAATAACCATTTGCTAAAGTAATTCAGAACAAAAAACCTTCTATTGCCTTTGATACAGCTGTATAGGGACACAATCCAGAATTAGATGACAAAACTATTGGGAAGATGGGTTTTGTGGGTTGAGTTCTCTCATTTATGAACATATAAATAGGTTAAAAACATTGCAGAGTTGATATTTGGGACCTGTTTAAATGAGGAAAAGTCATACATCAAAAGAGTGCACCAAACATGTTTGCTTCATTAAGTATTCGTTGCTGAATTTTTAGCATCAGGAAAGTATTGTCCTTCTGACTGATCTGCAACTGCTGTGTGTGACTCACAAGCTGCTCCTGTGCTGGCTTAGGTACATGAGAGGCTCTGAGTGGTTTGTTTTGGCTGCTGAAGTTAAAGAAGTGACACATGGTTGTAGAATGAGAGCTCCAGCTGGTGGAATTAGAGCAAATTAGTTGCTGTCCTAGTTTACTTCTGTTTCAGGTTTGTTGCCATCAATTTACTGTGTTACCATGGAGGTCCATAATATATTTGCCTTTTAACCACTTGTTTTTTAGAGGGAAAATGAGTATTTTCTAACAGTGGCTTTTGGAACTTAATTAGTGCCTTATGCAGATGGGGGTTTTTATGTGAGGGGGGATATAGATAAGTGAGGAATACTTTTTTTGGTTCAAAAACTAAGATCTTCCCATTTTTAGGAGGTTTAATGGGATTCCAAACCATCTAAATGTGTATAGCCATAGAGCCATTTTTCTTTCTTTAAAAGTAAACCACGGAATATTATTTTCATTACAGAGTGGAACCTCTTTTTGGGATGTGTGAAAAATTTCTCCAAGAAGTGGATTCCTTTCAGAGGTGACAAACTCTATTGCTTCTTCACTTTATATTAGAAAGTCCCACCACCACTGTCATCAGGGGATATTCACTTTGTTTTTCATCTCTTCACATCTCCCTTCCCTGCTATCCTACATTGGGAACTGTCATGGGATAATAATAAAGCGAGAAGAGCCTTTGTAGTTAAAGTCCCTAACATCAAGATATTATGCTGGTACTTCAGAAACATGTGCTCTGAATTAATTTTTTATAGAATAGCTGATTTTTTTCTTGTATTTATAAGGATTTATCTACTTTGAGTAGATGCGGTTTTGATAAATACTTAATTTCTTTGTTGTTGTTGTTATTTTGTCTCCTGGAGTCCTGAGAGCATTTTGACCTTTCAAAGATTAATAAAAAAGCAGATTACCCTTGATGTACTCAACATGTAGCAAAAAGTCAGATAAGAATTCTGCAGTATCTTTCTTGGCCCTGTCTACTGCTTTTGCCACCTCTTAGTAGTCACCTTTACTTCCAGGGAGAATAGATGTATTAAGTGTCAACTTGATGATCGGTTTGATTCTGGTGAAAGGTGTCCCTGCCCATGGCAGGGTGTGGAACCAGGTAATCTTTGAGGTCCCTTCCAACCCAAAGCATTCTATGGTTCTGATTCTGTGAAATAGTGATGAATTCTGCTGATCCTGAGACTCAGTGCAAGGAAAAGATACACACAAAATGAAGAGTTCTATCCTCCAGCTCCAGCTGGGCATTAGGATTGGACAGATTTGGTCCTGTTTTCTTATCAGTTAACCAGCCACAACTGCCAAGCTTATAATAAATGTGAATTTAATCAGAACTAAAAATAAAATTTTGCTCAGCCACTAAAGATATGTATATCTCTGGACTAGCTGTCCAATTCCCTGCTGAGTCATAAAGTCACAGAATCATGGAATCATAGAATGGTTTAGGTTGGAAGGGACCTTAAAGACAATCTTGTTCCAACTGCCCTGCCATGGGCAGAGACACCTTCCACTAGACCAGAACTCCATCCAGCCTGGCCTTAAACACTTCCAGGGATGGGGCTTCCACAGCTTCTCTGGGCAACCTGTGCCAGTGCCTCACCACCCTCACAGTGAAGAATCTCCTTCTAAAATTGAATCTAAATATTTCCTCTTGTAGTTTAAAACAATTCTCAATTTGTCCTGTCATGATCTGCCGATGTAAAGTCTTCTTTATAAGCCCCCTCTAAGTACTGAAAATTTGTGATGAGGTCTCCCTGGAGCCTTCCCTTCTCCAGGCTAAACACTCCCAACTCTCTCGGCCTGTCTTCATAACAGCGGTGCTCCAGCCCTCTGAGCATCTTCATGGCCTCCTCTGTTCTTCTTACACTCTGAACTCCAGAACCGGGCACAGTACTCCAGGTGGGATCTCATGAGGGCAAAGAAGAGGGGGAGAATCCCCTCCTTTGACCTGCTGCCCACACCACATAGCCCTTGATGGTGTCAGTTTGAGCACAAGGCACAGTCCCAACACAAGTAGCCAAAGTCATCTCTTATGGATGGGACACATCAGAAGAGGAAGGCAGGTATCTAATTCTGTCATTATAACTAAATATAAGGGTTAAGTAGCTTGACTAAAAATAACAATACTGTGGGAAAAGTTGGAAAAAGTATTTGATTTTTAATCTATTCTTGACACAGATGTTTCATCTCTGAGCTCCCACATATGCAAGGCAGTTTTGTAGATAAATTGCTGGACTTAATGCCCAGACTTGTGACGTCCAAGCCTTCAGAAGTGGTCAAGATTCTTCAGACAACGTTGCGGCAAAGTACCTTCCTCCACCTTCCTCTTCCAGAGCAGGTTGGTTTAACAGAAAATTAAAAAGCAATATCCTTGTGGACTCTCTTGGCATCTGACTACTTTCTAATATACCATGAAGCTTTTAGAATTCCGGATCTTGTCAGACACAACTCTTATTTATTTCTTTTTTGTCTTCTTATCTAGCTTCCTCAGGACTACTGCTAAAAACGTTAAAAACTTAGTAATTCCTGGCAATATAAAAAAAAAAAGCAAAATTTTTGCAGGTCTCTGTAAAGAACAGTAGTAACTATGATGTTTTTTTTCTTTCCTCTTTCCCCCACCTTCTGATTTTTGCCAATCACTTTGCCCCAAACAGCTCCATAGAGCCACTGCAAATATCATTGAGCCTACTGGTGAATCTGATAATCCCCTGAGGTTTACATCAGGATTGGTTGTAGCACTGGATGTTGATGCAACTCTGGAACACGTGCAGGATCCCCAAGGAACTGTTAAAGTTCAGGTAAGAAGGCATTTGACATGAATGCAAACGAGATTATGTCTTGGGGGGAGTTTCTTTAAGGATGTCAATACTTTTAGATTGCAAATAATGATACACTTTATTAGTAACAATGCTGGATTTCTGTGTTCTGACCAGTCATTCAGAAACTGGTTTGGCTGTAATGTGCTAAGAGTTGACTTGTATCATACATGGGTCCCCGCCGGGTAATAATTAGCATTGACTCTATGATTCTAGAAGGCTGATCAATTGCTTTATTATATTATACTATATTATACTATAATATGTATGATTCTAGAAGGCTGATCAATTGCTTTATTATATTATACTATATTATACTATTAAGAAAAACTCATTGCCCTTGCTGACAGTCCGATACAGCTTTAACCAGATTGGTCAATTGAATCCAAACACTATCACTAGTGGCTAATTAAGAAATCACTCTTTGGTAAACAAATCTCTATAATACATTCCACATGTGTACAACAACAAGTACACTAAGTAAAGATAAGAATTGTTTCTCATTCTTTTCTCTGATCTTCTCACAGCCTTCCCCAGGACAATGCCTGGGAAAGTTGTGCCTGCTGTTCTCTGTGGAGAGAGCTGTGGCAGCAGACTTGGGTGCAGTTCTGAGAGTTTGCTTTGAGCACTTGGATGTCATTCTGTGCTTCCATGTGCACTGTGCATGTTATCGACATGAACACCAGTAAATGCTGGTGAGCTTCCTGCTGGTCTAGTAGGAGGAGGTGGAGCAAAAGAAGTTGTTCTGAGTGGCACAAAAATACACAGGCTCTTGGCTCTCTGTATTTCCAGGTTTTCTTCCTGCTGCTGAATCACTAGTTTTTTGTGCAGCTGAGGAGTTAGGAGTGGTATGATCTATGCAGCATCACTGCTTAACAAAGAAACAAAAACCTCAATTACAATGCAGAGGAAGAAGCTGATGTCAATGTGGCCTTTTTTCCACCTATGCTGTGGGTTTGAATGGCAGCATGTGGCTATTATATCCAGGGCAGCTGAACTCCTGGCTCCAAGCTAAAGCCCACTTGTCTTGCCTTCCTAACTCAGATAGTAAACAGCCAAGTAATGCACTATTCCACTGTGCAGACCTCCCTGCAGTTGTCATTCCTTTATTTTTATTCTTCTTTATTTTGTCCCCCTCTAGGTGTTGTATCCAGATGGACAAGCACAACTAATCCATCCTAAACCAGCTGACTTCCGAAATCCCGGCCCTGGGAGGCACAGGCTGATAACTCAGGTTTACCTCTCTCACACAGCCTGGACAGGTAATGTTAATGATACAAGTTAACGTGGCTGTGTGGCGGCACTTCCATTAGACCTGAATTACATACCCACAGTCTGGCGGGCTCTGAGGATCCTGGAGTCTGCAGCTGTGGTTGGTGCTTCCCTTGGTGTTGATCAGGCCTTTGAGCAGTTACAGCTCCCTGTTTACCAGGCACTGCTGCTCTGTAAGGAAATAGAGGGGCTGCTGTTTTGGGAGAGCCCTGGGAGCCTTCACATGAGAGCTGTTCAAGGTGAGGTCACCCACTCATGTGCAGAGCAAAGTCAGCTCTCAGAGCCAGGTCTGCATCCTCAGGTAAAGGCAAGGGATCACGGTAAACTGACTCCTTGTAAGTCATTGTTTCGGGTCTCACAGATATCTGAGCGTGGCAGGGAACAGTACAGCAGTACAATTTCATTGCTGATTCAACTTTCACCCTTTTAATGCCCCAAAACCCCCCCTTTAGTTCTGATGATGATGTAACTCCAACATTTGCCTTCAGTCTCAGCTGCTGTTCACACTTCCCCATGGAAGCACTTCAGTAATTGGCTTGTGGACTTCAAACAACAAAAACAAAGTGTATTTCAGTCACAGCTCCCTTTGTCCTGTTTTCTTTTAATCCCTTCACCTTTATTCAAATGTGGGGGTTTCCTCTGAGGTTTTTTTTTCTGAACAATTTTTCATTGAATTTTTTTTTTTTTAACCAACAGAATTTTGTTTATTGCTGTGTTCCTTCACATACCCTTTTTTTATACAGTACCCCCATGGTGTACTCACTCATCCTGCTGTCTTAGTTTTGTTTTGGAGAAGAAAACATGGTACTGTTTCTAGGACTGGAAGTATCTGGGTTTAAGGGTTGATCCTATTACTTCACCAGAGAGAGCTGAAGTCCTTATTTCTACTTCTGCAGTGTTCACTGGAAGGGCATTTTAAGCATGGCCCTGAGGGATTCTCTTCTGGTGTCTCCTCTAGGCATTATTTTAATCATTAACTTTGACATTGGCACTTAGGCTTATGAAACAGGGGGAAGACACTGAGCTCAGGAAACAGGGTCAGAATTGCCTTGAAATTCAAGTGGAGAAATTGCCTTGAAATTCAAGACAATAAAACTTGTTAAAGGCCAGTAGAAAGAGTGTGCTTAGGAAGGAGAATGCCCAAGTGCAAAGCACTGATTAACTGCCAGGTGTAGAGCAGAAGTGAAAGAGGTGGCTGCAGGCTGCAAATAAGAGTTGGTGGAGTGACAAAAAGGTGAGCTCAGGGAGGTGTTGGCTGAAGCGTGGAGTACCTGTGCAAAAGAGTTATTTCTTGTGTTCTGTCTGGTGCTGATGATGTCTCAGCTGGAGACCCCCTGGAGCTCTAGACGTGGCATCTTAAAAAATCCTGTGGGTTTCAGCAGGTTTCATGTAGGTTTCATTAATGTGGCCCTGTTATGGGTTATCTCTGGTATACAGTTAAGTCCCGCACACCACCTGGTGCTCACTCCCCAGTGGGACAGGTAGAGGATCAGAAAGGCAATGTGAGAAAACTCATGGGTATTACACTGTGCAGCAATAGCTACAACATCCCTGTGTTATTGACACTATTTTGGTCACAAATCCCAAACAAGGCATCATGCAAGCTACTATGAAGGAAAATTAACTTTATCCCAGCCCAAACCAGTACAGTCCATAAAGAAAATCTAAACAAATCTGGTTTTCAGTCTAGAAAGGAGAATTTGTGTATGTAGGTCCAGCAGTAAGTCCAGGGTAATACTATGTATACTGAAACCCCTGTTCTGTTATGACCACTATGAGAAGAGTAAATTGAAATTATCCTATGGACAGTATTAGGAACTTTGCTCTGCCCAGCTGCATAGTTGGTGAAAGAGAGGAAGACGCTGTCTGGCATGTGAAAACTTCCAACAAAAGAGAATCTTCAAGTAATCTCCTGTGCCACAAGTGTTGCCAGATGTCATCTGGACTGATCCTGACATAAATACAGTGAGCAGGGCCTGCTAGTTCTGTGGGGGTTTTAATGATTGTTATTATTTCATTGGAGTAACTTTCCAACAGTTATTTTTGAAAGTTGCAAGTTAGTGGTAAGATTTAAGTGATGACAAAGAGAGAAGGGAATAAACCTAGAACAGTCCTTAGTTCTGCTGTGCTGAATGTAATGCCAAAAGCTTGTTTTCAGACACTAGACTGGATTCTGGTCATTCCAGAGCAGCTCTGTACATACCCACCATACATGAAATTAAAATTCATTTGATGTTGATTGTTCACTGTGCAATGACAATCACGTTTGGATTGTTCTATTTTTTCTCTCTGCAGAGCCATGTCAGATTGAAGTGAGATTGCTGCTGGCTTACAACTCCAACAGGAGCAAAGCATCTACCAGAATTCCTAAATCTACCTGGAGTGAGAGCTTGGAGGCTCTCCCACCCTCTGAAAATGGCATAGAGGGGACCATCCCCTTCAGCAAACCTGTCAAGGTGTATATAATGCCGAAACCTGCCAGGCGGTGAATGCTGGCACTGAAAAAACTATTTATGGGTTTTGTTGTGTCCAAGATGCTGTGTCCAAGACAGCAAACCAAGCCAAAACAGCCTTTACATGCATAAAAGGAGTCAAAATAAAGCTGCTGAAGAACAGTTGGTCTCTTAAGCAGCAGGCAAATACAGGAGTTACTCAGCTAGTTAGGAGTGGTTTCAAGAAGATGCAGGTTTTTCTATATTGACTCAACAGAAACTGAACAGTTCTCAATCAGCATTCCAGTAGTAATTTCACTGGGCTGTACCTTCAGTTTTACTTATAAAAAGTCTTTCTCCAAGGTCTCTAGGTACTCTACTATGTATTTACTATGTAAATGCTTGGGCACATAAATCAATGTTATTATTACAGTACTCTGAAGTGAAGCTGAGGAGTTCAGCATTTTGTGTGGGGTTGTTGGTTTGTTTCTGGGGTTTTCTGCGTTTGGTTGTTTTGGTTTTGATGTTTTGGGGTTTTTTTTTTAATGTCTAAAACTTGCATTTGTGCACTGGTACCTAATTTCTTAACAGAAAAAATAATATTCTAAAAAGTACTGTTGTTCTTGCGTGGGAACAGCACCTAGGAAGGAAATTGCCAATTGCTGTTCTACATCCTCTACAGCTGTACTGAAGCTGGTCCAGCTCTGGGGAGGGCACAGGTTGTTCATGGTGCAGGGGCAGGAGGAACCTCTTTGTGCAGGTGGCAGAACTTCAGTCAGCAGGATGTGGAGTTTAACTGAGCTACAGCAAGAAAACTGTTTGTCTCCTGTTGCACCTTTGTACAGCTTGAGGAGCAATGTGAGTAATTTTACCAGTTGGAAAATTCCTAACCACAACCCACTAAGTTTTACAGGATCTGTTTCTGTGTGATGATCCTAGCCTGATCCAGTCTTAGTGGGATATGAAAATCTATGATTTTCAATTCAGCAGCACTTTTGGCAAAGTCTTTCTTGCCAGCTGAAGTAGCCAAACACCCTCTGTTCAGCAGCAGTTGGGCAGCTTGTCAGTGTTCCCCTCTGGAGGTGAGCTGGGAGTGCAGAGAGACAAGAATTTAGTTAAAACATGATCCATCTGGCATTTCTGTCAGGAAGTGTGTCTGTGCACTGCTTCTGTGTGCCAGGCTTAGTGGACTGAGGAACCTCCTATGATTTGTAGCAATCCTTTGGTAGGATTTTTAGGAGGACCTTACATGTGAAACATTCTAGTGCAGCAGCCAAATGTTGCCTGTGTTCATGAATCAGTCAGGGGTTTTTTTTCTTTTTAAAAAGAGGTGTATTTTTAGCAAGTAAACAAAACAGTGAAGAAATACTTTCCAGTTGTATTTAGTGTAAATAACCCCTTACATGCTTTCCTACAATAAAATTGCAAACCTCATGCTATTGTTTCTTTTTTTAATAATATGAGTGAACATGGATGCCTGCATGGTCCTTGGCTAATAAGATCACTGCATGTTTTTTGTGATTTAAGTTTTTTAGCACCGGTGAGTTGTAGCCCAAAGGCTCATAACCATAAAACTTTGCTGCTGCTTTAGATATTCTTGAATTAAATTTACTTTGTTAGTGCTTCTGCTCTTACAAACTGTTTTTTGGTGTTTCACCTTTAGGGCACTGCTTTGAAAATTGCCTGCCCATCTGACAGCTGAGTTGTTATTTTCTGACTTGTCTTTGGCATCCTCAGTTCAGTTCCCAGCAGACAGGGTTGATGTATCTCTCATTAGGAGGCTGTGTCTGGGCAGATATTTGACAAGCTGAGTGAGCTCATTACAGACTTTTTCCTTTTTCTTCCCCTCATTTTTGCACTTCACCAGTATTTTGTGCAGTTTGTCATCTCAGTTGTGTTTCTAATTTAGATGGTGTCCATAGGCTCCAGACCACAATGGATGCTGTGGTAGGCACAGCAGATAGTTTCAGTATCAAAATTTTGGCATTTTTCTCTCTTTTGCTAAGTACTGGATCAAATTTCTACTATTTTGTTCCCCTCATGCTGTCCTTGACCCCCTTCCATATAACATACCAGGCAAAGAGTGAGTGCCTTCTGTATTGCCACCGAGAATCAGATACTGCAGGGCTGTGGAAAAGTTCTTCCATCTGTAATTTCAAGATGCCTAAAACAAGCTGAAAATGTAAGGCTGCTATGAACATTTCCAATCTGCTAATGAGAGCATTCTGCAGTTGGCTTCCCTTCTGTAGATTTTTCTCTTATTCCTGGTTTGGATCATGGAAGAAATCACAGCTTTTTCTTTCCTCCTTCAGTTTCACCTGTGGAAGCAGATGACTAATTCATCATCCAATATAAACCTTCCCTCTTTCAGGTTAAAGCCCCCCTGCCTTGTCCTATCACTTCATGTCCTTGTCAAAAGTCCCCCTCCAGCTCTCTTGTAGCCCCTTCAGGTACTGGAAGGAGCTCTCAGGTTTCCCCAGAGCCGTCTCTTCTCCAGGCTGAACACCCCCAACTCTCTCAGCCTGTTTCCGCAGCAGAGGTGCTCCAGCCGTTTCAGCATTTTCATGGTGACTTACTCCACGTGTTGACATCGTTATGTTGGGGGCCCCAGAGCTGGATGCAGCACTACAGGTGGGGTCTCACCAGGGTGGAGCAGAGGGGGAGAATCCCCTCCCTTGACCTGCTGCCCACATGCAGCCCAGAAAGGCAGATGAGTCCTTTGAGCTGCTGGGGCACGTTGTTGAGTCATGCTGCGCTGCTCACCCACCAACACCCCCAAGGTGTTGCCCCTCAGAGCTGCTCTCAATCCATTCTCCACCCAGCCTGTACATGTGTATGGGACTGCCCATTTCACACCATGGTCCAACATATGGGGAATTGGAAAATAAATTTCCAATTTATTTTGGAAACGGTAGTTGTTGAAATCCAGATGTTGACTTTTTGTTCCCATCCCCAGGTTTGAGACATTAACGTTTTCCTGCTCTCAGAAATACCAGAGTTCATGCTCTTTGTGTTGTCTCAGAGGCATTCATGCCATTCACCTGTTGTCCTTTAATTCTGGATAATTGTTGGGCTTCTGCACTGCAATAGCCTATAAGATGATTTATCTCAGAATGAAAAGAAAAACAAGGGGCTCTAGTCACACACAAAGATAATTTGCATCTTTCATCTCTGTTGAAGGGGGAACAGAGGACTTCAGATGACAGTCACCCAAGTATGGGGAGTTTCTGTTCTCTCAGATGGTTCCAAGTGTAGGAACAGTGTGCCAGTGCAGCTGCAGCCACAGGGAGATTGAGCAATCTACAAAGGAAGGGCAAATAATTTGCTAAGAACCAACGATGTTCAAACACCCCTCACCTCTGCATTGCACCTGCTAGTTAGACAGAAGCAAGAGGGAAAAGAATCTGGCAGAGGAAGGAGAATGCTGACCTCACGTGAAAGAGGGGTAGCTTAGTGGTTTGAAAATGTATTGTCCTATTTACCATTAATTTTCTGGATTTAATTTAAATAAGGCATCTGTGTATGTGGGAAACCCAGCTTTAAATGCTTTCAGCAGGAGATTCATATCCAGATTGCTAAGTCCAGTGAAATTCATTATGCAAATTTGGAAGTAAATAATTCAATTACTGAGTCAAGAGCTCATAAAACAATGCATAAGGGTATTGGGAACAAAGTTGAAGCTTATGAGACATTACTCAGACCTGGTGTGGCTTTCACCTATCTTATTTTAAAAAGCACAAAAAAAAGGTAAATGGTCAGGGACATTCACTGCAAAAAGTACAAAGCAAGTTCCTGGGAAGATGAATGAACAACGGTATGCATTTAAATCAGGACTGCATGACATCACTGAATCATTTAGGTTGGAAAAAACCTCTAAGACCATGAAGTCCAACCATAAACCCAGCACTACCACACCCACACTAAGCCATGGCCCCAGGTGCCACATCCATACACCTTTTGAACACTGCCAGGGATGATGACTCCACCACTTCCCTGGGTAGCCTGTTCCAAAGCCTGGCAACACTTTTGGGAAAGATATTTTTTCCTAATAAAAATTTAAACCTCCTCTGGTGCAATTTAAGGTTGTTTCTTCTTGTCCTGTCACTTGTTACTGACACCCCACTGGCAACAATCTCCTTTCAGGCACTTGTAGAGAGCGATAAGGTCCCTCCTGAGCCTCCTGTTCTTCAGGCTAAACACCCCCAGCTCCCTCAGGCTGCTCCTCATCAGACTTGCACTCTCTACCATGCTGTACTGGTCATCATCTTGGGTTCAAGTTCACAGAGATGATTTCCTCTGGAATCCGGTCTTGCTTGTCTGAGTTATAATCACTTTTTAAATCTTATTTCACTGGCATCTTCCATTTTATTCTTAGTCACAGGCACTGGGGCTGCAGAAAAAGCTGTCTTTACTTTACAGTTTGCTAATGCAGTATCAGTGGGACTTCAAAATATAAAGTTTTAAGGCTTGTGGATGCCAGGCTTTGCACAAATGCTACCCAATGTCCCTTAAAAATGCTGGTCGTGTTGCATTTGGTGTCTGTGAGCCTTTTATGGCCTGTTTCTCCAGGCTGCCAGCTCACACATGCTGCTTCACAAAGATAAAGGCTGGGGACTGACCCACTCAGCGGCAGAGCAGCTGGGGTGGAATCTTCCTGGCTCCCAGCCCAGCCGCAGCTCGGCTTTAATTTCAGCGTCAGGGTGGGAGTTCACTGCCTACTGGGAGATCGTTTTCCTGGTGGGAGGCAGAGCAGTGGTGTATGTGAGAAATCCTGCCCTATAAAAGTGCATTCCCATGATTTGGGCTATGAGCCCATAATTTTAACAAATTATTTATGGCTCTAGCTGAAAGCAGCAATTTAACAAAGATACCAGTTTGAGCTCTGCTGGAATTTTTTGATGAATCAATCCCAGCTGCTTCCACCATCTAGCAAAGCAATTTCAGGCACCAAGAAGGAAATTGGGCTTTCAGTGACTGGAGCAGCCCAAGTGGAACAGATGCTGTTGTGGGAACTGACAGTGCTGACTCAGGAAGCTGTGACGAGAGCAGCAAGAGAAGACATGGATGGAAAAACTTGCAGCAGATAATCTCCTTGTTGACACCAAAATTTTGTACTGGTGGTAGTGCAACTTCACAGTTTACCTTTAAAAAAATAAATCCATTTCTTTGCACACTGCAGCTCCCTGTTTTGCAAGTGGAATCTTCTGCATCCTACCAGTTGCCAAATGAAGGGAAGAATTAAGAGGCTGCAGCACAAAGCTGGGTAGGGTACACCTCAGTCACCTGGCAATGCAAAACGGGCTCTCCTCCCCACATGCCTTTTGGGAGGACAGATCGTGTGGCAGCAGCAGTGTGAGGAGCCCACAGTATTTGTCTCAAATGCAGGACCTGAGCTAGGCAGCTTTAGTGAATGTGGCATCACCATTAATGTGCCACATTAACATGAAAATATGTTACAAAAAAAAAAAGTAAAAAACAGACCTGGAGGAGAAAGATAAGATGTTTGCTCAACTTCTCCTAACAGTGTAATGCACACGGTTCCATTTTTTTAAGTACTGCAGTGTCCTCTCAGCCAAAGCATTACAAAGCCTTTTCCCATTTGAGGCTGCCTTAAGGCCCAGAAGCTCATAAAATAACACAAGTACATGACCATAATCAAGAGAGTCAAGCCACCTTCACTATCAGATAACATTTAGTGCAAAAAGTCTCCACACTCTGTGGGCTGGTAGGAATTCATTCTGCTGGCATTCCCTTGGGGTGACCACAGTCTTCTGGGTCAGTAGTTCAGGTCAGTTTCTCCTTCACACCAGGCAAGTTGTGCAGAAAGATGTCACAGCAGCTACAGCAAGCATTATACCAGCTGCTGTCAGACAACACAGATGCAGCTGGAAAGGCAGTTCCTGCTGGGTTATCTAAGATTTTGCCTCAAATGTAGCTACACTATCAGAAAACATTGCTCTCATTAGGAGACTGCAAGATAAAACTTTCAAGTACTCACTTTCCCTTTGCTTTTACATCACTTTGTATTTTATCAGATGAAAGATTTTAAATTATTACTAGAGCAAATAGCAGAAAAAGAACATAGTATTTTGTGCATCTTGGGAAAGTTATTGTGCTCTCCTATCAATCTAAGCCTCTCTACTACTGCTTGGGTAGCTCCAAGTGCCTCAGGGCTTTTATAGTTTCATCTTGGTACTTTCATTAATACACACAGAATTAATATGCACAGAACAAGAAATGGTGGGCCTGGTGGGAGAAAAAAATCTACAGTAGGTAACTTGTAACTGGCGATATTGATAAAAGCCCACCAAGAACAGCAACCAAGAGAACTGTGAATCTTCAGTGTAACAATGTTTGTTGGCACAACATTTAAATCATCAGATAATGATGACCAGTAACAAGTCTCACATGCATCCCCAGCTTGCCAGCAGTGCCTTGCTAGCAGGAATTCAGACTAATTTCCTAAAGATCAATGTTTTATGCTGCAAACTCTAGTTTTGTAACAGTTCCTGATTATTTTAAGCATGTAGGGACTTCCAAATAGATATGTATTAGACAGCTCAATCCTCACAACTGGCAATTAATAAGAAAATTCTTTAAGGCCCAGGTTTTATGCTGGGCCTTATGTTGACATTTTTTCCCCTTTTTCAGGCTCAATGAAAAATTTAAAAGTGCTCTGTTATGTAATGTTCATAAATTGGCAAATACCCTGACTGAGGTCACCTGCAGGAGGTAAAGTTGTATGTTCTGGGTTTGCTTTTTAATTTATTTTATTTTTAACTTTTTTATCCAGTGGTGGTAAAGTGCTTCTTTACCACTACTTCACATCTACCATTTGATTGTGCTCATCAGCTATTTTATCGCTGCGTTCCAGTAGCCAGTAATGTAATTTTGGACCAGTAATGTAATAAAAGTATTCAAAACATAATTTCCTAATTTAGTCAACAGGTGAAAAGTTAAGTAACAAGACTATGGACGGCCTTCAGAGGAAAATTAGGTCAATCTCAACAATACATGGAAATGATTCTGTAATTAAACGATTTAATTACATTAACGGCCCCGCCTTTTGTGAGCCCTGGATTTGTTTAAATCCTGAACTAATAAACTGTCCTTGCATTTTGGATTGTCAGTGCACAAATGCCTTGGCACGTAAGTTCACACTCCGCTGAGTGCAATTTGATTCGGCAGAGGTGTGTCCGTGATTTGGCTGCGGGCCGGGAAGGCGGAGTGAGCTGCACTTCAGCAGGTGGAATGGAAGAGCCCGCCCACTTTGACACCCTGAGCAGCCAGGGCATTGTACTCCGCCACAGCCTTCTCCGTTTGCAGCACCAGCACGTCAATCCCGTTCTTCTTCAGATAGTCCACAGTGGATGCTGGAACCTCAGAAGAGAAAAGGAAATCACAAAAGCAAGAATCAGATTATTTTTCCCTTAAACTGTAAGACCTGTACAAAACCAGACACTGATGCCATTTGTTAAACATGACTTAAGTAACTGCCAGTAGCCAAAATGACAATGCTCAGATAGGTCTAAGATTGATTTTTTTTCTCTTCAATAAAGCTACTTTTATACACATACCTCCCCTACCTCCTTAGCACACTTTAAAATGCAGTCCTCTCTTACAGAAATAAATAGAATTGGAACTAAAGGAATTTAATCTAAAGAAGGTGTTATTCATCCCGCCAGAAAGCTAAAGACTCGCTTCTCCCCAAGTAAAGCTCAGCACTTCTGATCTGAGCTTTCTGTAGCTAGTTTATCTGCTGAAATGACACCCTGGCAACAATTGTGACAAGAATGCCTAATTACCAAAGTATTTACAGCAGGCTAGAGAGCCAGTTATAATCTATTGCAAGAGGAGGGGACTAATGACATTCTGAAAAATTCTTTTTGTTTAATTTGCTCCTATAGCAGAACATAAACCTGTTTACTGCTTGACATGGACACTAATACAGAGGAGCTCAAATGATGTTTTTTTCAGGACCTGAGGGACCCCTGACAGGAGCTCATTCACACTGATCCTCAATTTTTTCCCTCTCAGTGAAGCATCATCAATTTAATTTTTTTCCTCCTAATCAGAGGGAGAGGGAAAACAAACAGTTCTCTTTATGCTTGTCACAGAACAAAAACCTACCTGCAAAGCCTCACTCATGCCACGACCAATCACCACAGTTTTAACACCCTTCTTGACGACTTCTTCAAGGTCAGCTGGCTGCACTCCTGGAGAATGCTAAGTGTCAGGGAAGGAAAACAATAGTCTGTCTACTGACAGGATCAGCCAGGAAAGCTGTGTCTGTGTGTCCTGAACACAGAGCAGCAGGGTAAATTAGCAGAACCAGAATGTAACACAACTCTCTTCTGTACATACACACAGTAGATAACATTAGAAACTGAAAAAAGTATTTAATATGCAAATGAAGGATGATAATGAATTGATTGATGGCAAGATTATAATTCCTTATTAAACAGTCAAAACCAAAAAGATGCATTACAAATTTCTAAAACATTTATGTCTAACTTCTGGTATTTTATAAATATTAACAATTAAAGTGAAATCAATAAATTGCAACAATACTGCTGTTTGATTTCAAAATAACAAAATCTACTAGAAAGAAAGATGTTTGCAAGCCAAAGTTTACTCACTTTAAATACAAAGAACTCCTCAGACAATTAAAAATATTAAATAATTTTCTTGTTTATTTTGCAAATCTCACCAAAGAGGACTGAAATTTATTGGGTAGCTTAATTTCAGTTAACAGCTTAGATGTCTGCACTATTCCTTATTTTGAGAAAAGAATATTTGAACCCAAGCGCCTCAGAAAAAGAAGGAACTTACACAGCACATTAACAGATGTTTTAAAAAGTACACCCACTTACTGCTATTATGCTTTAAACATATGAATGCATAAACACACCTATAATGTTAATATAAAACATTATTATGTTACACTAATTCTCCTCCTGGATTCAGTTTCTATGTATCTCCATGTGGTCAAGAGTAAGATACTGGACATCCTGTGGCTGTAATTTGGCCCCTCTTTGGTGTGTATTTTTATTTTTAAAACATAAATATTATTTCNCATTTTTTTAAAGTAGAATTCTGAAGTTCTGAAGTTTTCTAGAGGTCTGAGTTTCTCACTTGAAGTAGGTAATGCCATGGTGGACTCATGGAGAATGGAGCAAGTAAGACTTTCCCAGAGATCCATAAGAATCATTCACAGGACTACCTTAAGCTAAACCATAATTTAAGAGCATCATCCAGATGCTTCTGGAACTCAGACAAGCTTGCTCTGTGACCACTTCCCTGGAGAGCCTGTTCCAGAGCCCGAGCACCCTCTGGGTGGAAAGCCTTCTCCTAACACCTCATCTGAATGTCCCCTTGCAGCTTGACTGCATTTCCATGGGTCCTACTGCTGGTCACCAAAAAAGATCAGCATCTTCCCTGCACTGCCCCGCCTCTGGAAAGTGAATACTGCAATGAGGTCACCCCTCAGCCTCCTCTTCTTCAAGATGAACAAGCCAAATGACCTCAGCTGCTCCTCATAAGCCTTGCCCTCAAGGCCTTTCAGCATCTTCATCACCCTCCTTGGAACACAGTCTAACAGTCTGATGTCCTCATTATGCTGAGGTGCCCAAAACTGCACACAGAACTCGAGGTGGGGCTGATCCAGCGCAGAGCAGAGTGGGACAAACACCTCCCTCAGCTGTGCTGTGCTTGACACACTCCAGGACATGTCTGGCCCTTTGGGCTGCCAGGACCAAAGGCTGTGTTCCCCTTAGTTCATTTACATTCCATATCCACACCTGGAATGCAGAACTCACTTGAATAGGCAGAGCTTTCTCAGACCAAATCACTCTAAGTACTTGTTTATGACATAATAGGCAATGCTTTTCCTTTGGGGCTTTTTAAGTAGACTCAAAACTTAGACAATAAGAATTGGTATGTTTTACTGCAATTACAATAATTAGAATTCTGGGGAAGGTTTGCTGTCACGTGAGAAGCACTCCTGAAACATTAAAGCAATGGAACAAAACGATTTTCTTTGGTTACACAGGACGCTTTGATGCTAGTAAGAAACTAGTGTTACTAAAGGAAACATGTAACATGATGAAATAACTGTATCATTGTTGATTTGACAGCAGATTTTCTTGCCTGTTCTGTTCTCTGGCCTTCATTTCAGCAATACCTACGTCTTTTCTTCTGCCATTAGCAGATGGCACTGAAATGCAGCCAGCCAGGGAGAGAGGGTGCCATTCATCCCCAAGGGTTAAAGCCACAATAACTGTTAGTGCCCAGTTACAGAACCTTGCAGGGCCAGTTATACAATTTTCCTGATGAAAGAATGCTTCACTAGACAGCAGTGTGACAGCAGAGGAGGAAAGGAAGCAATTTATTTCCAACTAGAGTGTAGGACATGGCCAGCACTGCTTGTTTTCCACACTTTAGTTCCAGCTACCTCCAGGAAAAACATGCTTAAGGAAAGTAGGCAAACTGTAGTCCATCTTTAAAAAACTGGGCAGAAAATGCAGCTGTTGAACCCTACTGTTTCCACTGCTGATAAAATTAAATTTTTGACAGTTCTTCTCAACATTGGAGATGCAGTTTAGAAAAAGCTTAGTTCTATTCTTAATATTTGTTGTTTGCTATTTATTTTAAAAGAAAATCACCTCACTCCTCAGCTGCAAGGATAGAACTGACCTAAAGCAGGAGCTTTACAAGCGACTTACATAAGGCCTTACTTTAGATACATATTTTTTACTTCCTGATTAAATAAAAAGTACACCAGTAAACCTACCTGTCCAGAGAACCCAACTATTTCTTTTCTCCTCTAATTTTAATTTAACGTTGACTTGTTTTTCAAGTCCTCTAAAGACTTATGGATTCAAATGTTTTACTTGTGACAAGAAGATATTCCTTGTTAGAAACTTTCAAAAGAAAGCACAGCCTCCTAAATGTTAGTAAGTGCCTATAATTTGAAACCAAAGTTTTCTAGTGGCTGGAATAAATATAAAAATGTGATTGGGCTGGGAACTAGTTGGGAACTTTTCAGCTATTGTTACCTGTTCTGCTTCTCCAGCCATGTGCACATAAAGCACAAAAACGATATTGTCAAACAAGCGGACAGCAACTCTCACCACAAAACCCAGCCCTTTGAACAGCCAGTGAAAACTTATGTTTTAATAACCAGGCCATAAATGAAACACACTTTAAAAGGTTATGTACACAGCTACCTTTTTCTCTACAAGGTGCAGATATCTTTGCATGACAGCAGCCCCTTTCTCTTGGTGTCATATATTCTGCATAAACTGAACTCTGACAGATTAAAAAAGTTCTCTTCTCCCAAAGATTACAGTTGAAGTTGCAAACCCAAGTGCTTTGCGTTTCAGTTGTGTCAAAATGAATCCAAGAGAGCTGTATCCTCTGCATCAATACAGCTGCAGGTGCTGAGCCTGGTCACTGCATTGTTATTTTGTGCTTTAACTTTTGCTTTGCAAGAGTGGAACTTCTTTTTTCCTAGCCAATTATCTTTCCCACTGCAAGTCCTAATATGGGGAGAATTATCAATATCAAGTTCCTATCGCAATTTAGAAGCTATACTGCTTCTAAATCTGAAACATCAATACTGCTCCATGTACTTTCATCCAATTCTGATTGCATTTACAGATAAATTTTAAGAATTACAAGGGCAAGCACTTAGTATATGGCTACCAAGAGAAGTCACTGTGTGATTAGCCAGACCGTGAGCTTTTCACAGAGAAAATAGTGCATGAGACACTGTATCTGCACATTTTTCCTCTGAAATAGGTACAAGGGACCCCAAGGAAAAGGATAAAAACTAAACCACATGCAATATTGCCTTCCAAACATGCAAGGTCAGTTACTGTCTATTTTTTTTTTTACTTTTCATAATTTCCTATCTCACTCAAGATAACTTCTGTTTAGACAGTCTGAGGAGAGGTTGTTACTGGCATCTTATGACAATTGCACTCTTAAGCAGATGAAGAATATTGTTTGAGAGCTCTAAGGTGTGTGAGAGTTGTCTAGTGAGGGTGGCTGAGGGCAATAGTTGCTATATCCTGTTGCATGCAGGACGTAGTGGGACTGCAGCCCTCTGACCCCTCTACAAAGTCACCTCCAAAACATACACTCAGTTCTTCCCAGGAAAATCTAACGGCTAGATAAAAGAAAAAGGCAGCTCACTAAATTTCTGGCTGGAATTTTAACACTATTCTCTGGACCATTCTCAGAATCCTGTTTTAAATGCAGGGTAGTAAACAGCAAACTTACATTAGTCCCGGTTTCTCGCCAATCCCACGTCCGGCTTCCTCCTGGCCATACTTTGCAGTCCTTATATGTTGTAGAGCAGCCTTTCACCTTCATCTGACCCCAAGAAAGGGAAGCAATTTCAGGGGAAGACATCACAAAGTTGAACCGAAGTCTGGAAAAAGGATATTTAATACTTAACATCAGGCCAACATATGCACCACTTTAATAAAAATGGAAAATTCTGTCCTCGCCCCAAGGAGCTAGGAAGGAAATGCTGTTACAGACTTTATCCACGTGGTTTCGTGAAAACAGACTTGAACTGAGGATCAGCAGATTTGTTGAATTACCAGCCCTCTTGAGGATTTTGTGCAGGATTTTGGGCAAATCATTTTACGTGCTAAATCTGTTCAAGTATTGGATGTTCAACTTTTAAAACTATCAACAGGGATCAGGTCCCAGAATATCCTCTCACATCTGGGTTTTAATCTTCACCTTAAAATGAACAATGAGGATGATAATAATTTCCTAAAATATCAGAAATCTGCACTATTTCATTGGCCACTTTCTTCTTTTACCATTAAAGAGGTAAATGAGGTTAAAAGGAAATGCCAAACAGACCCAACAGTAAAGCCATGAACCAAACAGTGCCACTGTCATATTGCTACAGAAAACAAGACTTTCAGAGATGTAAAGCAGTTGAGCCTTTCCCCAGACACTGCTGACAGAGACCAAGTCTCCCAGGATTATACATCCATATAAGAACTTGTCTAATTGTTTGACCTCCATCTTCATTGTTTCAACTTAAATCCATTATTTCTAATCCTTTCTGTTGGGGACAAGTAGAACAGCTTAGTCTTTGTCTTTTTCACCTTTTTTTTTTTTGTTTTGTTTTGTTTTCTTGAGGATTTCACTTAGTATTTTTCTTTTATTTCATTTAGATTAAATAAACATCCCTTCAGTCATGTTTTCTAAGTCTGTGCTTATTTTCTCCCTTTTTCCTTTAGCAGCCTACCACTGGTACACATCTTCCTTTGATGTCTGTTGCCTAGAACTTGACAGAGTCTTACCAGCACCTCTGTAGCCCAACTGCTTTTTGGTGAGTGCCACAGTGATGCTGGGATCTGCTTCCACAATCACTGCCGGGCACCAGCAGGGCAAAGACTCTGCCTCACAAGGCCCCGTGTCAGCTCCGCACAGAAGCTTTCCCCTCCTCACAGTCCCTCAGGTACTGCGGTCTGATTGCTGCAGTGATTCTGGCAGTGAATGGAAAGAGAGGAATCACAGGGTGATGATACCCTGGAAATGCTTTGGACTAGCATGGCAGTCCACTGACACATCTCCAGGGCAGAGCCACCTTTCTGCCCTTCCAATTCGCATGGTCTGAAATCCACTTTTTGAAGAAAACTTGATGTTTCTCCAGTAAAAAGATGTCCACCTCTGCCTAATCCAGAACATCTCTGTGGCAGATCCTTCCAGATACACAGATTCTCATCCTTTATTTTTTAATTGTTTACATTCACCAGGAATTGAATAGTTTAAATTCATTATATGAACCCTGGCAGTACAGATTAAAGGCACAGATTAAAGACAAAAGATAAATCTTTGGATGACCACGCTTGTAGCCCTCCTGGAAGCCTCCCTTCCTGTCTTGCACGTGCTACAAAAGATGCAGCACTGCCAGACAGGACGTGCTCTCCTTGGATTGACTGCCAGAAGCAGATCTCAGTATCCCACCTAAAACATTGCATGAAGGAAAAAGCACATTACTTTGGATTCAGCACAGGACTGAGTTTGCCAGAGGTGCTTCTCACACAGGATAGTGGGGCAATTCTTTTCCTTCTCACTCCTGTGTGAAGTTAGTGGCACGTGTGTCCTGTCAAGCAGCTAGAGGGGACTAAAACTTGCTTGGATTAATACAGTCTAGATTCTCTCATTGCACATCCATGATGCAATGGATTCAAACAAAGATTTCTAAGATTATTTTTCCAAAGGTCTGCCTAAAGGGATATTCTAGCTGAAGAAATAACCAGCAGTAGTCTCAACAGAATGAAATTAAAGAGTAAAGGCTGAATAAAGCACCCAGAACCTGCCTCTGAAGAATGAAAATAATTTTTGCCTGTGCTATTTTTCAGATGAAATGGTAGAATTAGACCTGGAGGTTAGACAGAGGTGAATGAACAACAAGATGATCAGGAATATCACCTTTCCCAATCCAAACAATATTACAAGGCTGGAACTGTGCAATCAAACAGGCACAAACTGCAAATGGGAGAGCAAGGATTCCACACTATCTTTTCCAAACAGCATAAAAATAAGTAAATAGCAGAAATGAAGCAACAAAACTTACAAGGCAGAAATAAAAATTTATCCTCTAAAACCATTTCCCATAATACTGCCAGAGATTATCAGTAAGGTCAGGCCACTTGAATAAATAAGAATATCTTAGAGTAAGAATGAACTCATTGATAGAAACTTTGGGCATCCTTTGATGTAGAGTGTGGTCCAATCATGGAGGAGCAGGAAAATAGTTCTCAAACAAATTATTTTTTAAATTATTCACTGTAAGAAATGGTAAGCATCAAAATATACATTAACACTTAAGATCAAAAGAGACCTTGAATTAAATGACTTGCAAGTACAACCTAAAATTGCAATTTCTGCAAACTGCAGTAGTCCAAACACAAAGAGATGAGGAGCAGAAATGGCTCAGGACTCTACAAGCAAAGTCATGAGAGTTTAAAAACATCAGAAATAAAGGAAGTAGAACTTAAAAGGAGGTAAAACGCACGTTTATGCCAGGAGACTATAGTGAAAGAAAGAAATGAAGCGCTGGATAAGGATGGCAGAAGACAAAAGTAGCTGAGAAGGAAGCGGAAGAAAGCTGAGATTGAATTGCAGTTGGGCAAGCTGGTGGACTTTAAGATTGCCAGCGTACCTTTCTTCTGTGATGGTAACCAGCAACAAATGGAATAAAAGAGGTGAACGAGAGCAGTGCACCAGATAATTTTATTGAGACGCTGCAGAAGGAAAGGACGTTTTGTAAAATCCAAGGGGCAACCTGAGACTGAAGAGGATACAAGGGGAAGAGCAAATCGGTGTGCGTGAAGTTTTGGGCAGAACAAATTCTCGTAAGGTGTCAGAAGACAACATGGTTCTCCAGCGCTGCCTGGGAGCAGGGTCAGGAGGCGTGCGACTTCCCATTCCAGGAGATACAGCAGCCAGAGGAAAGTCAGGATTAAAAACTGATAGCAGCAAGGCAAATAGAAAGGACGGGAGAAGCTTAGATCAACTGTAGGGAGGGGAAAGGTGTCAAGTTCACGAAGGAGGAAAACACACTTTGTTTTTTCGGCAATTCCTTTTCGCTGGGGAGCCTTGTGACGGCAGTGAACCGGGGAGGTCACGGGAATCTGGTACTAAAAGAAAAGGGGGAACAGCACGCTGTGAATACAGCGGAGAGAAGCAAGGAGACAAGGACAGAGAACGCTGAGA
>VXBC01009264.1:607164-725289 GCA_013399945.1 Ploceus nigricollis | reverse complement strand
TGTTGTTGTTGGGTTTTTTTTGAGACAGTTATTACTTGCAGTAGAAGAGAAGTTGCAAATTTAAATAGTAAAAAATGTGGTAGAGGGGAGCAAAAACTGTATTTGTATTTAGGGCTGTGTTTAAGGAACCATGCTATCAAGTCACCACCTCCTTTGTGTCGGTAAATAGCTTGAGAATTGGTATAAATGTTAATTAAGCACTTGGTCTCTTGTGAATGAAAATATTAGTAGAATGTTAGCTTGCACAACAGAAATCTAATTTTACACATGACTACGCAAAACGCTTGCTGGTTTGCCAGGTTCCCTGGTGAGTGAATGGGAGAACCTCTCCCGGAGGTGAATGGCATCTTCCAAGGTGTGCTAGGCTGCATTAGCTCATCGATTTTTGCAGGCTTTTCTTAGCAGTGTGGCGTTTGATTTGTTCTTCACTGAAATGGTCACAAGTACACATGCTTTGTGTGTTCTTTCAGTAAAATTGCATCATGATTTTGTTGGTGAAGGCCATGCTAAAGGTGATCTTGAAAATAGCAAGTGAATTTTGTGTGGATTTCTAATCTGAAGCACTCTTCCACACTCTAACTGCAGCTCAGACTTTGTTATCACCTTTGACTCTTGACAGTCACCCTGACAGACTGACCTAGCCTGGAAGATTGTTGCTTAATTACAGCGTGAATGTGTTATGTTTGTTTGGAGTGTTGTAATGTAACTGCTCTGCACATGTTGACCGGGGTTTAAATGATTTAAAGAAAGACATGGTGAGGTGCGAATGCCTGGTAGGAGGTTCATTTTTCTGGATCTTTTCTCCCCTTTTCTGTCTTTATAAATGTCTTTGCAAACCATTTATAGAGAGTACCTGTTACTACATTGTAGACCTGAAAAAAAAGTCTTTGGGGCTACCAGAACTTACTACCAAAGCAGTAAGTTCTGTTTTATAAGGTGCTGTGTTTTCCTTGATTCTTCTAGACATCTAAAACATTTTTTCAAATTAATTTGGATATTGAAATAATTTGTTTTCAGTATGTTATGTCTGTGTTTTTTTATTGTCATTCCAATACATCTGGAAAGCAATACAATGTTAAGCTCAAGGGTTCTTAACCATTCTCTGAAGAAGTTAAC
Organism: Ploceus nigricollis; assembly: GCA_013399945.1. NCBI lineage: Eukaryota > Metazoa > Chordata > Aves > Passeriformes > Ploceidae > Ploceus > Ploceus nigricollis. The sequence goes on along the minus strand of VXBC01009264.1, from coordinate 724,173 downwards.
TATTAATGTTGACTTAAACTGCTGTTGAATATATATATGGGAGAAAGATGCCTGAAACTTTGTGGCTGTTTAATATAACAAGCGAAGGCAACTCTTATCTAATGACAAGGAGCTTGACAGACTTTCAAGCTCAAGATTAGCTGTGTTCCCAATGATAAAGGTAGTGAAATGGTGTTCTGTTAATGTGATTGATTTTTTTCTTGTATTTAATGTTTGATATTAAGCGTGTTTGTGTACTATTGATCAGAAGTTAGAGGGTTTCATGTGACTCTTAGGTAAAGTTGTGATATGTTGCAGTAACTTGTAATATCCACAGAAGATTGGTTAGTATTAAAAGTAGGTGATAAATGTGATATGGAAGTACTGTCAAACATTGCTTCACTTTAAATTTAATAATTTATATTGTACATAAGATTTATTACCTGGTTTCAGTGAAGAAGGATTAATTCATGTGGTGTTCTCTTGCGTAAATGGCCAAGTTCTGACATATAATGTTGGTAGTGTCTTTAGTGCTGGGTGGGTGGAGTTTATTCTCACATTATATATTGCTGCATGTTCTTCATTAACATATGCAGTGTGTGGCTATATCGACATTAGAAGCTTTATTCTGCCTTAAAACTGTATCAGGACGTAACACTTTTCATCTGCTCTGCAGGCCTGAGTGTTCATGTCTTTTCACACCCTTTCCTTTGTGAATAAGAAATTTTAACTGCTGTTCTGAATCAGTCAAGTAGTTATCACCTTAATGCAGACTGACCTGACTGTATTTGTGGAATGTAAGTATATAATAGTGCCTTCCTGCTGCATCTAGGGACTGAACCAAAACATTTATGTCAAAGCCATTAATCCACCACTTGTTAGTAAAATGCTGCATTTTTAACTTAGCAACTAACAACTGGAGAATAAAAGCATAGCTAGTGAACTTCAGAACCTGGTGTATTTCTTCTGTGCTTGTTTCATTTTTTACTATGATGGAGGCTCTACACTCATGTTTCTAGACACCAAGTTAAATCATTTGTTGAAGGTAGACTCCAGTGGCTTGGAGATTATATCCTCAAACAGAATAATAGGGTTAAATCTGGAGACAGTAAGTAGCAGATCATTCTTGCACCGACTTCATGGCAAATAAGTTTCTAACGCAGAATAAGCTAGTCTGGTCTACACTTCAGTCAGTGTAGATTAATCTGATGTTTAGGTCAATGTGCCACATCTACACATGCTTTTCGATCATTCATTTAAGGAGTGAAGTTTACCTTGATAATAATTATGTCATAACTATTCCTATTTTGTTAGTTTCTCCATGGGGAGACTTCACACCTTTATGTGTGTTGAGCTGGCATGTCAGCTCATCCCAGTGTGCTTTTATATTTATGCTGTTAATGCAGTTTTAGGTAGACTCCACATCTCATGATCCAGTGTAGAAGCTAGGAAAACACTGTACTTCTGGTGGGAGAAGCAGTTCAGTCTCTTGCCAGTAGCACTGCCCATCTGAAAGAGATGGCAGAATGCCATATGGAATGGAAAAAAGGAACTTGGGACACTGCTCTTCAGGCACAGATGAGCTACAGAGCATCTGAGGCCCCCTCACAAAGCTCAGCCTTCCCAGGGATTATGCAGATTCTGTTGGAGCATGTGTCTCCATCAAAGAAGAGAGTTATGCTTTCAGTAGATGGCTTTATTGAATTCCAACGCAGTTTGGATGGTACAGAACTAGAGGAAAAGCTTCTGATATTGCTTCCAAGTCAGACTCTTACTCAGGACAAGTGTATAAGAACCAGGAATATCGGTGGAAATTCTTGTGGCCAATGTGAGATGGTGTTCAGGGAAAGAAGCTCCATGGCAGTGCTGTACTGTAGTACATTTGTATTGGAGAACTTCATAAACATCAAAGTGAGTTGTGTGTGACCCCTTTATCACATGTAAGGTGGAAGTTATGTTTTAGCCAGCAATCCATCAGCACTTTGCCTTGGCCAACTTCAGAGGTTTGCAGAAGCTCTAAGGGTTTCTCAGAATATTCTCCCTGCACCCGTCTTTGTAACTCAGGGTCTTCCTGAGTTTTCAGCACTTACCATGAACTTCTTTTCTCTTCTTTGGGATTACTTCAAGCTGTATTGTCTAGTGTAAGAACAGTTAGCTGATAGACATGTACAATTATTAGTGCCCACTGCTTGGTACGTACACTTCTGAGATCATCCCAAAGCTGACATTTAGATTACAGAATCACAGAACAGGTCAGATTGGAAGAGAAAACAGTGGGTCATCTCGTACAACTTCTGTGCTCAAACAGGGTCATCCTAGAGCACATTGCACAGGATTGCATCCAGACAGTTCTTGAATAACTCCAGCGGGAAACTCTACAACTTCTCCAGGCAGCCTGTTCTAGTGCATGGTCATCCATACAGTAAAGAACTTCTTTCTCATAATCAGGTGGAACTTCCTGTGCATCTGTTTCTGCCTATTGCCTTGTGTCCTAGTGCTTGGCACCACTGAGGAGAGCCTGGATCCATCTTCTTGACACCCTCCCTTTAGATACTTACATACAAGGATGAGATCCCCTCTCAGCCCTCTCTTCTTGGGGCTGAACAGGCCTCAACCTTTCCTCCTAAGAATGATGCTCCAGTACCTTAACGATTTTCATAGTCCTCCACTGGACCTGCTCCAGGAGCTCCATGTCTCTCTTGTGCTGAGGAGCCCAGACATGGCCTTACTGGGTCTGAGTGGAGGGGCAGGATCACCTCCCTCGCCCTGCTGGCAATGCTTTCCCTAAGGCATCCCAGATACCATTGGCCTTTTTAGCAACAGGGGCACTGCTGGCTCATGGACAGCTTGTTGTCCACCAGCACCCCTGGGTTCTTCTCTGGAAGGAGCAGAGCTGCTTTTCGGCAGGTCAGCCCCCAGCCTGTGCTGCTCTGTGAGTTTTTTCTTTCCCAGGTGCAGCACCCTGCATCTGCCCTTGCTGAATTTCAAAAGTTCCTCTCTGCCCATCTCTCCAACGTGTCAAGGCCCTTCTGAAGGGCTGCACAGCCCTCTGTGGTGTTGGCCACTCCTCTCAGCTTTGTGTGAACTTGCTGCAGAGTAATCTGTCCCTTCAACCAAGTCATTGATGGTTAAGTTAAACAATACTGGGCTCAGTATAGAACCTTGGGGGACACTGCTAGTGACAGGCCTCCAACTAGACCCTGTGTTGCTGATTATGACCCTTTGGGATCTGGTGTTCCACCTCACTATCTACTCATCCAGTTCTCACTTCCTGAATTTGTCTATGAGAATATTGTGAGAGACAGGGTCAAAATCCTTGCTAAAGTCAAGGTTCACAATATGCACTGCTTTCCCCTCATCCATCCCGTTAGTTGTTTCATGGTAGAAGCCAGTTGGGTTGGTCAAGCATGATTTAATGAGTCTATGCTGACTACTCCTGATCACAATGACAGGAAGAATTCCTTTGTGTGGGGTGAAACAGAGGACAGGAGCTACCGAACTGTCAAGAAGGGGCAGATAATGGGAAGATGATGAATAGATAACCTGATGAAGAATGCTGTGGCTGTGTGCTCACTGCTGCCTCAAAGCCAGTTGTCTTGCAGTTACTTGGAAGTGCCCATTTTAATATCAAGGTCTCTCTCTGGGCTTCTTGGTACAGCTGTGTTCCTCCACGTTCATGACAGCTGGGAGTTGAGGGAGGTATTCAGGACTTCGTGTTATCTGCCATTGTTGGAACAATTGTCCTCTGGTATCCTTCCAGGACAATCTCTGTTGTGCTCCTCTGGGAGGAAAAGCAGGAGTATGGCTGGCGAGAGAGCTGAACTTGTGTTCCAGGAGCATCTCCCAATGCAGGCAGTGTGCACTTCAGGGATCACCCATCCCATGGTGGGGGAACTGCCAGGCTGCCTGTGTGGGCTGCAGTGCTGTGGAGCACCCTCCCAGTGTGCTGCAGGCTCTTCATTACTCCCTGCTTGAGCACTGATGATGGGGCAGAGCAGTGCAGCAGTGTTTAATGGTTGGCTGTTGATGTTTCTTGAGTTCAGTAAAATGCTTAAACCACTGAGAAATAAAACCTGTAAAAGGTGTGTATATTCTTTTATGTCCTCCAGCCTTGCAGTAAGAGCATGGTGTTCCGGTTGTGGAATAGCAAGGTCTGTGGCTGTTCATTACACTAAGCTGATCTTTCTATCCTGTTCCATTATCCTTTCTCCTCTTCTGCTTTTTCTCCAAATCAATGAACTTTCCTTTGCTTCAACTCATCTATAAAACTTGACTAACATTTTAGCATTAACAGTTATTTCTTAGTAGCCTCTAGCATTTGTCAGTCTCTCATCTATTCTCCAAGAGCTAAACAAAGCTCTTAAAGCTCTCTGCTTAAAGCAGCAGAGAATTTCTCAGAACTGCTGTAGAAATTCTGACCATGTTGATGTCTAGTGGTCTGGGGAAAACAATTTTGCTAAGTGAGAGGAAGCCTATTTTTCAAGATTCCTGTGTTTCTGCAGCTCTGTTTTAGTATTCAGTTTCTTTCCATTATGATCATTTAGGTCTTTTAGTACTTTGGAGAAAAATGCTGCTTATACCCTTGAACTCACAAGCTTGGTTCATATTTGAGGAATGGAGATAGTTGATATCAAGATATTTGAAGCAAATTGTACCTTACCTACCCTGATCTCTAAAATCCTCTTTTCCAGGAAAATGGTGCTTATTAGCATGAAGCTTTGCCTGTTTTTTTGGTTGTCTAGGGCTATACCATTTTTCTATCCCAACAGTTGTCCTGAACCAGTAGTATGCTGAATAAAACTGGTTGTTCGTGTTTGTGTGTAAGTAAACGCTTTATTTCCTACTCTACTCAGTGTCCCTGTGGTACTACCCTGGCTATTTTCCAACTCATCTACAGCTATCTAGGAGCACCAGTGCCAGGGCACATTTATTGCCTTTTAGTATTAATAACTACCAGGATTATAAAGGTTTCCTCCTGAGAACAAATGGCGACGGTTCACAAAAGCTGTATTAATTAGTGAATGATAAAGTGTGGAAATTTTAGTTTGATCCCAGAGCCTGCAGTGTGGTGTTCTTGTAGTTATCAACAATATATTGCAGTAAAGCATTCAAGGTAGAGAGCTGTGTGATGGTGCAGCAACAACAACAAAAAGGAGCACTTAACCCCCCTCCCAGTATTGCCTGGAGGTGGTAGTTAAGAGGGAACCAGTTTAAGCTGGCATAAAGTAGCTATGTGAATGCCCTGCTTTGCAAAAGACACTTCCATTAAGTGGCAAAATTATCCCTTAAAATATATATTTAAGCTTAGACAAAATCTGTAGCAGACAGCATTAGGTGACCTCCTAAGTAACATGTTAGCTCTGTGTATGAAGGTTAAGAAAGTTTAGCAGCAGGTAAGAAAAATTGATACGACAACAAGGGAGGTTTTGGAAGATCTAACCTTAATAAAGGGAGACCAGAAGGAGAAGTCATAAGTCAAGGAATAAAAGCACTATGTCCTAGATGATGGAGTATGTTCACAAAGCTAGTAGATGTCTCTGACTGCAGGTTGGAGAAATGGGAGTAGGATGGTGAGGATAAGCCTAAGGGCTGGTTTGTCTGCCAAGTAGAAATTGTTTGAAAAATGGAAGTCTAACCCTGCTGAAGTCCAGGAAAACGTGTTCATACCTATCAGTAGAAAGAAGGAAGCTAAAAAGTCCAAGGGGAATTTGCAGAACATGTGGACAGAAAAGTATCTTACTTAAAAAGAAGAAAAACCTAGAAGATGTGGATGGCTAAAATCATCAGCCACAATGCAATGATTAAAATAAGTATGTTACTAAGAACTTAAATAACCTCTTTGCGTAAGGTGTCATTATTAGACTAATCTGTGATATCAATTCTATTGCCTTTGTGGCAATAATGATGAAATATGGTAAAACTGACATATTAGGAAATTATATAGAACACAGTTAATGTGGAAGCATGCTGAGTTGCCTGGATTAGGTATTAGCTTGGCTTTCTGAAATGGTTTAGCAGTACAGCTGGTAAAAGAAAATACAGTGTATTTGAGTAAAGATATGGAAACCAGAGTGACTAGCATGTTTTAAACACTTCAGCAAAGATTTAGGAAATCAAAAGCAAGGAGCTTTTACATCTAGTTTTCATAAACTTCATGAAATTGTAATTTCATAGTTCTAATAGTTGTAGTAGTTATTCTCCAGAGAGAAATATTCTACTGTTTTCATTGAAAGCATGGATAATTTCTCTGAAGCAAGGATAGATAGCTCATGTTTGACATATGCTTACATACAGATGCAGTCTTTTTAAAGAGGTCACTGGTTAAGGTGGTTGACTTGGTGTTCCAGAGCAACCTTACGTGGCATGACCCAGATAGTAACTCTCATGCCCAGCCCTTTCTTTGACGTTATTCTTTGTGGCAGGAGGAATCAGGTGAGGCATGGAGATTGTTTTTAGCCTTTGCAGTCTACAGCCCAGCATGTTAATGCAAACTGATGTTACCAGTGGTCTGTGTTCTTGCTGTTGATTTTAAGTTAGGACTTGCTGAGGAGGGGCTTTGTTTTCTGTCCAGCAACAAAGCCCCTACCTGGCAGAAGGCTGGCAGAACATGAGGGGATGCATCACTCCAGCTGAGTCAACCGCTGCATGTGAGTCAGTGTCCAGAGGGAAAGCGCCATCATAAACCTCAAACTGATTAAATAACAGGAAGTTAGTTAGAAAAATAGATTATTTTTTATTGGTCACTGTAGTATAAATAAAGTAGAATTCCTAATTTATTTTAATTTTTTTTAGTAGCATGGGCAATTAATCTCATTTGCCAAGAAACCAGAAGGACATGAGTTGTTTTTAAAAAGATCAAGGTGTAAGATGGCTAATTCAGCCTAAGGGGAAGCACTGCTGTCAATAAATAATATTGCCAATGGGCAACAAAACTGCAAATAAAGGAGAGTTGTAAGTATGTATTATAAAGGAAAATGTTTCTAACAAATACATCCCAGAATATTTAAAATTAGCTTAACAAAATACTCTAGGTAGTATTGTGATAAGTCCGGGAAGCATGCCTATTAACACGGACATGGGGTTTTAAAATTACCAAAATAACAGCATGAGGAGTGGGTTGAGAATCATACTGAAACTTGGGGGATATATTATTTTGAGTATGTGTATCTACCTCTTGTTTTGTCATTTGCTCAGCGGTGGCAGCTCCACCTTGAAAGATCACACTGAACGTAGAGGAAGGAGGACTGCATGGCAGCTTATACTATTGACTTCAGAGGACATTCTTAAAAGTATTCAAAGCAAGGCTCCTAGAGTTTTGCATTCCTTTTATATTATAAATCCAGAAAAACGGTGCATTGAATGAAACTCAAAAGTAATTGAGATTTAGATGCCTTTCACATGTTCTGTAATTGCAGCTGATTGCTGCAAATTATTTTTGAGGCCAGAGCCCAAAAATATTTAGAAACTGATATAAGCGTTGAGTTGTAGTGAAAATATTTAAAAATAAAACTAAGAACATGAAGTTTCTTGCTTTTATGTTAAGCCAGGCTCTATGAAAAGGTGATTTAAAGCTAACCTAGGGGCAGGTAGTTTTTTCCCATGTGCTGTGGGTTTTCTTTATGCACCTTCTGAAACAGCAGCTGGTGGTCACTGTCACATCCAGTGACACGCGCCATGGCTCATTGTTTTCTTTTCCAAGTGCCGTGCTCAGCTGTTTCTACTGCTCAGTGTGTTCATCTTCCTTTCTGTCTGTTTTGTCTTATATGGGAAGGGAAGGATTTGATGGCAGAAGTTTTATGCTTTCAGATACTGTTGTGTGTTTGGGTTACTTTGTGGCACTTTCCATCTGTCTGCAGCCCAAGCCGCTAGGTCTTCCCGGATCCTGACAGCATCTGCCTGTGGTTGTGTAGGTTGGAGGGTTTGTATCTCAGACATGAGGACTGAGTGATGGCAGGCATGATGGGAGTGGTAGCGACAAATTCAGTGTCCCTTCAGGCTGTTACCCTTGTCTTACTTTCTAGCTCAGATTAAAAGTTGTGTAAGAGGTGGCTGATGGCAGCTGAGCCTGAGTTACTCAGAGGCAACAGTGCCAGTCTGGCAAAGGGGTCTGAGGCTTTGAGGCTGCCTGGACAGACAGGAGAGAGATCATGTCGACCCCGAAGGTAACGGTCTTGGCTCCCCTGGGAAGCTGCAGCAGCCCCACAGTTACAACCGTTTCTTGCAATTAAAAGAATTATGTTAAAGGGGGTAGATATTTTAATAGTGTTGACAGGTCAAAACATGAATTTGCTCATAGAAATTCATACCTAAGAGTTGGGCGTTTCAAGGAATGAAACTTCTGTGAGTCTTCACTTTGTGAATGGTTCGGTTACCAGCTCTTCAGAGGACATAAGTGGTTTGCTTTAAGTCTAAAGCAGTCTTCATTTTAGATCTAGACCTAAGGAAGTTGGTGAAAAACCACACTGTATACTACTTCATATACTACTAGCGCTTTGTCAGACAACTGTCATGGACAATTCTGCTTCTTAAACTTCTATTATTACATGCTTCCTGGGTTTCATTAGACATAATGGACAAAAAGTTGCTACTAATTCTGAAATTATTTAAAAGAACCCTCAAATTCTGTACTAATTGGGTTAAAGTTGTAGAATTCTTTGTTTGGGATCATGAATTCATCTGTAGAATGACTTTCATCCAGCCATGTGACTTCTACCTTTCACAGAAATCTTTGTCAGCTGCTAGAAATGTTGCTCTGTTATGATTGTTTTGCCCAAGTCTCTGAGATATGGTGCATCTCATTCTGGATATCTGGTATTTTTATAAATGATTTTAAAATTTCACTTGCACTGCTGATAGATTAATGAACTGATATTACCTTAGTTCAGAACAAGCATGCAGTTACTTATTTCCAGCTGACAGGGAAGCGTGTTCTGCATTGCAGAATGACTTGTGTTGGCTTCACCTTCAAAGTTTGCTTATCCTGATCCTTAAAAACCCTCATGCTCACATAATGCTGCTGCCTGTCAAATACCAAATGCTTACTGAGTAGTACTCAAATGTTTCTGCACCAGTTCATCGCTGCCAGATGTTTTGAAAAGCATAAAATGTGTGTCTTTGCACTGTAGTTTTATTCTTGTGCTTCTTTGGGGTCCAGTAAATAAAAAATACTATGAAAGAAATTATGGTTTGTAAGACTTCAAAAAAAGGTGTCTGCAATATTTGACAACTACTGAGAAACTACAAAGAAATATTTAGCTGTTGCTATGGTTCAGTAAAATTGTTGGAAAATAAAAGATAAAATGGTGAATCCCTGAGTATAAATGAGTTTTATTTGAAATACAGGTTGGATCACCAGTGACTAGAGAAAAAAACTGCTATTTCTAAAATTAAATCTGAAAAAGGATGGAAATGTCCTTGTAGTGGATCTCACATGGTGCATCGAAGAGGATAAATATTTGGGATTCTTTGGTGTTGTGGGGCTTAGTTTTGATTTTTTTTTTTTTTTGTTGTTGGTTGGGTTTTTCCATCTGAAGAGAAGATTGAGGAATTGTAACCTTGGTAATGAAACTTGCTTTAGAAAAGTGAGTTTTATTCAACCTGAGTTTTTTAATATTGCCTTTTTATTCAAATGAGAGGTGTGGGAGAAAGTGATTTTGTGGTATAATCAACATTCTCCCTCTGTTAATGCTGTTAATATTCACACTTGGACAGTACCTGAGAAATGTGGTAAAATTGACACCAGAGGGACGTTTCTAGTAACAAAACAAAGTAAGGGATTAAAATGCATTTACTTCTTTTCATATAGCGGAGTGAAAAAGGACTTTCATTCAACTTATCCTCTAACAGAAAGTGTTAAAAGCAGCTTGTTATGTTCATTCTATTAATAAAGCTAAATAAAGCTGACAGCTTCTTAACTACTGATGTATGCAACTCTATGCTCATGTGTACTAAACACTTCACTTACTGCACTGAGGATGCTTTTAGTTTAACATAGCAGGATATAAGCTTTCATCTGAAGTTGAATGCTGCCATGCTTAGACATTTGATTTGGTCTGCTGAAGTGTTTGTGCACAGATAAAGTGTAGGAGCTAGAGTCAGATCTGCAGTGGTAATTCTCTGTTTAATGGGGAGTGTAAGAGCTTAGGGAAGGGTTTAAGAACAAGATGTACCCACCCCCAATACCTGATAATGCTCCTGTATCTTTAAGACCTTCCCCCACTGGAAGAGGTGGTTTTCAATGGAAAAAGTTGCCAGACACTCTTTAACAGAACTAATCTCTTCAAGTGTATTTAGCAGAGCTCAGATGTTTTACTTCAGGATGGGCTGACTCTTCCTGAAAGTGTGTTTCTCTCTGTGGGTTGTAAATGGATTATATGGAATTAGCTCAGGTGTTAGTATCTACATTTGTAGATATCTGTCCAGGTGCTTAGATGAATCCTACTGCTATGCTGCTGCCCTTTCCTATTTTTAAAGGCAAAATATCTACAAAATTCCAGGAGTTTGGTGTAGGAATGAAAACTCAGGCTCCTTTTCACAGGAGTTAGACTCATAGCATTTCTTTTCTAGTTGCGTGCCTTCTGTATGTGCCACCTTCCTAGGAGGGAGTTGTAATTTTGATCCAAAAGTGAATGAAGACACTGAATTAAATTTTACCACTTCAATGGCTGTATAACTTCTTAGTGTTAGGTCAAAAGGTGAGCACGGTGAACATTGCCATCTCAACTTCTTTTGCTTACATCCTTTCTGCAAGTGTGAGCATCCATGATTGTAGTGGCCAGCAAGTGCCTCAGTCCAGACTGACATTGGGATGTAAATCCTCCTTTTGCTACCGATATTTCCGGAAGGGGGTTGTGCTTCCTAATATGTGCCTCTTTAGCGCTTCTTATGGCAGAGTTGGATCAAGCCCTCTGATCAACCTGCTTGTTCTTTTTGTTACAGCTCTTAACTCCACTTGTGCTTTCTGTAGGACACCTTTGTGCCTAGCACAAGTAGAATGGGCAAGTGTATTCTGCAATGTGCTCCAAAGGTTGGCTCCCAGTGCCTGAACTGGGCATGTTGATGCCACCCACTGCAGCTCATCTCTGCCTGCTTCTTCCAGTGGAGAAAGCCCAAACTACTGAAATTTCTCTGAAGTTAACTTACCCCAGTGTATCCAGAAGCCGTGGAGATGCATACTTGCAGTGAGGAGCTGTGAAGCACACTAGAGTCTACTACTAAAGTGTAATCTTTACAATTACTTTTCACTTTTGTTATACCTACACTTTATTTGAGAATTGTAATTACACCGTCCAGGGCTAAGGAAGGAAATGAGGAGGATTTTCTGTTCATGGTCTAAAAGTCATAGTTGTATTGAGACTGAGATGCATTAGCAGGCAAGAGAATCCTGGAGTAATTTTAGTTTCCTCTTTGTTTCAGCTAGAATGAAAGATACCTGTGCTGTGTCTTCACTTCCATGGGGTGTGGTCCCAGCAGTTTCAGTCAGGATTTGCATCTGCCCAAATGAAGGATCAGCAAGTCAAGTGCACTTGATTTTAGACAGTAGAAATGTACAGTGGTGTCACTGCATGTGAGTTAACTGCCAACAATGGCTATCAGTGACAATTTCAAATGTTTTCAGTACCTGTTTTTAAGGGCAATCTGCTTGTTTGCATATTGCTGTCGCAGCTTGATTTGTCTTACTTGCTCTTCACATGTCCTAAGTTTGTGGACTGGAGCCCATTTTTTATTCAATACATTTTTTGAGTCAGTAAACTGGGCTTTCATTTGCTGTCTTTCTTGGACTATTTTCAGTTTCTAAAATAGATTCTGTGCTATTTTTTCCTGCATTGTTTTCAAAGAAATTTTCTTTTTTTCTTCTACTTCCTATTCTTTTTCATTGCACAGTACAGCATGCTTTTCTTGCTGAATTTTATGCTTTTTTCTAACATCAGTGCTGCTTTTGTTAACCTTTCTGCTGTTCCTTATAATATATTAGCTTAAAAAGTCCCCAGCATTCTTAGGCACTTAATACCCAGAGAATGAAATAGGGGGCTTGTGAAAGATTAAACCATCTTCTGTCTGCTGAAGGGCTGCTGAAGAACAGCTCTCCAGCAATTTTTTTTACCTTGGTATGGCCTTTAATTCCAGCTTCAGGAGTTACACCTATGACAATGAAAGTGATTTTTTTAATCTCAGTTTCATTTACAGTGAGAAGGTAACTGATGGTAGTGTGAGCATTCGAAAGCAAAGCATAATCAGATTGAACTGTAGACTAGGAAAGATTGTAGAATAAAACATAATGGGAGGAAAGGGTGCTCAAGATGGTGCTATGGGTTTAGGAAAGAGTGTTTGGAAATCTGCTTCTCAGGAAAGGACCTTGGGGTATTGGTTGACAGCCACTGTACATGAGCCAGCTGTGTGCCCAGGTGGCCAAGAAGGCCAGTGGCATCCTGGCCTGTATCAGCAGTAGTGTGGCCAGTGGGACCCAGGCAAGGGCTGTCCCCCTGTACTGGGCACTGATGAGGCCATACCTCTAATTCTGTGTTCCGTTTTGGCCCCCTCAGTACAAAAAAGACCTTGAGGTGCTGAAGTGTGTCCAGAGGACGGCAACAGAGCTGGTGAAGGGTCTGGAGCACAAGTCTGGTGAGGAGCAGCTGAGGGAGCTGGGATTTTTTTATTCTGGAGAAAAAGAGGCTTGGGGGACCTTTTCACTCTACAACTGCCTGAAAGGAGGTGGTAGCCAGTTGGAGGTTGGTCTCTTCTCCCAAGTAACAAACAATAGGGCAAGAATAAATGGTCTCAAGTTGTACTGACAAGGTTTAGTTTGGATATTAGGAAAATTTCTTCATGGAAGGGGTTGTCAAGCACTGGAACAGGCTGCCCAGGGAAGTGGTGGAGTCACCATTCATGGACATATTTAAGACATGTAGATGAGGCACTTGGGGACATGGTTTACTGCTACGACTTGGCAGTGCTGGGTTGGACTGATGCAATGAGGTCAGGATGCAACTCTGCTAGCAAGGTCTGTTATGCTGGTGATGCAACTCACTAAAAGAACTGGGGGTAGAAAAGGCATTTTGGTCCCAGTTTAAAGCACTTTCCATGTTGGTCATGGTACATTTACAAGTGGCAGTGAAAGAGGTGGTGTGCTGGGTTCCTCACATGGGAATGTGTAGGAGGGGGTTTACCAGCAGGATAAAAATTTTACCTTTGCTTGCTCATGTTAGAGTGACCCATGCTCTGAATAGTCCAGATAAGAGGAGAGTCTTCTAATACGTATTTGTACGGTTAAGAGAGATAAATGTTCTCAGATATTTGTGAGAAAATGATCTAGCTGGTGAGCATCCAGATTTCAAAGTACTTTCCTAGGATAACAATGTCATTTAAATGTGAGCGTGATTTGTTTGTTTGTAATGCCTGCCAACAGTCTTTCTAGGAACAGGATATAAAACTGCTACTTGGTAACTTGTTCATTCTGTTTTGATCTGTGGTTTAATTACAGCATGTTTAATTGCTCTTTTCATTCACTCAGGAGGCAGAGCAGTTTCATTTTTTTCCCCTTTCCTTTTTTTTTTTTTTTTTTTTTTTGACACACAGTTTGATAGGATAATACTCATCAAGTGACTCAGAAAATAAGATATTTAGATTGTCCTTTCAAACAGGAACAACTGCTCTTTTTCTCGTGAGGTCACATGATTCCAATTTATTATTTTTATGCCAAGCTTGCTGCGTGAAGATGAGGCTCCTTAGCGCCACAATTTTTTATCAGAGATTTACTGAATTTTCTTGCCTCGTTTCAAACTAGGGAGTTTTGTTTTTCCATTTATTTACAATGCCAAGTTCATACCAAGGCTGCCATTTTTCTCTGATCTATAAACTTCTATGAATAACTAAAAGGATCTCATATTTTCCTTATACTGAGTTGAGATGAGAAACAAGTTAGATAGTTCTTCAAGAAGAATATTTTATGTTATCATAAACCAGTGCTGATGCCAAAGGGGAGATACTATTCCCTTTCTTTTACTCAGTGTTTGCTAGTTGTTTAATGAAACAGATGAAGGACTTCTCTTTGGTTGAAACTAATCTAGAAGACAAGATGTTTGCTGCCTCAGAGTGCTTGTGGGACTTCAGACTTCACACAGAAATGAAGGAGAATGTTAAAGATGCTGGAAATGTGGTCACATGTCTATTGGGGACTCTTGTGCCTTTCGTAAGGGATGCAGCTGACTGGTTTTAAGCAAATTTATGCCTAAGGACCTGTCTGTAAGGAGAATTAACTGCATGGTTAGTGTGATGGGCTAAGTGGAAAATTATCATAGAATGGTTTGGGGTGGAAGGGACCCTAAAGATCATTCCAACCACCCTACTGTGGGCCAGGACGCCTTCCACTGGACCACACTCCTCCAAGCCCCATCCAGCCTGGCCTTCAACACTTGCGGGGGTGGGGCATCCACTGCTTCTCTGTGCAGCCTGTTCCACAGTGGCCACGTACTGACTCTTTACTGATGTCTGAGGAGATGCTCTTGCCTTTGTGTGTGCCTCCAGGACAGCTCCCTCCGGCACTCACAGCAGAGCGATTTGAACAGGGTGGAAACCATCTCCTATTTGCCATTAAACTCCATGCAGGGTGCCAGTAGCTAATCCACATCAGCTGTGTGCAGGTTGCTGAAAGCTACCTTCCCTTAGCAGAAAGGAGGTGGGGGATCATTTAATGATCTCATCAATCTCAGCTGTCCTCTTGCTCAGTGTGGTGTTATTTGACAGCGCAGTCATAGCATGCAGAGGTAATTTTGGTCAAGGCAGAAGGAGGAAAAAGAACACATGGTTAATGGAAATATTTGACATGTATGTGTTATGAGTCATTTTATTTCCTCCTCTTGCCAAAACAAATTAGCATGGAAAATGGTTTACTAGTGTAACTGGGAAGACCTGTTCATGAAGCATGAAAACTACCAGCAGCCTTTACATCCCAGAGTTTTATTTTTTGTTCCCTTTACCCCAGGTCCCCCCAGCACTAAGAGTTCAGTGTTCTCTTCCTGGGTCCCGGAAGGAGGACAGTAGACACAGGCTTTGTAATCAACATCAGTACCAGGTGCTGTGTGTACATCATGGTTCCGATCCCCCTCTCTGTGTCCAGCACTCCAGATCTGCATTGATACCAAGGTTTTTTTGTTTATAATACTTTTCAAAATAACAGATTCCCCCTTCCTCCCTCTGGACTCAGGACTTTGTCATGTTTTCTGTTTTCATCCACTGTTTCAAGTTTTTTTAGGTGAGCTGTAAGCCTTTTTGTTTTGGCAGGGAAAATTAATAGGGGTGAAATGGGGTTATGGTTACCTGAGAAGTTGTCTTTGATCTGTGGTTGTGTAGGCGTTTGAAAGTTACAGATATTTTAGCCAGATGATGGGGGTTTCACACGTTTGTATGTTTTTTCTTCCATTTCAATTATTCTGATGTTTCTGAATGTATTAGATATGTGACTGATGTATAGGATGCTCCCTGAAATGCTGGAGTGGACGGAATAGTGTTCAAAGGATACTGTGTCAGGCGCAGATGACAGCCTGGCCTCCAGAAAGTGTAGGGCTTAACAAATGGGCTGAACTCCACCAGAAGCCTTATAATTGTGTATAGTGACTCATTCTTCCTGGCTTATGACTTCTTCCTATGAAAAGTATGTATTTTTGAATATCTAGCAGAATGCACCATGCTTTAATTATAGCCAATTCTTTGAAATATTTGTACAACACTTTTGTAAAAGAAGAACTGCTATTAGCCCTGTGCACAGTCCTGGTGTTTTCTCCACTGCTTAAGCATATTCTGAGAAGGTTTTAGAGAACTCCTGTATTACTTTCCAGAGAGATCAAAGTTTCATAAAAGTTTGAGAATATAATTCATATTTAGAGGGTTTTTTTTAATATGTTCCATCACGCTTTTTTTGACCAGAACCTCACACACAATGGCAATTATATGAGAAGGATGCTGTGTAGTGTTCTTTCCCTTATGTGAAATTTTTACAAATGCAGAACATTCTTATACTAGTTCCTGAAATGGGTGATGCAGGTCCCATATGAATGGAGATGAAATTTTGCAAAGGAGATAGTAGTCTACACTTATTAGCTGAAACCAGCCAGCAACACAACCCAAAATAATTATATTGTGCTCATTCTCTTTGGTGTTATGTTCTTTCCATTACATATAGGATAGAACAGTGTTGTAAAAATGATCCTTACTGATGTCTCAATTCAATGAACTCTTGTCAGGAATTCTCTCTATAGTCTGAACAAAAGTAAGTTAATTTATAGTTATGTAGGTTCAATGCATTTCTGAGAGGATTGAAGTTTTAGTTGTTTACTAGTGCAATTTTACTCCATGCCAGCTAAGTGCTCTGGGAAAGATTTGCCACCATTCTTTAGCCTTCCTACCCATCTCCCTTAGCTGGTGTTTTTGGACAAGTCAGGCATACATCCTGTATTATTTACGGTTACTTTGGATTTAATACAGATTTTGTTTCTCAGTCCTGTAGGCTTCTGCTCCTGTGATTATTGGGGCACGTAGCTGGTCAGGCTGGACTTCACACACTCCCTAGAGAGCAAACTAGACATCATTTTTCTTCCCCAAGCCTCCTGCCTCCTTCATTATACCTGGGGGGTACTGTGGGATTCCTCTCAGTGAAGGGAAGAGGCGAAAAGCCAACCTAAAAATCCAGTCAGTAATATTGCGTAATACATGAAAAGCATCTTGAAAGGGTAGTAAACAGAGAATGGATATGAAGTGTTTAGTGAAGTTTGTAAAAGTAATCACATCGATGCATCATGAAGATCCTAGAAATACAAGAGCTGAAATGCTTAAACTGAGAAAAGTGATGTTTCTGTCGCTACTAACACAACTCACAGGAAGTGCTGATCCAAGAGTGTGCATATTACTCCAATTTTAAAAATTTTTCATGTTCTCCATTTTTTTTCTCACACTAAAGCTCTGTCAGAAATTTTTGTGGTGACTGGGAATTTGATTATTTGAAACAAATCACCTGTGCTTCTTTAAACTAGGATTCCTACCAGTACATACCCATAAAAAGGTCTGATTAAAAACAAACAAACACAAAAGGATGTTGAACAAAAGCTTTGATTCAGCAAGATTTTGAATACTCTGGCTCAGTTCCATGTCACACAAACACAAGCAGAGGTTTAATTGTATGACTTAACATAGATAGAATTGCTCATGTGTATAAAGTGCTTTGTGCTTAATTTTGTTAGTGCCAGCTGCTTGGCACTTATTGGGGTTAAGACCTTTGGTCTTGTTCCTTTTAAAACAGGTGTTAGTTCAAAATCATGAAAAACATCAGTTTTCAGGAAAAGCAAGGAGAGGTAGTAGGTGTCTTCAATATGTAATGGAAATATTATATGCAAATGGAATGAAAGAGAGCAAGCCAGGACTTGTTGCTTATGAATTATCTATACTGAAAAGAGGTCTCTTTGAGGGTACCAGGCTGGTACTTCTTATATGTATTTATTCAAGAAGTTTGTGTATGAAATTTCTTTATTTCTGAAACAACACAAGCATTTTCATCAAACTGATTTTTAGCAACTCAATATGTTCACCTGAAAGTCAAGGCATTTGATTGAAAGACAAAGAAAGGTTGAGTGAGTTCAGGTTAGATGTTGAAAAGATTCACACAGGTAATGTATAAATGAGTGAAAGAACGAACATCTCAGTGGTATCTAGTTTAAAACAAACACATTTGATGTCCCAGCTGTTTATCCTGTGTCAAATAATGCTGCTGGACCAGCAGAAAAATCATAATCATAAATTATGAGAATAAAAATTATTGGGTTTAAAGCTTTCAACTTGTGTGTGCATGAAGTACTGAAAATGCTTTTAGAACATAAAATTGTATGCAAAGAGTAGAGAAATAAAAATATGTTAAAAGTTAATTTTTGAGGTTTTTCTCAGCAAATTACAGATGAGAAAGCTGATGTCACTGGACATGTAGAATTTCATTAATAATTATCAATTACGTATTTCTTAGAAGCTATGCTACTAATTAACTTACAAAATCAATGCTCTGCAAATTTACCACTTGGTGGTGCCAAATTGATTTATAAATCACAGATGTGAGCTGAGACAAGCTGTTGAAGATTTTTCTGAGGCATGTACACTAAGAGATACTTAAATGTTCTTGGAAAACTTTGATTTTGTGACAGCAGTGGTGCAGCTGTACTCGGCAGCACTTCTGGCAACCATTCCTGAAGCCCCATATCTGGAGCACCTCTCTGTCCCTCCAGTACGAGAGAGAGTAAGTGTATAACAAAGCTGCATCTGTGAGAACAGAGTTTCAGGAACATTTCTTCCATACCATGCACCTGACGAAAAATAATTTGGATCCAGTGGTATTCCAGGCATGGTGCAGAATATGGCTTTGGGGTTTCTGGAGGCAGCTGCAGGTGTGCTGCTTGCAGTATTATTTTTGTAGGTGTTTGACTGGAGTAGTTCCTATACAGTTGTGGTTTTAACACTGCCAGAATTTCCACAGGTTTATCACTGAGCGCTATATCCTTGAATTGAAGGGTGATGATTATCCTAAATGTAAATCTAAACAAAAAGACTCATGATTAAATTAACCTTCCTCCATCTCTCAGTTGCAGGGCAGCTCTTCAGCAGGTTTGAAGTTTGTGTTTTATTAAAATGTCTTAATTTATCACAGTATTTCGGTGTTATCAGTGTTTAGCATTGAAGAATATTTGCACCAGACTTAACAACTTCTTTTTTTTATTTTTCTCTCTCTCAATACTACAGTCCCAAAAGAATTGGTGGAGCTTCACTTGAAACTGATGAGAAAGATTGGGAAGTCTGTCACAGCAGACAGATGGGAAAAATACTTGATCAAGGTACAATATGCATGTTGTATTATTCTGCAATGCTGGAATATGGTTGTGATGAGCAGTTGTGTGAGCAAGCCCTAGTATGAGTTACAGGAGCCTTGGGCTGTGCCAGCATCAACACACATACCTCAGATCCCAGCTTAACTTGCAGTCTGCCTAGGCTTGTGGGAAAAAGGTCTCTGAAAATAGGCACCATCTTCTGCATGTGAGAGAGTGTCCACCCTCATAATTGGCAGGAAAATATTTTCTTGAGTATTAAGACCCTAAATAAAGAAGATTTAATAGCCTGCAAATGGGTTAAATTGAGCAGAGATTTATACAGTAGCAGTTCATTGTATATCACTTGTCTGAATATGATTTAATTACTGTGATTTGGCTGATATTCATGCAGGAGCCACACAGAGGTCTTGTAGCATGTGTTAATAGTAAAAGAGAGTATTGCAGTGATTTATATCTGCATGCTCAGAATGGCACAGCTAAGATGAAAATATAATTATGCATCAGTAAAAATAGAGCATCCCTTTGTTTTATGTAATTCTGTCTTGGTATTTTAATTGCAGCTGTGTCTTTGTTGACACTTTGCATACAAATAGTTTCCAGTTTAAATAATTTACACTGCTTCAAAAAATAAAAATATATGGATAGTCAAAATTTATAGGTTACCATCTCCCCTCTGGATATGTTCCATGTGTCTTTTAATCCACAGAACTGTAATCTTGTTATTGTCTGTACAGCCGTGATCACATCTTGCTTAGAAATACAGCATCATGGTAATAGCAACTGTACAAATAATGGCACTTAGCAAATCCAGCTGCAGGTCTCCCCCTTAAATGCTGTCTATAAGCTCGACAGAGGTATGAATTTATCTTGAGGTTTGTCTACCCTTTAAGATGATGATGTTTTTAGGGCTGGGAATGTGTTGAGGGCTAAAGGGCCTTTGTTAATTCTGACCTGTTAACCAACTGTAAAGCATTCATGATAATCTTTAAAAAAACAGTAATATAATAATTTATGTAACTTGTGTGTACTTTTTGTATTACCAATTACTGTGGTTTCTGAATTATGTTAAATTCCTTAATAAACCCAAAAACCATTGCAGCAAACTGAGAAAACCCAACTCTGACTTGTGAACTTACGTACCCCACTGAAGCCATTTACCAGTTGTGTGGTAGGTGGAAAGCAGGGTGATAAAACAAGTGTGAGGGAGTAGTTTGGAAAATCTTCTTCAAAGCAGTTTGGAAATTCTTCTTCAGGGAAGCAGTAAGGAAACCCTCCCTCACACCCCTCTCAAGACCAAGTAAGTGTTAATAAATTCTACTTCATTTAACAGTCTCCAGAGCTAACTTGAAGCTTATTCTGGCCAGTGGTTCAAAGGAACCTTGAAGAACAAAGGAGTTTGAATATAACTAATTAGAAAGGTATGCTAATATTGTCCCCAATTCAAAGGAGTATGATTAATTTAGAAAAGCAAGGAAGAGTATTGGGAAATGCTGCAAAAGCCAGGAAAAACTGAAAAGGTGTGGAACCACTGAGAGCATTTTTCCTTGATGCCTGCAGTATTGTTCCACATATTACTGATGACACTCTAAGAGGCAAAGTTGACCTGGTTTTCCTTTGTTAGAAACTACTGATGTGTTGCTTTGATAAAACAGAGCTTGATATATTCTGGATGTTCTTATTTAGGCAGAAACTTTAGTGGAGGGCATTCAGACTTACATGCTCTTAATATTTATGCATGTATGTATTATTACATTTTGTTTATATATCAACTAATTATAAAATGTGCTTCGCTTGATTGTTGTGCATATAAAGAGTATCATAAAAATTGTCTCTGAGCTGTGGCTGGTATTTTGACAGATACATTTTGGAATAGGAAGTGAACGTGGTAGTTGAGAGTTCTTTCCCTTCCGTCTTCTGGTGGTGAACCACCCAAGTTGGATCCACCAGCATGTGCACTAGCTGTAGGTCTCTGTAAGTCTGACTTTCCTCCTTTGCGCAAGGAATGTCTTGTGGTCATGTATGGCTAAGGTAAAGAAATGCCTGGTCCTAAGCATTCCAACAACCAAGAGGAAGGGTCCAACTTAGCTGATTTTGAGAAACATGTAGTGAGATCACATTGCACTGTCTCCTGACAAAGTGTTTTACTTAACTATTCTCAAACATAACTTACATTTTTATACAGAGATTTCTCTGCACTGGTCCATCTGAAACCTTCAACCCAAAATCAGCACATTCTGAACACATTTCTGATTGTTAGAATTCAGGTGTTTGTAGTTTCACCCAAGGAGACTCCTCTGTCAAGGAGATTTCTCTTTCATGTTCCTGTTTTTCTTGTTTAAAGTGAACATTTGGCGTGGTAATAGTGTTGGATGCCATCATAGCTGCTTTGGAATTATTTGAGAGAGATGTTTCAGCATTTCTTGCAGAGTGGGAAGGTGCTGACCATTCTTAGCATGCAGAAGCCAGGAGTTCCTGCAAGCAGCAGCTTTGTGATCAGTGTGAAGCATCCTCTGTGGGAAGGCAGAGACTAAGATTTCAGCAGAGCCTGGATCAATGAGATGTGTAGTTCAGGGTTGTGACAGCACTTGTCAGGAGAAAGCACAATTATCTGGTTTTTAATTGTCAAAATGCAGTCATTTCAGTTCGAACAGATGCTTCATCGGCTCTGATGTCTCGAAGCTTTTGCTTTGACAGTCACACACTTCGTAGCACATGAAGCTTCTCATTATTGCTCTCATACTTAATGAGTAAGTAATGAACAACAACTGGCATATGCCCTGAGCAAGGGTTTTGATATAGAGTTTCCCAGTGTTCTTCATATTACATGGTTGAAAAGGAGAGAGAAAGTAGAATAGCTTCATTTTGTGAGTGAGCAGCGATTGTCTCCTGCTGTGAGCTTTGGCTTGGCATCAGAGAAGTCCCTGTGTAATATTCCTTAACCTCAAAGCAGGAAAAACTGCTCTTCAGCAGGATCCCTTGTGACCAGAGTGTTCTTCACTGTTTTCTGTAGGTCACAGCTTAAAGTCAAAGTATGCTTTATGGTGTGGCTGAGCTGACCTAAGTGCAGGCTTACTCTTGTGCCATCTCAGAAATGGCGTCAGTACTAGGGGTAGTGGAGGGTTGGTAGTATGGCTGTGGGGACAGGGGAGAGGTGGCAGCCCCTTTGCTTGGTTGGAGCCCAGGTGGAATTTTACATTAGGAATCAGTTAATCTGTACTTTTGGTGGCTGAAATTTAGAATTATTTTTGCTGCTGTTTCCAGAGAAAGCTGCATTCAGATGTGATTGGCAGGTTTCTAAGTAGCTTGGTAACTGTATCTTATGTTTAATAATAATTTGTTGACTGGGAGACTGCACTGTTCTGATTGAGTCCAGCCTTGCAGACTGAAGGGCAGCAGCACCTCATGCACTGATTTGACAGTTGTGACTCATCAGTGGTACTTCAAAATCATTCTAACTGGCGGTATAGCTGTGATTAGCTTTTGCCTCCTCATGGATATTTCCACTGGAATAGCCTCACTGACTGGAGATCCCACCATGTGTCCTCAATTGATGAGCACCTTGTCTCTTCATGAGAGTTGGCTTAAACATGTCTGAGTTGTTTAAGAGGAGAGGGAATTTCTTCTTCACCTTTATTATTCAAGTTCATGCTGATTGAATCTTATTTCTCCTCTACTGCTGCTTTTTCTAGTGATAGGATTTTTTTCCCCCCATATTGGTGTGGTTGAATTTATTTGCTTTAAATAAATTGAAATTGGCTATATTTAAAATATTTTAAAATATTTGTCAAGCAGCTTGAAACTCAAGATATTTGTAAAGAGTAATAATTCCACACTGTGGAGTGAGTAGCAGTTGTGTTTGTTATCTGCAGTACAGTTGAAGGACTTAGAGGGCCCCAAGAGACCCTGGCAACTTGTCTGCTAAGTGCTGCAAGGAGATATAATTGGAAGTCATGTCTGCTTGAGAGAATTTATATTCTAAATAGACAGAAATAGAAAAATGTGAAATACAGCAAAGACAATAATACCTTCCCATTCCAGAATCATGCTACCTAATTTAGGATGTTTAGAGAATATGGTGGTGATCAGGACCTTGACGATCTCCTCTTCCATAAAAATTCAACAGTGCTTGCTAACGTGCCTCAGTTTTACTTTTTGTTTTTCTGTAAGACTTTCTGACTACAATCTCAAAGAGATAATGTATAATTAATTATTGTAGTAAGGTACTACCAATAAAGTTTAAAGTTGCTTTTCTCTCCTAACATTAGAAATCTGCTTATTTTGTTTGTAACAGATATGTCAAGAATTCAACAGCACTTGGGCTTGGGAGATGGAAAAAAAAGGATACCTAGAAATGAGTGTTGAATGCAAACTGGGGATTCTGAAGGTACACATTCATCAGCTAATGTTCTAAATTACTGCTTCCTCACTCACTTTAAGATCTTGCAAATTTAGCTTGACTGAACCATATAAACATAGAGCTGATCTTGGAACAGACATAATATTATACATTGTAGTGGGATGGACCCAAACTGCATGTAACACTTTGTTTGCATATTTTTCACACATTGTATGAAAATAATCTCATGCTTACTGCTTTGTCAAGAGCTCTTTGCCTTTGCAATACGCACTTTGAAATGTGTTTGTTACCTTGCTGAATTCCAAAGGCAAAACAGGACTTCATCTTTTGTGGTCTTGACAAAATTGTCAGGGTTGGTTCCAAGTTATGTATGGGTTCTATTGTAGAATGAGATAATTTGTACTGTATAATAAAAATTGAGAATAAGCTTTCTAAGCTACTCAGGTTAAAAAAACCCAAAACCAACCCAAACCCTTGTCTCTGTTTTAAAAACAGCATGGTCTGGAAAAAAACTTACAGCTACAGCTGATACACATCCAACAGAGAGAGGCCTAAAAACAAGTTCCAAATCACACTGAAATGAAATGAGCTGATTTTCTTTTTTGTGTTTTTATTTTTGATATCTTACCAGTCTTTTTACTTTTTCAGTATCTCTGTGAATGTCAGTTTGATGACAATCTAAAGTTTAAGAATATCATTAACGAGGAAGATGCTGATGCCATGCGTCTGCAGCCCATTGGTCGGGACAAGGACGGCCTCATGTACTGGTATCAGCTGGATCAGGAGCATAATGTCAGGATGTACATAGAAGAACAGGATGACCAGGATGGATCCACATGGAAGTGCATTGTTAGGTATTCCTTTTTTTTATTTTGTGAGGTTTTTAGCTGTTTGTGGCTTGGGCTCAGAAATGTATTTAAATAAATCTTCATTTCTCACACAGTAGGATTCATGACAGTGGGATTTTCTACATTGACATCTATGTTATAGTGAAAAATCGTGTACAGAAATAACTCACAGATGTGTTGGTAGCAGCCATCACATAATTTGTTTCCTGCTAGTTCAAGCTGCAATGAATACATAGAAAAGGTAGCAAGAGAAGACTGTCTTGAGGATGATGGCTCCATATTCCTTACTGGCCAGCTAAATGCCTTAGAAAATAGAACACTTCTGCTTCTTTAACTTCAGCTTTGTTAGGAAAGCTACAAGTGGACAGATTTGTTCTTGGGGAAGTTATATTGCAGTTACTCCTGTTGGAAGGAAGCCAGAGGAGGCCAAGGAGATGCTTGGAGGGCTTGAGCACCTCTCCTGTGAAGACAGGCTGAGAGATTTGGGATTTTCCAGCCAGGGGAGGAAAAGGATCCAGGAAGAACTCAGAGCCCTTTCTAGTACCTAAAAGGGCTCAGGAAAAGGGGAGAGGGATTTGTTAGAGAGGCGTGTAGTGACAGGACAAGGCGGAATGGCTTCAAACTGACAGAGGGCAGATCTAGATTTGGTATTACAGAAAAGTTCTGTGAGAGTGGTGAGACAGTAGCACAGGTTGCTCAGAGAAGCTGTGGCTGCCCCATTGCAGGAAGTCTTCAAGGCCAGATTTGATAAAGCTTTGAGCAGCTTGGTCTTGCAGATGTCCCTGCCCATGGCAGGGAAGTTGGAACGGGTTGATCTTTGAAGGTTCCTTCCAACCCAAGCTATCTGCAGGTTATTTACACTGCCATGACTTCAGTAACTGAGGGAGTCATGCAGAAATATTTAAATCACTATCAACAGGCCATAAAATGATAAGCATTACTACAAGTTACATGTATACAGCTGTTGTGGGGGAATAAAGTAAATGTATCCAGACAAACAGATTAAGAGCTGATCCATGCATCATGCATCTCTTCCATGCATTATAGACTCCAGAATTAATTGCTGAACTAAGAAGAAACCAGGGTTCTGCTGGGAAGGTTCTAACACTCCACACTCGCAGCAGAAAACCACAGTAATGCATTAAGAAATCTGAAATGGTTTTAAAACCCATGAGACTCCACATATGGTGATTGTTGCAGGTTTCCATTCTTTCTGTAAACCTGGGAAAAATAAATTGCTGAACATTGACTTTGAAAAACAGATGTGAGAGCCTTATTATTCTAGTCCATTAAAAAAGCAATGACTGTTCTATCATGGCTCAAATTTTTTATAAATTAAGGTGGGTTTTTTTAATAGTTGGATGTGCAGTTTAAATAAGGAGTTACAGTGCACTGAGATTCACTCTCAGACAGATGTGCACCAATGATTGTGCTGTCATAACTTGAGTTGATGGAGTTTTCTAGACAAGTTGGTGTTGTTTGTTGCATGTGCTTAGGATAAGCACTTGCAAAAAGTATCTAAATTAATTTGCTGCTTGCTTTTGAAAATTTCACTCAAATGATAGGGTTGCTTCTTTGGTGCATGAGCAGAGAGCTGTAGTTTGCTGAGAGAAAGAAAGAAATAGCAAAGAATAATCAGTGATGGTTAATGAGAGGGTAATAAATAACAGAATAATGGTAGCAGCTTGGATCCAGACCCAACAGGAGCTGAGTTGAGATAGATAAGTAGACAAGGTGCTTCCAAAAGCCATATTTTTATTTTGGTATAGATAAATTGAAAGGTTTCTGGCTGCAAAGGTGCAGCCACTGGTGGGACAAGCATTTCAGTTTGCATGTGTTTTCACTATATAATTCTATAAGGTTTTCAGGGTAATTAATTTAAGCAGATAATGTTTGTTTACTCTTTATGAATCCCTTTGGGGTAAGTAAGTGGCTTATCAGACAGTGTGCTTTTCTCTTCTAGAAACCGCAATGAGCTTGCCGAGACCCTTGAGCTCTTGAAAGCGCAAATTGATCCTGCTCTGTTGAAAAACAACAATTCTCAGCAGGAGAATTCATCACGTGAAAGTCCAAGCATAGAAGATGAAGACACCAAAAAGGGTGAAGAATCAGCTACACAAGGTTTTCTGCCTTCTTTTATCAAAGTTTAAGTGTTTTGCTGTGGCAATGTTAGAATTTTCAGCCTCACAAAAAGTTACTGTGTTAGATTAGGACTTTAAAGAAGTAAATCAAGTAAATACTGAATACTTTGTAATTCTGAATATATTTGGAGGTTTTTCAATACATAATTAATCTCA
This sequence comes from Ploceus nigricollis, assembly GCA_013399945.1. Taxonomy (NCBI): domain Eukaryota; kingdom Metazoa; phylum Chordata; class Aves; order Passeriformes; family Ploceidae; genus Ploceus; species Ploceus nigricollis. Next base: position 697,835 of record VXBC01009264.1, on the reverse strand, counting down.
AACACTTATTTATAGAAGAGAGCTGTGTAAAAAATGTTTTCTCATTAACTTTTTTTTTTGCTGTACATTTTGTATAATATTGTAAATGCTCATTATTGTATGGTTTTTTTGGAGCATTGAGCCACTGCCAAACTTCTCCTGTTTTAGCAACATTAAAATTTGAAAAAGAAAAGAAATCTGCTTGTGCAATGCCATGATTGAAATCATGACTGTATTGGGTGTGGTGTTTATTCTTGCTTTTGAGTTAGAATCAGAAAAATACAGGTTATTTCCTCAAATGTTTCTCAGTTGTCACAATATTTCAAGAAGACATGAGCTTAAGTTAAAACAATTTAAAATGCTAAAACATTGTTGAAGTGAGGCTGTCCTTCTCTGCCTCCACTATATTGTTGTTATTAAAATCACAGAATTATTTAGGTTGGAAAAGATCTCCAAGATCAAAGCCAAGAACCTTTTTCCTTCCTTACTATCATGTCATTGCACGTATTTAGTAACTTGCCTGACTTGTTGGTTTGTGCATTGGTTTTGCTAAATATCAGTCAGCCAGAAGTATTTGACTTTTTAAGAATCTGGTCTTCTTTCAGGTCATGAAAAACTAGAGGCTTGTTATCTGAAGTAATTTTGCACCAGTTTTACTGGCTGGTCTTATTATTTTGTTAAAATGCAGGAAAATATTTTTACAATCAGAAACAAAATTTAAGTATTCCAGTGTGTTAGTAGGTGTTTCTGCAAATGTGTTGAAGTTAATTGGATATGTGGAATTAGCCAAGGCTTGTCTTGGTTTCGAGTATCAGAGAGAAGGAAATGCTATTCTGTTCTTCTTTGCAACAAGCAGTGTAGAACAGAAGAAATAAATATTTAGGTAAGATTGGAGTTGTTGTGGAAGTACTAAGAGATGATTGTAGAAACGACAGTAAATTGTGGCAAAACCCAGCAGAATTATCTTTCAGTCTAAGGCGTTTCCAGTATCTAACTCTGTATGTAAGTGCAACACAACCTGCTTAGTTACCAACACTGCAGAATTAATTCCATGTACTGATTGTGCTTTTGTTTCAGTCAAGCCAACTTAAATAATCTGATTGAGACCTCTTCTTCAGATATGATTTTGCTTTACATTGAATTCAGGAGCAGCCATTTGAAAACATTTTAAATGTCCCTGCTATAGATGATTCCTCAAATCCTGTGGCACACTCATCTGGCTCAGTACTTGCATTAAGCTGTGTATTGGTGTAAAATCACCTCTAGGCACTAGTTGCAAAATCATAGAATAGTTTGGGTTGGAAGGCATCTTTACAGGCCATCTAGTCCAGCCTCCCTGTGATAAGCAGGGACATCTTCTACTGGATCAGTTTGTGCAGAGCCCCATTCAGCCTGACCTTCAACACTTCCAGGGATGGAGCAGCCGCAACTTTGCTGGACAACCTGTGCCTCACCACCCTCACAGTGAAGAATTTTTTCCAAATATCTAATCTAAATCTCCCTTCTCTTAGTTTAAAGCCCTTCCCCCTTGTCCTGTCACTCCATGCCCTTGTCAAAAGTCTTGTAAGATCCCTTTAAGTACTGGGAGATGCTATAAGGTCTTTCCACATGCTTCTCCAGCCTATCTCTCAGTCTGTCTCCGTAGCAGAGGTGCTTCAACCCTATGAGCATCTTCATGGCCTCATTCCTACAGGTCCATGTCCCATGTATGTAATGAATAATGAAATTATTTACATTTGCGGTGATTTGAGTGCTGTCAGTGTGTTCACAGAACATTCCTTAGAGCCTTTCAGTTGAGAAACTGTAGTATTTCCTCCTTGTAGTCCAGGGATTGCACTGAAAGCCCTACTAAGATGTAGGGAAAACATGCTGGAAGACTGACACTTGTTGGCTTTGACCATTTTCCATGTATCATTAAATTAGTACATGCAAATACATGGTAGCCTAACCCAATGCTTACATGTTTACTGGCCTGACTGATTGACTCAGTAGCATTAGGAGAGCATGTGCATTGACTGAGTCATTTTGTGTATATGTGAAAGGTTTTGTAATTAGTTCAGGGAGTTAAACTATAGAACATCTGCTGATTTTTGGTATGGAGAGGTTTTGGGATTCTGGTGATCCTTAATGAAGTTTGGGATAAAGCTATAGGTGATGGGAAGAAATGGCTGAGCAAAATTTAGACAGAAATAAAGGGAAAGTGGAAGAATTTGGACACAGAGAAAATACCTCATTCTCACTGTTACAGACAGATATCTTTGCAGAGACAGTTATAGGGGCTCTGGGTGGAGATCACTTCTATGAAGGGGGAAAAACCAGCCTTGAGCCTTCAAAATGTGCACCTCTAAAGCACCTTACCACTTCTGGAGCCTTAGACATGCATCTTTACTGTACTGATACTGAGATTTATCTGGATACATGCCCTGTATTTGAAAACAGAAGATCCTCACTGTTCTTTTCTAAAACGCTTAATTTCATTGATGTAATTGTTAGCTGTCATATCCTTTCCCCTATATATTTTTAACTACTTTCGGAAGCTCTCATCATGCAAAAAAACAACACTAGCTCAGTTGGAGAGGGGTGAGGCAGAAGGAAAAGAAAAATCATCTTTTTGTTTGCAGTTGTGACACGCCTGCAAAAGCATCTTCCAGGTGGCAGGAGCTGCTGTGCTCGTATATACAGTGCTATTGTATTTGCCTTTTCTAATTAGTTCTGTTTCTGGCTGGCACAAAACTCTTGGTAAAATACAAAAACCTGAAGTATCAAAAGGCTGTGGTAAAAATAAATAACAAGCTGAAGTGCATAGTGACAACATAGCTGTATGGTTTATTCTAAATGCTGGAACTGTACTTCAAGCCCTAATGATCTAAATCTGAGTTAGCAAAGTGGAATAACCTGATTCTTTAAGCACTGCAGGTTTCCTGGGATATGCTACTATTCATTGCTTGTTTTAAAAACAGCAGATGAAGTGAGTGTAGAATATTGTCTGCATGTAGGAGATATAGTCATTGCCTGGAGAATCTGGATGAATTTTGCCATAAGCCATAATGCTGAATGTCTTTCCTCTGAACTGTTGAAATACAATAGTTGAGTGTATCTTGAAATAAAAACATATACAAACAGGGAACTCATTTCTCTGAGGAATTTCTCTTGAAGGCCATGGAATCTTACACCATGTTCTGCTTTCTGAAATAGTCCAGAGACTCAAGTGAGATTTCATGCCTCTGCCTAGGTTTTATGTATCCTCTGGAAGTATTGTGGTAATAACTGAAGAAGGGTCTGAGATGTGTGTTGAAAGAAGCATAAATAGAGTTTTGCTGCTGGCTTCTGAAATTTAGGTTTATCTTGATATATAACTAGACTGAACATTGGTTCTATAGCTAAAAATTGTCAGCCCACTTATTTAATGAGAGTGTTAGACAAGCCAGATTTCTACTAATTCAGTGAGAGAAGAGTCCTTTGTGTGAGACTTGGGCTGTTGGGTTTTTTAGGTATGCCTCTGTTTTGGTGAAGTTCTCTGTAATCCTATAGGTCCCTTGGTTATTTCTTAGCTGTTTTTCTCTGTCAACAGAAAATCAATTGAAAATCAAAGAAGAAAAAGAAGAAGTAGAGGAACAGTCAGTGGAATCAGAAAGCCTTCCTCCTCCTGTGGTCAAAGAAGATGAAAATGCACTTAAAATTGAGAAAGTGGAAGAAAAAGAAATTATAAAACTGCCAGTAATAGTGAAATTAGAAAAACCTTCAGAACACAATGAAGAAAAGCAAACTGTCAAGGAAGAAAGTGACTCCTTTAAGGAAAATGTCAAGCCTGTTAAAGTAGAGGTGAAGGAAAACAAAACAGAACCCAAAGACCTAAAAGAAGTAAAAAGCTGTATGGACAAAATAGCAGTTCATGAGCCAGAGAGGTTAGAATTTTGTGTTAATGTCAAAACTCCACAAGAAATTGTTGAGAAATCTGTGGAAGAAAGTGAAAAACTTAAAAATGACCAACAGGCAAAAATACCACTTAAAAAGCGAGAGATCAAACTGACAGATGACTATGACAGTCCAATAAAAGGGCCCCTGTGTAAATGTGTTACTCCAACAAAGGATGTCTTGAAGGAAGAAGGGAAACCAGAAGAAGAAGCTTTTAAGAGAGTCCCTACCATTACTGCTCTATGTCCTGATGGGAAAGTGCTAGTAAATGGAGAGGTTAGCTGTGAAAAAGTAACCCCGAGTGTCATACAAAATAGTAAGTCAGAGCACTCTGCTAGTGCTATGGAAGACAGCACCTCATTAAAAGAGAAAAATGGAAAAAGCGGGGAAAAAGTATCAGACTCCCTAAATTCTGTTAGTAAAATTATAAAAACATGTGAGATTGAGAAAAATGCAGTAACTGTGCTGAAAGAGATCGGGGCTGTGGTCTCTGAGGTTTCTAATCAGAAAGTGCCTTCAAAGGAGGAATCTAGTCCTGTGGAAAAAGAATCCCTTGACAGCACGACTACCGAGACGGTAGCAGAAGAGGCTTCAAACTCTGAAGACTGTGCCAAAACAACTGAAGAGAAACAAGCCACTGATCTCAAAAACGACAGCATGCCACCACCCAAAGAATGTTCAGAGAAGCTAGAGATGTCCCCAAATGCATCTGCTCCTGCAGAATCGCCTAAGCTTGCACTGGCTGATGAAGAGACTTCAAAAAGTAAAGATGAGCCTGAGGAGAAAAACGACTCTCCAAAAGCTGCTGAGATACGTCCTACATCCACTTCACCTGTTACAGTAGAGAAACCTGTTCCGGAAAAGGAGGACTCTGATAGTAAAATGACTCTACCTGAGGAGAGCAAAGTAGAAGAAAAATCACTCCCAGAAAAACAAGAGGAAGAGCCAGAAGCTGCCAAACCAGAGCCAGATAGATTAGATGATGCCCATGCATCTAATCTAGAGGACTCCTCAGAGAGTAAAAAGGAATCTCCAGTACCTAAAAGCAAATTTAAATATAAGCTAGTTTCTGAAGAAGAAACCTGTGCAACAGAAAATAAAGAAATAACTTCTGAAAGACAAAAAGAAGGAATTAAATTAACAATCAGGATCTCTAGTCGGAAGAGAAAGACAGAAACACCGCCAGAAGAGGTCAGCATTGGCCGCACGTTAAGGCGGTCACCAAGAATATCCAAGCCTACTCCAAAAGTTGTGGAGACTCGGGATCAGAAGCCTGAGAAGAAGCGGCCTGAAGAGGAGGAGGAGAAACCTGCAGCAGCACAAAAACCAGAACGAAAAGAAGATGCAAAAAAACAAGAGAAGGAGACAAATTCTAAAGTTAACAAGGTAAATACAGTTTTATTGCTTGGGAGTAAAGAAAACCCCCAATCTTATCTATAAGGAGACTATACTCTTACATAGGAATACTGAGGATTATGTTTCTTTGGTCAGCTTTTGCAAGAAACTAGCTTTGCAATCCAGTTAGTGAACTCAACCAATTTAAAAACACCCCCTAAGAGAGCGCTAATATCTGTTGACTTTTTATAAACTTTGACAGTTTATAAAATCTGTCACTTAAACCAACCTAAGTAGACCAAATCAATCTGAGTGAATTCTTCTAAAAATTGGCATGATCGGATGTGAGTCTGTCTGGCTGTGTGGCTGAGTAGAGACTTGTAACCCCTCTGGATTTAGTAGATGGATAGTTGTTGGTGTCTGGTTGGTCATAATGATCATAAGCTAAAAAGGAACCAACAAATGAGGAAGTATAAAAATATTATGACTTCTTTTTCTAAGTGAAGCTAAAGGTATTGTTGTGGTGAATTAATGATATAGTTTAGCTTTTCTCACATATGTGATACACATTTTAATGTGGGTACAGGATTTTGTTTCATATTAAGTTCTGTTTATGCAGAAGAGATCTTTAAAAGTACATGATGTAAATATATCACAGAAAGTTATACATTGGTATGGTGTGCTTCTGAGAGTGTGTATTTATAAATAACCCTTTATTAATTTATCTTCTATTTTCTCTGGGTATGCAGCACAAAACAAAAGAGGAATGATGAGTTTGTATTTTTAAGTGCACTTTTTAAAATCAACTTGTAAAATCCTATTAATTTTCCACTGCAACATATTTTTGAATGATGTAGTTTTCCCAAAGCATTCACTCATTTAGAATGTGAAAGAAAGTTTCTTTCACATACTGGTATGTTGGATAACCTTAATAAAATGAACAAACAGTTGATTTTTCAGTGAGGGGTAACATCTATACTGAAAAATGCTGTGACGTGCACAGGGAAATGAAAGACAGATTTTTCATTTGCAGATTTTAATTAAAAATAAAACATGTAAAAGTAAGAGTGATTGTAAGTCCTGAAAGTTATTAGAATTTTGAAGTACTATTGCTACAGGTGTTTTAACTGTTTTAACTTGATTTCTGTTTGTGAAAGAGCAAGAGATCTAAAGATGTTTACTTTTCTAAAATAATTATGATAGAGGAAGAAGTTTGAGGCTGTTAAGCTTCTGTCATTTAAACAGGATGAAGAATACCAGGATCTTTAATAACTTACTTTATATCTTGGGGTTCCTTTTCTTTTTAAAAATGGATCTTATAAAAACCCGATTTGAAGTTATGAATCCGTAGCCTAAACTGAGACTATGTAATGCATTTGAAGTACCTTTGCTGCTAAAGCTTAAGGAACAGTAAAATCTCTAAAGAGGTAGAAACTGGTGTTAAGAACCTGAAACAAAATTTTACCAATATGACAAATGCTGCTTTGGTATGAGTCCATCCTGCTGGAGAGATAGAATATTTTGTGCATTTTAGTTTATTCAGCTTATTCAGGTCTGTGAATAATTTAGTCCAAATCCAAAAAATATTTTGAACTAAAAAAGCTGGAAAAATTATTTGCCATTTTCAGTGTCTGTGGGAAGGGGGTAATAAGTTGTGAGAGAATGACAGGTGGGAGAAACAAGTCAGTTAATGGGAATAAAAGTTTTTTCTGTTTGACACATGTTGCTTTAAATCTTAAAATATCTGAGTTGCACAAAGTAGTTTAAGTAATTCAGAATAGTCTTCTGAATTTTAATTGAAACCTGTTTTTTATTCAAAATATGGTAAAATACATATTCAAAATGTTTTCATTCATAATATGGTATATGATAGAAGGGAGTAGATATCCCTTTGATTAGCAAAAAAGAAGCACCAACTGAATCATGTTTCACTTAAGGAAAATAATGAAAAAATATGAATGTGAAAGAAGACCTAGATAAAAGGTCACCTTAAAAGGTACAGTGATCTTATTTCAGAAACAAACACATTTTCCAAAGTAAAATAAAATGCATAAACTCTTTGGGAGGCAGGTGGGACAAAAAAAGGTTAACTTTGGGTTGAAGCAAGTTATCATGAAAAAGTCAAAAAGTTTAAGTGTGGAATTTACCATGTTCACTACAAAGTTGGCCTTGTCAAAATAGAAAAAAAGGGTCTGAGTGGAAAAATTTGTCTTCCTACTTTTAAATTTTATTTTAAGATTTCTTTCTGCACGTAGATGCAATTTTTTCCCTTTATCTGGTTGCATTTTAAGGATCTTGAAAAGACAACATGTTCATTGAAATGCTCTGCTGCAAATTTACTGCAGCTGTTCTGACTGAAATGAATCACATTACTCTGGAGGGAAATATTTTTTTAAGATCTGGGAAGAAACTCTATGGGCTTCCTTTATGTTTTTTCTTTGAAATGGTGTCTCATAGAGAAGCAAAGTTCGGTGGACAGGTACGCGGACACGTGGCAGGTGGAAATACTCAAGTAATGAAGAGACTGAGGACTCTGAGAGTGAGAAGAACTCTGAGGAGGAGGAAGAAGAGGAGGAAGAGGAGGAAGAAGAAGCTCCACCTGCTGATGACGATGAGCCTTGCAAGAAGTGTGGCCTTCCCAATCATCCTGAGCTGGTAGGTTTTTGGGGAAAGCTTCTGTGGGTTGTTGTGTCAGATTTGGCGGATTGGCTTTGATGGTGTCTGAAGGCACATCATCCTTAAGGGTGGCTATATGTAGGAGTGTGTCTTCTAGTTTTTAGGTGGTAAACTCAGGAGTAGATGAGTTACCTTGAATAAGGAGGGAAGGAAGTTATTTTTCCTGTTTGCCAAAACAAAAATAGCATATTTTACAAGGTGTAACGCACCTTAGCCCATTGAGAATCAGTCTGGGTGAGGCTTTGAGGTTATGCCTGCAGTTGCAATGAATGCAGAGGAAGCAACATTAAAAAGAACCCCAGCAGTGTGATGTCTCCTTTACAAGGCATCAGTGACAAAGCCACACAGCTGCATAGTCATCTTCACTGAATGTAGCTGCATCTCACCTTGAGGACTGAGTACAGTGAAATTCCAGTCAGATCACAACAAGATTTTGCTATTTCTTGTGGTTCTCATTTATTTGTGGTAGATACCATCATGAATTCCTCTATTCATCTGGGAAATCATCTTGTGCGATCCTGAATCCAGAAAATAAGTCCACTCTTGGGTGTTTGACAGATATCCTGACATAGCTGAGAGAAAGTTTGTCCTTTAGGATGTTAGAGATAAACATTTCAGTAGATATACACACAGCTTATGCCAGTTTTGTTCTCAAGTTTTATGGAAAGGGGTATCTCAAATTTTACCCAACTAAATATGAACTTTCAGTAGTTGCCTAGTTGTGGATGCCCTGCAAGTCTGCAAGACTTTGTCCCTGCTGCCCAGGTCATAAAGTTATCCTGACTGAGGAAAAAGGCCATGTTTCCTGCATAAGAGAGCACAGGGAAAACAGGTAATACTACATCTTGTTCAGGTGGAGTTTTCCACTTAGTCTAAGATCTGGAAAGCATTACCAGGTTCTACACTAAGGGCACATAGTCTACATAGTCCAGTAGTACTAACTACTGAGAAGATACAATAAGAGGAAATGTGGTGTTAGCATGGAAAACTGTGATAAATAAACTTCCCCATAAAAACCACCCTTGGCCCTGGAAGTGTGGTACAGGATAAGTGGTACAGGCTTTTTTTTTGTTTTGCCACAGTCCAAACACTTCTGCGTTGGCTGGGGAAATATTTGTGGAGCTTGTTACGTGTGAATGCCAAAGATACTCATGACATGTTTTGTTTGCACAGATTTTGTTGTGTGACTCTTGTGACAGTGGCTACCACACAGCCTGCCTTCGCCCTCCGCTGATGATCATCCCTGATGGAGAGTGGTTCTGCCCACCTTGCCAGCATGTACGGTTCCTGTGTGACTTCACTCTTCCTTGCAGCTTTCCTTGTGGTTGTGGAGATTGGCTGGCACTTTAACAAGTCCTTTCTATAATCTTTTTTGTCTGTTAACAAATAGACGGGGATGAATGGTAGGACTGCTGATCTTCCCTCCCATCCATTAGTAAAACTGAGTATGAATGGTAGGACTGCTGATCTTCCCTCCCATCCATTAGTAAAACTGAGTTTGTGACGTGGTTTTCTCTTTCTTATTTCTGCTAGTGATGAGTGACTGTGTGTTGCTGATTTTTAGATGGGAATCTCCAATCACACTGATTATCTCCTATCTCTGATTAACTCATAAGACTAGTACAGTGTTAAAGATACAATGTCTTAAATTTTCCCGAAAGAAACATTTAAGTTATTGTCCAGGAGGCAGGAGCAATAGGCAACAAGGGATGGATCAGTGGCCAGAGCAAGCAGCTGTTTCTGAAGTGCTATTCCTTCTTCAGAGACATTTGCTCAGAATCTGGTTAGAGAAAGCTGCTGTTACTGATGAATCTCAGAGTATAGTTTCTCTGATGGGAAAGCCAGGGTTGTTCTAGTCAAGTAATAGACAAGTATGAACCTTTATTCGAAGGTTAGAAGCAGGATTGGTACTTGGGAGGATAAGCAGAAAGTGTGTGATGCTGCTCTTGTTAAATTGGAAACCATTTGTACACATTTTCAGAATAATCTGCCTGATCCCAACCCCCTTCCTTGGTTTTAGAGAAATTCTGTGCCAAAAGGGCTGTTGCCTGACAGTAAGCTAGTGACATTGAGCATGATGTGAGATGACTCTATTTGGTGTTGGTTTTTAGTTATCTTCTGAGGAGTGTTTTAAGTAGTGATGATTTTGAATATGTAAGAATGTTTTCTTTACACTTTTAGTTAGTTATAGCTTATCCTTGTTCTGTTGCTGTTAAAGTACTCTTCAGTATGAAAAATGACAGTTTGTAAAAGAGTGAAGAGCATCCTTGGAAATAGTATAATGAGGGCATTAACATGGACTAAGGCACAATTTGTCCATTAAAAGTCATTTTTGCATACAGCTCCTTGAGTATTTGGTAAGGAAATGATCCTAACGTGTATTTCTGCTTTTTGCTGCAGTGCCCACTGAACTCATCTAGTTCCAGTGTTCTTTGCCATGGGCAGGGACACCTTCCACTAGACCAGGTTGCTCAAAGGCTCATCCAACCTTGACTTGATGGTGGAGCTCCTGTTTTAAAAAGACAGGCTTTATTGTAAAGCCTTGTTCATTGAAGAACAGCCTCCAGTAGCAAGGCTTCTTCCAGATACAGACTGAGTGACTGAAGAGTCTGAATGTTACTTCAATGTGAAAATTGCTGGTTATGAAATAAACTAATACTGTGTTTCCTTCCTTTAGAAATTACTCTGTGAGAAATTAGAGGAGCAATTGCAAGATCTGGATGTTGTCTTAAAAAAGAAGGAGCGTGCAGAACGCAGGTACTGTTGTTTGGATGCACTCACAGCAGTGCTGTGCTGGGGGTGGTAATAGTTGAGCAAGCATTAAAATAACTGGGGACTGGGGAGAAAAGCAGTGATGAGACTGGGAATTGGTAACACCAATTTTGACTTCCCACTGATTATTGCTGGCTCAGTGCTGGGACAGCTTGCAAGAAGAGAGGAAAAGTACAATAACTAGAAAAGATAAACAAATACATTTGTACTAAAATTTGGTTAAAGTGCCTGAACACAAATTTGACTTTCTTGTACCAATAGTTAAAGGGTTTCCAGCACTGGTCCAGCTGACTGTCAGTCATGTGTAGAATTCCTGCTGTAAGCAAGTTTAAGTCTTGACTTTGCTCCAAAAGTCATCCAGATTATTGTGGGATTTGAGAGTTATTGCTTTAGATCCTGTTAAACTCTGCCTAATGTACAAGATTATGTAGCAACTGCTGTAGGGCAGTGGGTCAGTGACGTTTCACAGAGTCACAGAATATTCTGAGTTGGAAGGGACCCGCAAGGATCGTCGAGTTGGACTCTTCAGGGAATTGCCTGTGCAGGAATTGAGCCCACAACCTTGGCATTATTATCACCCTGCTCTGATCAGCTGTCCACACCTGCCTTTACCAAAGGCTAAATGCAAACGTATTTACTGCATTTAGGAACAACAGCCTTAACAGTTGGAACATTCTATTGGCAGTTTTCAGACCTGGAAATGAGGGACATGAAACCCGTTCTGCATAATTTATACCTTTCAGGACATATATTGGATACTTTGCGGAATTTAATAACATCTGTGTGCATTATTAAACAAAACTTTGCATGAATTTTATCTTAAAAGGCAAATTTCACCAGAAGGTGAGGCTCTTTTAAAGAAAGAAATTGTGCAGGCTTATATTTGTGGCAGGGACTGCAATATTACATGAGATGTAGTGAGTCTGTGCTGGTAAGATGGGAGCACAATCTGTGTCTGCTTTCAGCTTTCTTCAAATCTGTTTGTTATTGCTGTTGCAACAGCAACAATGATAGTGACAGATCAAGTACCAACTGTTCCTGATGTTACTTCTTCTGCTCAGAGTGTATCTAGATCATACTGTGGTGAAATTATCCATTGCCTTTTCTGCTGAATTGGTAGCTGTGGGAATGAAACTATCAGCCATTTTTATGAGTGAACTCAGCAAATACGCAGCCTCCATCTGTGCAGGAGTATGGGACACACAGGACCTCTGCTGCTTTGCTTTATGGTGGGCGTGCTCTTTATTAGTGAACGGTATTTTTGGACCTACTTTGGTAAATATTCTGCTGGCAAACATTACATGGAATGCTAGTTTTTGCCAGCCTGTCTTGCTTTCTTGAAATCACCAGTGTTGCATAAAAAGACAATGTTCTGAGAGCAACAGGAGAGCATACAGTTGATATCATAGCAATTTTCAGTGTCTGAAACATCTGTTTAATAACTGGTTTGCAATTTGATCCTCATACCAAATGAACCTAATGCTTTATAATGCATGCCATGAAATTGAGGTTTTTTTCCTTAGAAATAAGTTTGAGTTATAATAGATTTCACAATGCAATAGTTGAATATTGAAGTCTTCCAACTTAATGCTGTATTGTTGCAAATAATAAGGTAAAAAGGCTGAAGAATCATAATGCCAGAGGAAATGAGAGTCATTATTACAGCTCAGTGTATAAGTTAAAGCAGGTCGGTTGCTTGGGGCACAGACATACGTGAATGCAGTGTTTCTGAAAACACATTATGTGGTTGGTGTCTGTCTTTTTGGGAAAGAGAAGAAATCCAACTCTGTCATTGTGGATCTGTCTACCTAATAGGTTCTTTGAATCAGTGTTGCTATCATGCTTTTTGAAGTAGTGACGTTGTTTTGCTCTTTCCAGCTCTCAGGAATCTGACTGAGGCTGATCCAAGTACTGCTCAGCTGTGTGCTTGCACATCCCTAAGCTGTTATGTTACTGATTTTTTAAATGAAACCTTCAGGTTTCCCGTTGACTTACAAATACATGGCTGAAATCATACCTTTTTCTTCCCTCTTTTTCTGTTCATGAATTGAAGGTGCTACCACAACAACCTGGCTGAATTTCAGATTTCTCATGTACAGACTATCTTCTATAATCATGTCCTACCACCAGCCGGAGGGAGTGGACATTAAAGCCTTTTAGGATCTCCCTTTTAATCCATGTTAGATACTCTGAGATTTCTTGATGGAAAATCCCTCTAGGAACTACTTATCTAATTCTCCCAGGCCGAACCATGTGGAGTACTTGCTTTCATACACTCTTTCATGACTTCCCTGTAGCAGCTTTTGCAGCCATGTAATTGAGATAAAGTGTTATCTTGAATTTGCCTAGGAAGATGTTATAACCAGCCAGCGCTTATCTACTGCTGCCCTTGGAGATGTCTTGGTTCAAATGTTTAAACTCTTAGCTAAAGTCTTGAGCTCCTGTCTGCCACACAAGACATAAGGAATTCATTCCATATAGTTTTGTATTTCATTTCAGGACTTTGACCTCAGCAGGATTGTCTTGTTCCATTTACTGATTTCTTAAGCAGTGTATACTCAGGCCCAGGAGAAGAACAGCAGAACTGGAACACTTTGCTGATCATGTTTAAAAACAGATTAATTTTTCTCATCTCCTGTCTCTTGATGTTTTGCATTATAAGAAATGAGAAATTGAGTAAACCATCAAAGAAACTTGCTGAATACTAAAATGTTTGCACTTCTAGTTCCTTTCTCATTTCTGTAATTGTATTCCTTGCCTTAAAATGTTATTTTTAATAATTTTCAAGGGCATAGTGATTTTGCACAACATCCTTCCTCCTCATCCAACCAATCTAATGGTACCCAGTTGGATGAGGATTTCTTTTCATCTGTCGTGTAGGAATATTTACATTAACATACAAAACCAGTTCCTTGTATAGACAGCCAGTCATTTCAGTAGGCATAATGATACCAAGTTGTTGAAGTCCATGGTCTTTCTAGCTGCAACACAACCTAAAATCCATTTTTACTCCTTGTAAGTACTATTTTAGGAACTGTGCTTGTTCATTTTATTTAAGAATATTATGCTAGAAAGTGCAGAAGGCTACTTAGAGGACTTTCAAAATTTACTTAGATTCTTTAGAACTTAATGAAATTATTCAAAACAAAATTTTTACATGTAGGTGCTTCTATTTGCAAAACATAACACAATGAAGTAAACATACCTGAAATTAAGATATGTCATGGGCATTGTTGCAGTTATGTGCATGATGTGTCCTGTTGCAACTCAAGCATAGTGCGACAGGCTCATACAAGCACTCCCTGTAACTTCAATAGTCTGATTCTGGTTGATTGAGACACTTCAGTTAAAAAATCCAAAGTCTTTCCAGACACCAGTAAATGCCACCAACTTTCATTGTGCTCTTAATTTCTTTAAATTACCCCTTGTTTTCATAGAAAAAGGCTAGTAGGGACCTATGGTGATGGGAGTTTGGTTACCCACCCTAGTCTGCACTAGTACCTGGCTATTCTTCCTCAGAGACTGTTCTTTGAAAGCTCAGTTCAGCACCATGAAGATCAGCATGTAGTGCTGCTTGTGAAGTGTTAGGAAATCCATCTCTAGTTAGACTGACAGATACAACAGGACTTAGAGAAAACTTGTGTCCTTCAGGAGCCAGAGTTGTCCCTGAGGCAACTCATATGATGCAGAATGTCTGTGTTGAGGAAAGCTAAGTCTAAACTGAATTTTGCTTCTGTAGATTTAATCCTGTAACACACTGTTGACAAGGAGGACAGCCTGCTTCTCCTTACAAGAGTCCTGTATTTGAGTACTTCTTTATCTCCCATCTTTGGTCAAGTGTTCTCTACACTGATCCATCCTACTTTTTCAGCACTTCTGTATAGGGTGTGTCTGCTGCCCTCCAGTAACTCCCACTGTCTGGCTCTAAACTCGTCAGCTGGATCACATGTTTCTTGGAGAATGTGTGAAGCCCAGATGGCTCTAAGTGCTCCAGCCAGGTGTGAACAGGATTAACTGCCATGGCAGGTGTCCTTCAGGTGTCCTGTCAGCTGTTGTCCTATTTGCACATCCATCTGTCATCGTAGTTCTTTGAGCAGCAGTTTGACCCTGCTGATCTTTGCTCAGGCTGTTCTTCTCTGGCAAAGAACTGCTCTGTAGGCAGTTATTTGTCCCCTGGTGTTTCTAGAGTTGGTTCTTCTGCTTGGGTCTAATATCTGGCATTAATCCATTTTGGATTGCATCCTATCTTTGCGTATTTTTTCCAGTTCAGTGTGATTCTGAATTCCCATTTTATCTTTCATTGCCTTCATGATTGGTAGTATAGTTACAGATCTGACAACATAATCTTCATCACAGCATTAATATTTTTCAGTTGGTTTTTACTTGCTTTTTATACTCCAGATTCAATAATTTCGGTGGTGCCTGCCCACCAGTCTTCAACTACTGTTGATTGTCAGAACTCTTTGGAAATCTCTTATATTATACATGCAGGAAGATGTAATCTAATCACATAAGAATTAGCATATAATTCCAACTTCAATAACTTTTCACTTGGAACATGCTCTTGGGATGCTTCTGCCTAGTAAGAAATTCAAATGGTGCTAATTATAGCTTTATTTTAGATATCTACATATTTTCTGTAAGCTTATTTTCATTTTCTTTCTCCCCTCAAGAAAAGAGCGATTGGTGTACGTGGGTATCAGTATTGAGAACATCATTCCACCTCAGGTAAGCTAGTGTGTTTATGTGGTATTACTGCTTTATTTTCCAAACTTCTCAGGGAAGATGTCTCTCAGTGCTGTATCAGAGGTGCTAGTAGCATCTTGGAAAGAAAAAATTAATCTATATGCTGATCAGAAATAATTCTAGACCCTTCATTTTAGACTGAATATAGCAGAGAAACCAAGGGAGCTTTATGGTGTCTCTTAGAGCCACCTGATGCCACACAGGGTCCTCTCCCAGTGAGGGATTACAGGACTACCTCTCTGCCCATTACAGTTGGGTTTTGAGTTGAGTGCTCAATATTCAGTAGTTTGTAAAGGTGGGAATCAGTTATTTAGCTCTGGTGTTTGCTGTGCAGTTACCTAGGTGTGAGCTAATTGTCATGGCTTTCCTTTGAAACTGATGGAAACAAATGTTTCTGGCTTATGATTCAGAGGGAATGTGTAGAATCTCTAGGCAGCATAGCATTTGCCTTCAACGAGTGGATAAGATCACGTGATTAAAAACTGTAAACATGAAGCATTTCATTAACAGATGCTTTTGTATGGTTTCCTTTGAGAAAAGAGGAAAAATGCTTTTATTCACATGAAGAACAGCCTCTTCTCACTTAAATATCCTTTAAAGCAAGTTTCTTGAAGTCTTAGCCAAATGCTTTCATCTGGAATTATATAATCTGTTCTTTGCAGTTTAAAATGGAACTTTTGTTCATTTTAAACATAGACTTTCCACTCTGCCTGGCTGTAACAAGGCCAGCTTTTTCTCCCTGTCTCTGAATAACAGAAAAACGATTACAGATTTTACAGACTTGCAAAAGAATCTATGGCTGGGAGCAAATATTTGAAAAATGTAGCCTGGGGACAGATTATTTTGCTTTTAAATTAATAACTTGCAAACAATATAATAAAACTAACCTGCATGAGGCTTAATTGAAACTGCACTGTGTAAAGGTATCCCTGTGCTCAGTATGTAGAGGTGGTGGCCACAGTTTGTTCAGCTGCCACATTTACTAGTCCTAGGAGTTTCACCCGAGGCATGATCTCAGCATTGCAGCATAAACACAATCATCCAATAGCCTGAACCCTTAAATTCTGTGTTTAGAAAGTTATGTAGCCTGTAAGGGCAAAATGTGCAAATTCACCTCAACTGCTGTAATAGGTCACTATATTACAAGTCAAAATGTGCTGTGTTGGGCATATGAGCTTTCTAGACAGAACGAATGGTCTGTATTTCAAGTTCAGTCATAATGAGTGTGAAGGGAGGGAGGAGATAAAGAAAGCTTTTTTGACACTTCTATCTTATCTGAACAGGAGCCAGAAATACCTGAAGGTCAGGAAGAAAAGAAGAAAGATTCCAAAAAGCCCAAATCGAAACTTGAAAGGAGATCTACCAGAACCCGAAAGTGCATAAGCTACAGGTCAGCAGCTTGTTAAAATAGCTTGTACAGCAAAAGTCATACTGTTGTTTCCTTTCTGAATCATCCCACCACTTCTTGTGTAAACTTTTACATTTAATAGAGAAGCCCAACTAAAGTGTCTTTGTTCTTTCCTCTGAATACTGGTTGTGCTTGGTGGTTGTGAGAGCATGAGGTGGTATAGTGAAGGGGTGATACATTAAAAAAAATGAAAACTTATATGGTGTTTTGTTCAGGAATACTGGAGAAGGTTTTGGTGCTACTGCAGTTGCTGGAATGAGTTAAAGCAGGTGAATTAAACCTCTCCTTTCTCTTACAAGGGAGACTTCTGCTTGTGTCTAAAGGCCTTGAATTCCTTGCTCTCTTCCCTCTCCCCACCTTAGACCTTCCTTACAAGAAAGAGGCATGAAACTTACAGTGTAATTATCACACAGTGCATCTGAAAATGCAACTCTTTAGAGAACTCTGTAACTCTTTAAAGACATTTTCACAAAAATGCAATTAGTAAATGAAAGTGCCAAGATTCTGCATTCTGAAAATAGAATAGGTCACTAAAGTTTTCAAAATTCAGCATGATTTTAATAACAACTTCTGTTCTCAGTGTATTACCAAGTTGTTTTTATAAACTGCTTTCTACATAATACCTTGTGACGCTCTGTATCATCTTCAGTCCACCAGACAAGTAGAATGCCCTTGAGATTAGGAAATAATGTAGTTGCCTGAGAGATTGTGGGGTTTGTCCTGGATGCATTAATGTTAAAAAAAAAATTCTATCTTTCCAGTAGTTGCTCTATGTAGACCTTTATCATCAAAAATTAAAACATTCCAATACTAGAATAGCAAACTTTCTAACAATAACCATCATGGAATTTATAGTCAATCTGGTTTGGCTGCTGAGGAGAGGCATGGCATTTGTATATGTTATATGATCAGAACACTCAGTCTGACTTTGCTTAGCTGTTGGATTTTGGTAACTTTTTTTGAATGAACAGCAGAAGTCACACTAATGAAAATGCCATTGCTGCTTTGGGAAATCAAGCATTCCTGTAGAGAATGTTATGCTACAGGCAAGGCTACAAAGATCTGCTATTATGTTAATGCCAGGTCAGGCAGCATCTGACCAGGACAAAAAAAAACCCTTGCCTGTAGGGTGTATGTGGCATGACTTCAGCAGGACCCATGCTGTGCAATGACAGTAAATTTATATTGAATGTAATGTTTCAGAAAAATCAGTCTTCTGATAAAAAGTGATAATCTTTCTTACAGACTACATCATACGCATAAGTTTGAGCTGGTGAAAATATTACACATATCATTGTGTCACATTTGTATGTCTGCAGTGAAGTTCCACTGGTGTCACTGAGAGTTGTGACAGCAGGGAAAAATAAGTGCTTAAAGTCTTATTCCACTAGGAAACAGATCTGTATTGTGGAGCATCCTGGTTCTCTAAAGGATCTGTAATCCCTTTGTATCACCCTTCTGTTGAGTCCTCTCGTGAGCAAGTTAGCAATAACCTGCATCATGAACAGAGCAGCAGCAGAAGAAATTATCTTCTATTACACCTAATGGACAAGCAGCTGTCAGCTCACCCGTGGCTGAGCTCAGGTTATTTGTTAGCAGTGGTTTGAAAGCATTAAGTGATTTCTCACATTTTAAAGAGGATGGTCCTTTTAGCTGTGTGGAGGGAAAACTGTTTGAGTAATGTGGAACTAATCTTACTGATGAAATAATATCAGAGTTATTTCCTTGCTGGGTAAAGTGGCCTTGAGAGGGGCATGCAGTTGTTCCTAAGGAATATAAAGATATCAGAAATACATTGCCTTATTTTTAAAGGAGAAAGTGTTTTATACTTTCTATTGGAATTCAGAGTAAAGTATTAGATTCATTTTTTCTTGTACTACCGGAGGTTCCTATGGAGGACCAAGGTAAATATAACTGTAATCTTTCTTTCATGACTGAGAAGTGGAATCTTTAATGACCGTATTGTCCAGTTGTTAGTTGTCTGTATCTGAAAAAAATTTTAAAAATTAGCTATTTAAAAAACGAGAAGAAGAATTTGCATCTAAATAAAAAGTCTTTTCTATGTAGTTAATAAAATTTGTACTTTTGCATGTTGGAGCTCAAGGCATCTATTTTTTTGAACAGGTAACAATCCTTTTTTATGAAATTTGAATTCATAACTGAAGAAACAAACTGAGGTCATCTGTGTTGAAAGGATTGGATCTTTTTTCTTCAGTTTGCTGTTTTCTTTAAATGAGTTACTCAGGGTGCAGAGATTGATGCAGTTTTATAAAAGCTGTTGCATGACAAGCACACTCAAAGACTTTGCTTTTGTTTGTCCTATTCAGTTATGTAACATTGCATTACAACTTACTTATGTAGATTTATGAGGAACTTTGTACTTTGTGTTTTATTTTATCTGTTCAGCTTAGAATGTTGCAGATCCATAAAGTATCATGAGCTTTAAGAGTAGAAAGCAGCTATGTGAAATCAGTTCTGAAGGAAAATGTGGACAGAAAAAAGAATTGTACATTGAGTTTAATAGATGATTCTCAGGCTGTTTTGAAGATTGGTAGAGCTAACGTCATCTAATAAAAGTTGTGGAAAAAATGATTCATAGTTTGTGTGAAAATGCTATTGAAACCATTTTAAAGAACTTTCAGATTATATATGTTTAAATTCAGAGGCCTGTTGTGTACAATGGGAGGGGATTTCTGTTCATGTAACTCAATAGTAAGACAGGCAATGGTAAATAATCTGCAAGCAAATAGAATTAAGAAACACAACTTTGATAATAAAATAGCAATTTTTAAAAAAATTCCGGCCCATTATTTTAGTTAATTATGTATCCACCCCACTCTCTGTGCAGTGTAATTTCTTCAGATTTTGAGGTATATTTTTGTAAAGATTTAATTAAGGTTCACTTCAAAGTGGTAAATGGAAGCTGTTCTTTTTAGGTTTGATGAATTTGATGAGGCAATTGATGAGGCAATTGAAGATGATATCAAGGAGGCTGATGGAGGAGGTATGTTTCTGATGTTACTTGTTTTGCGTTGCAATGGTGATAAGAAGATGGAGAGCAAATTCATTTTAATATGAGAAGCAACAAATATAACCCTCTCCCTTTAAACTCTGTAGTTTGCCAGGGATTGTTTTTACTGCTCTATTTTTGGATGTGAACTAAATAATTTCCCTTAGGAGTGACCATCCCATGCTGCCAAAAGATGTCAGAAAATTAGTAAAAGTTGATAGTTAAATCCAGCCTATACACGTTTTTATATATGTAATGAGTAAGTTTTGGATTTGAGATTGGAATGGCAGCAGTGCTGTTGACATTTTTCCCCTGTAAAAAGAGGGCTCACAAATTGGTCTGCAGGTAGATCCCCTAAAAGACTGGGTGTACCAAATTGTTTTAATATTCATCCAGCTCTATTAGCACTTCTCATCTGAACACGAAAAAAGTGAAATTCTGTTCTTTGTTGCCTGTTAAGGCAACATGGGACCAAAACAGAGATCTTCAGCACTATCTGAGAGATGGAGGTGGATTTGTGCTTCTGCATCACCTTAACTTGCCTGAAGAAAACAGCCATGAAACATTGTCCCTCAGTTGTTTGGCCTGTGGCATCTCCAGACAGTCACCAGTTTCAGAAGCTCGTGGATGTACGCAGACAATCTGAAAATCTGTGGGTGTGTAACACAAGGTCCATTACAGTAAACATAACTAAGTCTCAACACTAAAGCACCTTTTCAAAAACTCTGCTTCTTGGCCAAATCACAACTCAAACCCTTCATTTCCCAAGAAGGATATTCAGCATTATGAAAAAAGTGTATTTTCTGGTAATTGCCCTCTCAAGAGGCACTGGTGTGGTAATAATGTGGGTTGAGCATAAGAATGCAGACACTTAACCATGACCTTCTGCATGGACCTCAGTATTTCCAAATGACCACAGCTGGGGTGTGTATGTCAGTAGCAAGACTCTGGACAGAGTCTTGCTTGACAAGAAAATATTCTGCTTGACAGAAAATAAACTGAAGGTAGGCACATGTAAGAAAGATCTGTAGAAAGTTAAACAAGAAAATAAACTTGCTATTCTTTCCCCTTTCTGTCACTGAATTCAGGCATTGGCAGAGGCAAAGACATGTCAAATATCACAGGTCACCGTGGAAAAGACATTTCCACAATCCTAGAGGAAGAAAGGAAGGAAAACAAGCGACCACAAAGGGCTGCTGCAGCACGACGCAAGAAACGACGGCGACTAAATGACTTGGATAGTGACAGTAACATGGATGAAGAAGAGAGTGAGGATGAATTCAAGATCAGTGATGGGTAGGTCTGCAATTTAAATTCCACCACTAGTCACTGACCTCTGCAGGCTTCTGTGACTCTCAGTGCCCCTGAAAAGATCATCAGGAGCATGTTCCCAGTGCTGGAATGGCACTGCACATTGCCAGTAAAAGTCAGAGAATGGTAGAATGATTTGGGTTGAAAGTGACTTTAAAGATCACCCAGTTCCAAAGCCCCTACCATGGAGTCCTCCTGGCCTAGGGGAACATTGTACTGGAAAAACTGCATTCTGGATCCATGTGCTGATGTCACCCAACCTGTATTTTAAGCATAATACATTCTGGAAACTTTACTGTGATGTTTGAGGCCTCACTACAGGCTTCTGTTAGTGAAGAAGCCAAGTGGGCTCAGTTCTCTTGCTGATGTGACTGTCGAGCAGAAATCTGTAACAAAAATATAGCTGAAATGAGGCTGGTTGTGTTCCCTTTTAAAAATTAGAGTTGAAAATTCCTATTTTGTGGGATTTTTTTGGCCTGATTGTCATTTAGAAATTGGAAGAGGAAAATTTTCATTATTTAGAGCATACAAAACCTGACAGGCAGATTCTGAAATTAATTCTTGATTGCTGCTCTGTAGGAGGTGTAGTTTGAAAACAAAGTGGCTTATACTGTAGAAAACAAATGCATGTCATTGCTCTGGCTGACTGAAACTCACTTTCCATAGAATTTGTCATCATTCAGTCTGGGGAATTACTGATGTTAAAAAATTGGTAATTTTAGATTAACTTTATGCCTCAATGAAGCAACATAATAAAGCAGGCATGAGGCTGTAGGTTCTTTACCAGCAACTTTTAAAACTTTACACCAATCATTGAGTCAATTTACTAAGTGTATGGAAAATCTGTACAAGATAAAAGCAAATTTTGAGCTTTGATTTTCACCTGTGACCACGCTGAGGACATTTCAGTGGCACCCTGAATAACTGACCTACATGTGCTGGAAATTTCCAATCAATGAGTGTAGCTTGTGGACATGTCACAAAATTAATAGTGCATTGAACTGTTAAAGTGCGCTCATGCATTTTCAACTCCACCCTCTGCTTAGGACCTTCTGGATCTTACACTGGAATTTAGATTCAGCTGGAAGCCAAATGCAAGTGACTGTGTACCTTCAGTGTTCAATGGTTTTTAAAAAAAACTCAGCTCACTTGAAGTTATGGGAATGTTACAAGTTTATAAGGTTGTGAGGTGCATGTTTTGCATTAGAGCCATAGTTTTATATTAAGACACAATATTCTAATTCTCAGAAATTGTGTGGGACAGTTCTGGGTTTGTGAAGGAAAGATCACCTTTGCTAGGACATGGTTGGTGTTTTTTTCCCTCCACAGTTACTGTTATGCAGACATTATATTGCAATGAACAATATGAACACTCTAGAATCTGTCCTATGTTAATGCCACCTGCAGTGTTGGTTTGACAGAGTGTTTATAACCACCTGCTGTTGTAGTCTGCTGTGTAATGTCATGCACCGTAGAGCCATGTCCCAAATACACAGCTGAAACCTCACATCAGTGATAGCAGCTTGCTCTCTCTGGGTCTTTGCTCCTCATTATAAGATTGGTGCTTTTTTTGTTTTGTGTAAAATGATATTTATCACTTGCTTGTAAAATACAAGTACTAGTTCAATCCTTTGGTTGTGATACCTATCTCTGTTGTCTGGGGTTTTTCTTTGAACAGATCTCAGGATGAGTTTGTTATATCAGAGGAAAATCTGGATGAAAGTGAAGATGACCCACCATCAAACGAGGACAGTGACTCCGAGTTCTGTGCCCGCATATCCAGGCGACACCTCTCCAGGCCCATGAGGCAAAGCAGGCGGTTACGAAGGAAAACAGTCAAGAAAAAATACTCTGAAGATGATGAAGATGAAGAGTCTGAGGACAATTCAAGCAGAGAGTCTGGTGAGTATAAGCAATCGTCGATATTTTAAATACTCTGTTCTGGAGAGAGAGAGAATGGCAGTCTGAGCTTCTGTCATGACTGAAGCTTGCTTTGGTCAAGTCAGATGTCATCTGTGCTGTAAAGCAGTTTGCTACTTGTTCTGCTGTCAGTATTTTTTAGAAAACTGATATTGAGCACTAGGTTCTTGCCATTTCTAGGTAATGATGTATTTAAATAAATGTTTGTGCATTTATTCTATTATTCTATAATATAATAATTCTAGAGGCCACCATTGTGGATAGTTGCAGCTACCTCTGTACCTCTCCTGTTTAGCACATGATTATATGAAGGAGAATGGAGACTAAAGTGTGCTTCTCTATAGCTAGTAGAAGACCTTCTAAACACACCTATGAAAAAGATTCTGAAAGAAATATTTTCTGCCACTTCTATATTGAAGAAAACTTCAGTTGTATGGCATTCTGTGTTTTCTGGGAGGCTTGAAAGCAAAGAATGACACCTTGAATCTTCCTCTCCTAAAATTATCCTTAAAATCTTCAGTAACTGAAGACTCTTGCATTGCAGGAGAACCTAATAGTTCACTTTATTCTACTTGTCCTTCAACTACTTCATTTTCTGTTGGCATGTTTTGAAGTGTGAGAATAGTACCTGTGCACTACATAAACTTCTTAATTATCAGCATCTTTCTCTGAAGACTGTCCTCCTTGTTTCTGCTTCATTTGAGACACAGACTAGAAAGTGCCATATACATAAGCACTCATTTTTTCTCACTCTTACTGTGAATTTAGGGTTCTAACTATACTGGAGTGTTAACTTACTGCAGTGCGTGTTATCTTTCCAATGTTTTATCTGTCTGTCTAGAATATAGATGATGAATATGTTGGAGTAAGTTGCTTTGGAGTACTGATTTCCAAAAGGACGGTTCATACATGGACAGATGAAGACAATCATATGAGTGATTAGAGTGATTGTTGTCTCCTTGTCCAATGCATAACTGCACTGATCATAAGCTCTTATCAATGAAGATACTGGCAGAAGTCTAAAGAGATTGCTTATCTGTTCTGTAATGCACAAGAACAACTGTTTGTTTCCTGGTGGACACACATCTGTGATAAAATCAACTGATTCCAGTATCATTCCATATATATCTAAAAGTATAATGTTAACTGTGTGTTTCTACTTTTCTCTTACCCTCATTATTGTCCATCAGGATCCTGCTTTAAGCCTGTTTTGAGCTAAGGAAATCAGGTGCCCTGCAAGAGGCTTTATTTTCAGTCTCCAAAGATGGAATTTCTTCTGAAGCTGGTTGTTCTTGCTGACTTGCTCTGTTTCTTTGTCTAATATTTTAGGAAGTAAAGAGGATGCCACTTTGATCTGTGGCTCATGTCAATCTCTAACTTAGGAACAGCGTGTGACTTTTATAGATATGTATCTTGGGATAATTGTTTTGGCATAGCTCAGTGAAAAATAGATGAAGTTGATTTGAGGCTGTTTTCAACTGATGTAAATAAATTTAATTTTTGAAGACACTAGCTGCAGCAGACTGGTGCAGGAAGAACTGTGATTGATGGTAAGCTTCTTCTGTACGGGCTCTATTTTAAGCAAACCCACGATTGAGTGAAACTGGTTTTTGTTATTAACTTATGTAACTCAGGTCTTGGAGTTTCATCTTGTCAGTCATTTTTCATCTACCTGTTCTTAAAAGTCTTCTAGTAGAGTACACTTTATTTAAATTTTAAAAGCAGAACAGACTCTCCTGAGGCACTGGTAATGTGTGCCATCAACTCCAGTTCAGTAAGGTTGTTCCCACTGTCAGGAATTGTAGAGACGTTTTTGACACCAGTAGAGATGAGGCAACAAAAACACCATAAGGAAACTATCTGAATTAGGAAACTTACCTAAATTTTTTATGTGAGACAGTTTTGCTTTGATAGCCTAATGCACATCACTGTTTTGTTCCATACAGAGAGTGGTGATTATACAGATTACAGTGATGATGATTACCTGGAAACTAGGAGGAGAAGATCAAGACGGAATCAGAAGAGACAAGTTAATTATAAGGAAGATTCAGAAAGTGATGGCTCACAGAAAAGTGTCCGATACGGGAAGGAGTTGAGAAGAGTTCATAAACGCAGGCTCTCCACTTCAGATAGTGAAGGTAAAATAAACAGTCCAGCATTTCCAGGAGCATGTGTATGTCAGCATCAACATGAAAGGAAAATCATATAATTCCAAGATTTCAGAGAACTGTCTTTCTAGAGTTACTTGATGTTTCTCAGAAACTCTTGCCTTCTGAAACAGCCCACTGGTACTTTATGATGCACTGAGTCACTTCTCAAATTTATTATTGCCCCTAATCCTGACTTCAGGTCTGAATTTACTGCGCCTGACGCAAAGTGTTGGGATTCCAAAATTGGCACTAATGCAACTGTTTCACCACTTTTCTGTTAAGAGGTCACAAAGCTGCATCCCATCAGCCTCTAAAGATTCTCTTATGTAAGAGGAAGGGCATTGCCTCTGGCGCCCTGACTGTGTTTGTGCTGTTGGTTCAGACTCGTTCCATCTCCTGTTTAAGGAGCTGTGCCAAATGCAGAGGAAGCCTCTCTCAGTAATGTCAGGCACATCATGAGTGATTGGTGTGCTTTGTGATTTATAATTAATTAGCTTTTAGAAAATCAGCCAGTCACTTTGGCTGTTTTGGATTGTGGGTGCCTGGATTATCTGTCCTTAGGTCTGACTTTCCAAATGCTGAGCGGTGCAGGTTGCAATGGATACCAGGCTTCCTCAGAAAATGAGCCGGCCTTGGCAGCCTGAGTGCCTCAATTTTGGAAGGGCTGTCCTGTGATTACAGAGTGGTAGAGTATCCTCTAGGTGAAGGCAAACAAGTATGTGATGCAAGTCTGTAGTGTCTCAAAAGCATGATCTTCAATACAGCCTGCTCTCAGGCTCTGTGGTGGCTTTTTTTTGCCAGCACTAGTGCTTAAACATTTCCCTGGCTGACATTGTCTTTTCTTCATGAAGTCCCATTTCCTTGGGTATTTTAAGTATTGGCTTTCCATGTATTAAAATCAGCACCATTTTGCACCTTTCCAGCACTCTCATGCAGTTCCCACAGTATGTCATAAAACACATAACAGTGGTACTGGAATTGTAATTACTTTAAAAATAGAGGAACACTGACAGTCTCAATCACCTTGAACCTACATTAAATAATACCCTTTAAAATTAAAATTCCTGTGATTTCTAATGGGAATCACAAAGAAACAACAAATTATGTTTGCCGTTTGATTTTTCAGTTTCCATCTTTTCTCACCATGACCATCAAAGATGAGTATAAAGGCTGTCAGGGTGTAGGCAATATTCCAGATTGCCAAAACACCAAGCCTCCCATTAAAGAGCAGCAACCTTCAGGTGACAGGCTGCTTTCCTTTACTTTAGAAGAAGTTGTATATAATTTGGGTGTGGCAGGGATATAGTACAGCTCCATGTGTGTGTGTAGATACATGAATTTTATGATAGAGCAGTGATTACTTGGGTTCTGAGTTTCTGTCCGGGTGCAAATGAAGTACATACTATGAGACGAGGAATGCAGTTCTGCATTATTGCCAGCATGGAGTTACCAGTTTTAGGGGAGAGCACACCTACTTCCAAAGCCTCTGGTACTCCTCAGATTGGAAACAGAATATCCATAAATTGTTAATAGTTGCTACATTAGAAGTGAATTTAAAAAGTAAAAAGAATGCAAGCCTTTTGGCTTGGTTGGGGAACCTGGGGAAGGAGACAGAAATGTGTGTGCTCAGAGAGCTGTGTTGTTAATGAGTGTGAAAGATGAACAATAAATGTTGCACTGAGATTTGCTAATGGCTCTAAGTCTGCTGCTTCTTCCAGAGAGCTACACATCTAAGAATTCTGAAGATGATGAATCCACAAAGGAGTCAAAGCGATTGATTCGAAAACGTCGGCGAAGTACAGACGACTATTCTGAGGAAGAAGGAGAGGATGAGGAGGAGGAAGGGAAGCCTGTCCGCAAACGCCTGAATCGAATTGAGACCGACGAGGAAGATGCATGCGAAAACGCAAACGACGACGCAGAAACCCCTGCTCCTGCAGATAAGCTGCCAGCAGCACAAGTCCCCCAAGACAACCCCAAGAAGCACTGCTACCGGATAGAGAGTGATGACGAAGATGACTTTGATAATGTAGGGAAAGTAGAGAGCCCTTTGGACTACAGCCTGGTGGATTTGCCTTCCACCAATGGACAGAGCCCAGGGAAAACCATTGAGAACTTGATTGGCAAGCCAAGTGAAAAGACCCAGGCCCCCAAGGACAGCACAGCCAGTGCCAGCCTGGCGCCCAACGGGACAGGGAGTGGGCAGGAAGCGGTAGGGCCAGAGGAAGATGAAGATGAACTTTTGAGAGTGACTGACCTTGTTGATTACGTCTGTAACAGTGAACAGTTATAAGACTTCAATTTTTGTGCTAATTTATTCCACGGTAGCTCATACCAGCGGGCCAGTTATTAAAAGTTGTTTTATTTTTCCTATAAAATTCTCCACTACAGTATCACTTTCTAGAAGCAAGAATTTCACCAGTCCTGCAGTCTTTCTGTGAAGTGACCAGTTTTGAACTTTGAAGATGAATTGCTGTAAATTCCCTCTCTTACCCCCCCCCTCTCCTTCCAAGTCCATGGTCCTGGGTAATTTCACTCACAAAAACCTTATAACAACAAGAGATTTGTATATTTTTGACTTTATATTTCCTGAGTGCATACAAATTTGTGGAAATGGGTGGCCTAAGAAAGCATTCCAAATCAGTCAGGGCCCAAACCGGAACTGGGGTGGGTTTGGCTCAAGGGGTGGGGGGATGGGAGGGGGGTGGTGCAGAAGCACTTGTGCTTTAGCTTTTTCATATGAGATATATATTATATTTAAATGTTCACAACTTAGATTACAACTTAACAGACAGTTAAAAGCAAAATTAATGTCTGTACTGTCGCATTTTGTGAGTTGTAGGTTAACATACCATAGCTCATTTTAGTAATCACCTTCATGGAAGCAGTTTGATTTTAATACTGGAGGCAAACAGAATTATTAGAGGCCAAGAAGGTACCATAAGCAAGAACTCTGCTATTCATTATGACTTGCAGACTTTCCTAATAAACATCCTTTAAAATGTTTGTACAGTGAAGTGTACTGTAATGAAGTTTTTGACAGTCGAAACACTCTAGCCATGAATTTCTAAAGTGATCTCATGCACAGTTCATCAGATGGCCTTCAATGCACAGTGTCTAGTGGGAGGACATATTGATGTCAAGTAAGTCTGTAAGCTGGATGTCAAGTAAGTCTGTAAGCACTGCAGACTTTTACAGACAAAAGAACCCTGTGGTCGCTGCCCGGCCACGTGAGTTTCATAACCAGTTGGAGTATTCTGAACAAAATGTGTTTGTACAAACGGCATTGACCACAGAATGACAGTGCATAAGAGGATGGAGGGATTTTCAAATAAACCATGACTGGTCCATTCATGCCCTTAATATCTACTTCAAATTGAAGTAAACAAATGGAACAGTTTTCCTTTTGGAGGTTTCCTGTTTGGGGTGTGTGTGTTTTTGTTTTGGTTTTACTTATCTGCCTGGATGTATTAGCAGGTTTTGAATGTAGTTGGCCATTAGTTTGGCCATTAGAATTTTCTTAAAATACATTTTAATAACTGTCATGTGACCAACTGATTCCAAGAAGGCAGAGTTTCTGAGAGAAAACGCTTGACTCCAAGACATCTCATCAACTTTTCAGCAGGCATGAAGTGATATTTGCTTTTATTCAAGGGGGAAAAAAAAAGGACAATGGAAGAATAAAAACCCCACCAAATCAACATGGGGCACATCAAGAGCATTCAGTTTTCTCTTTACTCTGATTAAGATGCAAGCTGTAGCATTTGTACGTGTAATAGGACACAGACAGCTCAAACAGATCTGCCAAACATTGAAATCCAAAAAGGTCACATCTATTAATCCTTTTGCTCTGAGATTTGGATTTTTGACTGGTGTTTATGTCCATTGCCGGCAATGGATGCACCAAAGCTGCTGCTGCCACTGAGGAGTGAGTTCTCCTTTCCTGCCCTACCTGATTCCCTTCCATTATATTGTATTTACTAGTTAGTCATTAAGCACTTCTGTTTTCTTGTACTAAAACCAGCATTAGGCCTTTACTAAATACCTCTCTAGAAAACCTAGATCCAAATTTACCTACCTTCTGGCCTTTAAAATCTTGGTTTTGTTTCCCCACCTCTTTCTCCCCAAGGTCTGTCAGAACCACTCCATGGCTCTTACTCATTTGGGTTCTAGCAGTGCATATATCATGCTATAAAACTAGGATCAGAAAGATGCAAAAAGATGGAACTTGCTCGTTTTCTGCTGTGCTAAGCAGGCTTGTGATTAAAAACAAAGAGAAATCACTCTCTACATGACAGTTTAATTTCATCAAAGATTAAATGTTTTCCTACCTTACTGATGTTAACAATTAACAGTTAAATTATTAAAATGGGGTAGTGAAGAGCTACAGAAGCTTAGAATGAGTTCTTAAAAGCATATGTAGCGTTTTAAGCTACTCTAGTGCTTTTCATTGCCTAGGTGATGCATAAATGTAGTGCTTCTAAATTCTAATATACTTGTGTGTTAGAACAAGTAAGAACATAAGGCTTCTACTTGTCCATGATAGTAGTTGCTGAGCATTTTTACTACTTGCAGTGCAAACTGATTCACATCCATCAACTCTGTGGAATCTATAGTTCCTCATTTGTTTTGGCAGTGCCATATTTTCCTTTTCTGCCTGATGGAGCCTTTTAGTATCTGATCAAACATTCTTGCTTGTAGAGTCAATTCCAAATGCTAAATACTTAGTGGAGAGGTACTTGTGTATGTAAGAAAATACAAAAGAGTTACAATTCTGGATATACCAGTCATGAGAAAAATTGAGTATTGAGTTAAAGCAATGTAAAAGCAGGAAAGACCAGGAGGCAAAATAGGAGCATTGAAGCTTGCATCAGAAGTGTCCTGTTTTAAAAATGGCCAGTTGTTACCAAATTGTACTTTCTATAGGTCTCTTCTTAAAAGCAACTTTTCTGTCTTCTAAGAAGTCACCCTTGGTACCTGAGATGACTTCATCCCATAGGATCTAGAGTTCCTGCTCAGATCAGTGGGAATGATGTGCAAGGAAAAACTGCAAAAAATGCTCTGGAAAGTATTACTATTTTAAAACTTGGTATTTTTGTCATTTTTAAGGCTTCCTGCTTGGTGGAAAATATATCATCTCCTATTTGAGAAGATGGCCTTTTCTGACAAGAGGCCAGCTATCATACAGGTTTCATGCTATTACAGTATGTATATGTGATCCCAGAGTGAAAATGTCTTCCTGGTGTCCTTACGGTCTTGTGCCCTTCTGTGCTCAGTGTGAGACCAGAAGTTAGTTGTCCTTGAATAGTGATCTCCAGGTGTAGGTTTGAGCTTAAAGCTCAAATCGTATGGGAAACGGGAAACAGGCCAGGGATTGTTTTAACGAGATCAAGCAGCTACTGGCTGAACACGCCGAGCATTTATTCACACTTGTTTATTCCACACAGATTGTCACTACCAGTCTTTTTTTACCAGCAAGCTCTTTTGTATATAACTGACTGGGGGGAAAGCTGATTTCTATGTGTAGTCTAAGTAGCACTGCTGGGAAGAAGAACATATAGATCAAGTGGAGGAGTAGATTTTTTTGTGCCACCAAGATAAATGCTGGCTGTTTGCTTCCCTGTGTGGGTTTCTGTGACTCAGCGACAAAAAGCACACAAGCAGGGCCACTGCAGTAATGAATGGGGTGTGTTAATCTAAGCAGAAGGGGGATAGAATTAACAATTGGGTTGGTTTCACCACAGTTACTGTCTTCTGGTTTTTGAGTCTGATGAACCTGAGCATATTCTTGATATAAGATGGAAAGTGACATCATATTTAACAACCCTTAGTTAGCAAGGTCAGTGCTGAACAATCAACTCTTTGATACTTTCATTTTGTACATGTTGAATTACATTTTAAAATCACTGCATCTTCCTGACTATTTTTTTTGAATGAACAGATTGTTCTGGTCTAGCAGCACTTAAACGAGAGATGCTTTTTTCTAAAAAGATCATTTTTGAAGTGTCACCTTCAAGATTTTGTTGTATTGTCTTGGTTACTCTCCATATTATGGAAGCTAATGACTTAGTTGGACTTGTTTTCTGTTCACTTCAGTTTTCTAATTGCTGTGTGTGAACTCTTGGTGAGAGACCTTACACTGAGAAGCTCAAGGGGCAAAAGATGTATGTTCACAAAAGAAAAATTGTATGGTAGTGGTACACTTGTTCTGATTTCTCTTCACATCTATTATTTAAACTACACTGGTATCCAGATGCTGCGACTGTGTAATAATTTTAATCTTTCATTGTCAGGGGGTCCATTTTATACCTCTGTTTTCAGGTGCTTATAATAACATGGTTTTCAGTTTTTTGCAGTAGGAAGCTCTAGTCTAAACCTTCAAATAATGATTTCAAATCACATATTTTTACAAACTTCTTTTATGAAAAGTAAACAAGGAGTTTTTACGGCACCTGCTTTTTTAAATTCACTTTGTAAACAGTGATTTAAATAAATCATGGCAGTAATGCTCGCCCCCAGAACTGGTCTGACAATGAGATTTATATCATCTAATTCAAAAAAGCTTTATATAGGCCTTGAAAATTGGGTTTGATACATGTGCAGTGACTACTATTCACAGACTTGTAATGTGGTTCTGATGTGCATTGTGTACCCTAGGTATGTATTTGCATGTGATGTATGCTTCTGATTTGGTGGGTAGATAAAATCCTTAAATATATATAAATATATATAGAAGATCAAGTATCTTCAAATGAAAGAGTAACTTTGGGAAAAAATTTGCGTTGAACATGGTATGGGAATCTCTAGAAATAAGGCAGCAGAATTTTGCAAGTCCTTAAGTGTTCAAAACTTCCATAGAAGCATTTAGGATATTGTCTGAAGTAATCTTGATTTACAGGATCAAGATCACATTTGCTGGTAGTGTCTTCTGCCTCCCCTTCCCTAACAGTTAGCATAGGGACTGTATCTCACTTGAAATGTTGGAAGGCAGAAAGTAAAAAAATCCAGCAGAAATTATCCATTTGGGGTTTTTTGTTGTTGTTGTTGTTTTGGTTTGGTTGGGGTTTTTTTGCTGGTATATCCTGATATAAGAAAAATTCTATGACTAATTTTTGATGCTTTACCCAGTCTGAGACCTAACGGAGAGCTCTGGCTTCAGAAATATTTATCAGTTGGAAATGATTTCTGGAGACCCAGCAGTTGGGGTATTGAGGATTACTAGTCACTTTGGAAAATCACATCACTTACCAAGCTCTTCTTTTAGATTAGGTGTAACTAACTGAGGTAGTTCCAAACAACAAAAACATGGGAATGATTGTCCCAACACTTCAGAGTAATTTAACTTACTTTGTATATTGCAGAAGATGTATATTGCTTAGTGTAACACATAAATAAAAGATTGCAGAGAGCTTCTGGGGGAAAGAATAAAACACTCTACAGTAGATAAGTTTTTAGAGTTGAATCTGTGGTGTAAACCATCCAGATGCAATTAAAAGCAGGTCTTACAACTTGGGTTTTTGACTATTATTTTGTAAATGCTGGGCCCCCACACCTGAGCTGAGGAGCAGGAGAGGGGACAGCATTGCAGTTAGAGGGGCACACGTGCCTGCCAGTAGATCTGCTGTTGCTCCATACAACCCCAAAGGTTGCTGAGGAGAGCTGAGCGACGGCGCAGCTCCGTTTGTTCGGCTGGTTTACTTTGTGCACTTTGCAGCACTTTGTGTATAGTCAGTCTCACTGGTTCCCCAGGTGCAGACAGAGTCACTCGCTCCTGCTGTTTGGATGCTTGCTCCAATAATGGGGCGGTGGGGAATGGATGGAGGGAAGTGGAATGGAATAGTGTGTATGCAAACTCATGCCATTTGCAAGACAGGTCTTGGACAGGCCTAGAAGCTACTTGTGACTTGCTCTTTACAGGCTGGATTTCCAAAGGAAGGTCTCCATTTAGGAGAATCATCCCAATACCCTGCTTTTCTCATCCTGATTTTCAAAGTAACTGGAAAATGTACTTGATGTCTCCTTCCTTGAGGGAATAAATAATGTTCCTCCATCAGTGCAATGTGGATGTAGAAAAAATTAGGATCAGTCCATAGAATATTATGACAATGTTTGTCTCCAGGGATGACAGAGTCCACACAGTTTGCTTTCTTGTTTGTTCCTCTTACTATGTCCCACACAACTGAACTTGGATCAGTCTGGCAGAACTTAAGTGGTTCTAAAGGGATAAAGTTCTTCTGCAAAAACATATGATAGACGTAGTAACCAGTGCACTGTTTGTTAGTTAGAACAGATAAAAGTCCTTAATAGATACTAATCTGCCACTCAAGGTAGTGATAGGAAAAGAAGTCAAATCATAAAGCTGTAAGCCTTGTTTAGTTTTCCATTTTGTACTGATTATATGGAGTCTAAAATCTTGTACAGTACCTTATTCCTGTCCTATATTCACTCAAAGGATGCTCCTCCCCCTAACTGGCATTAAACTGCCATTAAACTGTTGCCAATGCGGTTGTAGGTTCCTGCCCGTGTTTCACAGCGCTCCTGCTTCAGCCAGGGGATGGATGGGACTGATCCAAATGCATGATGTTACCATTCCTGGGTGCAGGGCAATTCTCACACAGGCACAGATCCTGTCCGTGAGACAAACATTGGGGATTCTCAATGTCCCACGTGGATGCTTACCCTCCAGTATTCTTCTGACAACTGGATCAAATCTGCCAGACAGGTCTCTTAAAATTTAAGATATGCTTACATGAAATACAGTTTTGTATTGCTCCTGTGTGTTGTTTTTGTGTTTGCAAAGACACCTTGAGTTCCTTAAAAATGGTCTCCACAGCTGGCCTCATCTTCTGTTTTCTTTCTCTAAAGAATTAACACAATAAAGTTCCACAAGTGGAGCTCTTTATGTAGCGTTTAATCCTTGCATTTTTTGAGTCCTGAACCTTGTTTTATTCAGTCTTTCTTCAATCATGACTTGCTACAATATCAAAGGGAAAGGGCCCAGGGGACACACACTGTGTGTGTGGAAAGGGGGGGAAATACCTTGAAAAAACTGGAAGTGTTATTCTTGTTGCACATAAATTGGGTGGTGCTTTCACTGTCTTTTCCCTCCCACTGGTAATATCACGTGCATGTAAAACATGCTGCATTAAAACTTTTTTAAATGGAAATCATGGTGGCATAGTGCTCAAAGGGTTAACTGCAGTTTATTAACAGCTAATGTTTTTAGATTTGCAGTACACAACTGTTTAAATGCTGTATTCCTTGTAAATGAAGTAAGAAAAAATGTTAAGGCTGGTGCCAATATTTTTGTTAATGAATTGTTCAGCGTTGTCTCTCACTACAGTCTGGTCAGAACTCTTTGTGTATAAGCTGGGCCTGAAGCCATTTTATAGCTTGTAGGCCTAATTGTGTAACTTTTCTTTCATAATGGTTTTGTTATAATATCTACTGTCATTTCTTTCATATAAATATGACATGTAAATTGTCATAATAAAAAAAATTGAAATAACTTGATGTACAAAGTATAATGTGTATTGCAGATACAAGTGCTTTTTAATGGGCATTACACATGCACATAGCTTTTTTAGTTTTAGAGCAAGCACTGAGTAATGGCTGCTGTGTATTGTTCCAGCCCGTGATCGTGCCACTGCCTGCCATGGGAATGGGCAGCTCCTGGTTTATGTTGGTTTTGTTATGGCAGCTCAACTGACAGAACCTTCCTTTCTTTGAGCAGCTCTGGCTGATGGTGGGGAAGATCTGATGGATTTGTTTTTGCAGTCACTATGGTTTTCTGTGTGTGTGTTCCATCTTTTATATACTTTTTATATCTCATCTCATCTAGTGATTTTGCAGTCACTTGACAAAAACCAGTGTGCCTGCAGCCAGCACTGTACCCAGGAAGGCTGTGCCAGCAGACAGCCATGAGGTGTCCACGTGGTGCTCCTGACAGAGGAGCCAGGTTCATTTATTTAGGCTGAGATGTGTAAAACTTGGGAAAAATGGGGGAAAAATGGAAGTCTGCAGAGACACACTGAAGAAACAGATGTTCTGACACATGGCAATGGACATGGATGATATTTCAGGACTTTAACAGGAGAAAGTCAGGGAGAAAGAAACAAACAGAAGAAGGGAGTGGCTTTTCTGTGTGAATTGCTGAAGCCTGTCAATCTTTATTTTGAATGTCTGTGGCTGCAGTCAAGCTGCTGTGTGTTTTTGTAGTGATGAGAAATTGCTGTGAAATCCACCCTCTTGCTCCAAATCCACTGCCAAAACTTTACACTTCCATTTTTAACAGATTCTGGGCATCTGAGTCTGAACTGGCCACCTTATGGCAGGCAGTGCTGCGGAGAGAAACTAGCTCCCCTGGATGGTGACTCCTGCCTTCTGTGCTAAGGTGACAACCCTGTGAAGGTACCTGCTGCTCTCCATTGCCTCTGAACACGGCCCTGGTAGACTAAATCACTGTTGGACATCCAGTGTTCAGACGTCACTGGGGCTGGATCCAAATTCACTTCTTAAAGCTCTTAGAGCTGAAGAAAAGTTTTCAGGTAATGCCATTCTGTTCCATTCTAACTTAGAGGAAAAGTCCGCCTTCCCCCTCTAAGCTTCTCTTAGGTGCAGCATTCAGTACTCTGGTGTGATGTGTCTGGATTGTGTAAATAAGGAAGATGTAGATTTCTCCTCCTTTAATGCCTCATCCTCAAAACTAACTTCCTGCCTGGGCTTAAACTATCCCTTTTCCCATTTTCCTTTGGAAGAGTGGTATGCCACAGAAGAAAGACTTGCATTTGCATGCAGGAAGAGAAATAAACTCCGTACTACTCCACTGCAGCGGCTTCAACCAGCAGTAATTCAACCCCAACCACTCAGAAATCTTAATTTATAACAACCTAAAGTTGTTGTGTGATTTGGAGTTAACTACAAAGATGGTGAGAATTCTCTGTGGCTGATATGACAGCCACATTAGGTAAGAGGGGGTGGACATCAACAGGAACATTGCTTTATAACCACTAAGTGGAGTGAATGTATTTGGATCTCTTCCTATCAGCTGCCATAGTCTGATCTGTGTTCTTGGATGAACTGCAAATTTTTGTTTCCAGTTGACCACTTGTCTTGGTGTGGCAAACTTGAAGATGGTTGAGAAATTCCCTTTTCCTCATCTCCTGTTGCCTCTGTTGTTTTTTCCAAGCTATTCCAGTGGTGTTTAAATATCACTTCACTTTGAAATTTGCTTTTATTTTGGTCTTGGTGATTATTTGTATGAGTAACAATTATTTGCATTATTATTTGCATAATTAAAATCCAAAATGGGTAGGCATGGTTGATCAGCTTTCCAAAACATTGTCAATACCTCAGACTAAGAGAACCATGTTATGTTCTGCGCTTTGCTATCCAAGACCGTAGCTACGAAAGTCCAGAGAAAGGAAAGATGGAGACCTAATCCCGTTAATAATTGGTTCATATTTGTGAGAACCTGTATTTGCACACAGGTAGCTAAATGACTCCTAAAAAGTAAATTTAAACTGATAAAAGGGAAGGTTAACATTCATGACAAGCTAACAACTTGCTTTTGGTACGTTGCTATGGCAGGAGCATTTGCCATCCTGACAAGTCAGGGAGAAGGGATATTTGCAGTGATGCTGTCTCACTGATGGTGTTAACAGAAGCACCCCTGACAGAGATGTACTTCACTGATGCATCAGTAATCCCTGTTTCTCACTGCAGTAGCAAGAGAAATGGTGTAAATCCGGGGAAGAAGCAGGGCCAGTGCTCCTGAGGGGGTGGCAGCCTTCCCGTCCCTGAAATGTGCTGCCCTGTGACACCCCCCACTCACCAGGTACTGCAGTAGTGTCGGGCTCCTGACCCCAACTTCATCACTGCTGGGGGAAATCAACTGGATACCCTTTAAGCAATTCAGGTACTTGTGATTTTCTTTTTCTTCTCTGTGTGCATTTATGAGACATTAGGTGCTGGTCACCCACCAGAAACTCCTCTTCCAGCATCCAGTAATGATAATTGTGAATCTGGTGTATTTATTTATTATCTTTCCCTCTGTCACCTGTCCAACGAGACTTACAGGCTAAAATAGCTATGGCAGAGATCAAGAAGCATTTGGACAATGCTCCCAAGCACAAGGTGTGATTGTTGTGGTGTCCTGTGCAGGGCTGGGAGATGGACTGGATGATCAATGTGGGTCCCTTCCAATTCAGGATATGCAGAGGTTCTGTTGACTGCTCTTGGTACTGTCGATTATAGAATCTGAACGTTTTGGGTTGGAAGGGACATTAAAAACATGTTCCAACCATCTTGTTCCAAACCTCCTGCCATGGGCAGAGACAGCTTCCACTAGATCAGATTGCTCAGAGCCACATCCAACTTGGCCTTGAACACTTCCAGGGACGGGGCAGCCACAGCTTCTCTGGGCAGCCTGTGCCGGTGCCTCACTACCATCACAGGGAAGAATTCCTTCACAATATCTACTCTCACTCCGCCCTCAGTCAATTTGAAGCCTTTTCCCCTTGTCCTATCCCTTCATGTCCTTGTCCAAAGTCCCTCTCCAGCTCTCTTGTATCCTTCTTTAGGTACTGGAAGGAGCTGTACGGTCTCCCTGGAGACTTCTCTTCGGAGAACATCTCTCAGCCTGTCCCCACAGCAGAGGTGCTCCAGCCCTCAGCAGTCACCTCAGCGCTCCCCTTTGCTCCTCTTTTCCAGACGAAGACGACTTAATACGGACCCCGCCCGCGGCACTCGCGGCACCCAGAGCCGCGGCCGCACTGGGCCCCGCGGAACGGGAGCGCGGCGCTGACATCGCGTCCCGGGGCGGTGACATCGCGTCCCGGGCGGAATTGCATCACAGAGCGGCGCGTTCCGCTTCCGGCAGCCGCGATGGTGGAGCAGGGAGGCGGCGGCGGCGCCATGAGCTTCCTCAAGCGCTTCCCGCCGCCGGCCGACGGCGTCCGCCACCAGCAGCCGGACACGGAGGCTC
Source organism: Ploceus nigricollis (assembly GCA_013399945.1). Taxonomy (NCBI): domain Eukaryota; kingdom Metazoa; phylum Chordata; class Aves; order Passeriformes; family Ploceidae; genus Ploceus; species Ploceus nigricollis. The sequence goes on along the minus strand of VXBC01009264.1, from coordinate 659,628 downwards.
TGCTGGCGGGGCGCAGCCTGGGCTCCGGCACCCTCTACATCGCCGAGAGGTGCGGGGACACGCGGGGCTGGGACCTCTCGGGGGTGCCCGGGACGGCCCTGAGGGGCCCGGATGGGGGCTTCGGGTGACGGGGCCATGTTGTGGGGGAAGCCCTCAGGGGCCGTGAGGCTCTGCGGGGCGTCCCGCTGCTCCTGCTCGTTTTAAACTGGGCAAGAGGGAGCAGCACGGTCAAGGATCCGGCCGGCTGGGGCATTCGGGGCCGGGCTGGATGGGACTTGGAGCAACCTGGTCTAGTGGGAGGTGTCCCTGCCCGAGACAGGGGCTTGGAACGAGGTAGCTGTAAGGTTCATTCCCACCAAACCATTTTATAAAACTCAGCACGGTGCAGAAATGTGCACTTGCAGCCCAGAAAGCCAGTTGTATCCTGGGCCACAGCAAAAGCAGCGTGGCCAGCTGGGCAAGAAAGGAAATTTTGCCCCACTGCTTTTGTGAGACCCCACCTGGAGTGCTGTATCCAGCACTGGAATCCCCAAAGTAAGAAGGACCTGGAAACCTTGGAACAAGTCCAGCAGACACCACAAAGTTGATAAAGAGACTGGAGCACTTCTGCTACAAAGACAGGCTGGGAAAGTTGGGGTTGTTCAGCCTGGAGAAGAGAAAGTTGTGTGGAGACCTCATGGCAACTTCCCAGTATCAGAAGGGGTATGTGGGGAGGGCAGAGAGGGAGGGCAGTTCTTTGACAGGAACTGCAGTGATAGGACAAGGAGGAATGACTTCAAACTGAAAAAGAGCGCTAGATTGGTTATCAGGAGAAAATTCTTTACTGTGAGCAGGGTGAGACCCTGGCACAGGTTGCCCAGAGAAGCAGTGGATGTCCCATCCCTGGAAGTGTTCAAGGCTAGGTTGGATATGGCTCTGAGCATCCTGGTGTAGTGGAAGGTGTCCCTGCCCGAGGTAGTGGATTGGTACTAGATGATCTTTCAGGTCTTTTCCAACCCAAACCATTCTATAATTAAAACCACGGCAGCTCTTCTCATTTGACAGGGGAGTAGATGGGGCTGTTGGGTTTCTGCTGTTAATAACTACTCTGGTGCTGTGAAGTCTTTCATGTTGCATTAATCACGTGGAGACTGTTCTTACTAGGCAGAAATCAGTCTGGTTATTCTGGAAGATGTTATCTGAGCTCTTTATGGTCTCCTTTCAATTCTCCCTGCATTGTATAGCTCAGGGAGACAGCTTGATGATTAAAACAATGTAATTTTCTTTAACCATGGAAAAGTACTAATAATGTATTCTGTAATTGAAGAGCACTGTTGGAACAAAAACATAATTTAAAATGTGCACTTTTAAAAACTTCAGACTAGGAAAATTTTATGAAATGGCCAATATTGTTGGAGGAGCTTTTGCCCCACCTGAGCTTGTTAGTTGGAGAAGAATCTCTCTGGAATTTTGTTCACCATTTTATTTAGTTTGGTTACAGCTGCTAGGACTTCTGTTCATGGGGTATCTGCTCTGAGGACGTGTAATGCTGAGTTTCCTTGTAAGTTGCCTTCAGTAGACTTTTGTGTGAGGCACCTGCAGGTCTGCCAGCTTCCTCTCCATGTATTTCAAATGCACCACAGAGCTTCCACCAGAGTCACTTGTTGGGATGAAAACACCAGTGTTTGCAGGAGTGCCATGGGAGAACAGGGCATCCAGGAGCACAGTGTGGCTCTTGATCCATGTACTGACTCTTCACCAGCAGCTGTAAACATTGAGGACTGGATAGTTGAGGCTAGGAAATAAACTCCTTGCTCCCACTGTACTAGCTCTTGCTCTCAGGCACCCCAATCTAGTTTGAGTTTGATTTCTCAGTGTCTAGAAGGATGTTGATTTTTCTGATATGAAGGAGGCAGCATCCTGGTGGTGACAACCTCTGCTGTCTCTTGCTGTGGTTAGGGATGACAGTGAAAATGGGGAAAGCAGAGACTATAGCACATAAGTTGTGACTGGAGGAATACCCTTAACCTGGCTCTGCTGATCACAGAACTGGCTGTTTTTCTACCTACAATCTATACCCACATCAGATCTATAATCCTATAGCAATTATGACACTGACTTGCCTTTCAGTGTCTTCTTTGTCTTGGAAAACCACATTTAATAGCTTGAGTTACAAATCACACTCTGGAACCTCTGTAGTTGACTTTGGAATGATAGATACCTGCAGGGAGGAGAAAATGGAGAGGGAGGGAGGAAAATTCAGCATTTAGTGCAAATGGGATAAAGCTGTGATGCATTTAGGGTTCTTAGCTTCACATTCTTTAGGCAAAGGTGTCTTTCACCTCAGCCATCAGTTAATGCTGTTGCAGAGTCCTCTTCAGGCAGGTCCAGGACCACGTATGCCTGCAGAGTGGGCTAAGTGCCTTGTCCACAATTACTCATGTTTTGGGGCTGGTTTGCTTTTCTGCACACTTGAATCCAATACTGTGAATTCCTCAGTTAGTTTCTAACTTGTCTCTTCTTTTTTTCCTCCCTCATTAGTCGGCTGTCTTGGCTGGAAAACTCCGGAGTTGGCTTCTCCTTGGATTACCCCACCATAAGTTTGCATGCCGTCTCCAGGGACCTGAGCGCCTACCCAAGGGAGCACTTGTACGTCATGGTGAACGCCAAGTTCGAAGGTAAGGAGTGTTGCTTGCTGCTCCCACGCAGTCCTGAGTGACAGGATTTCCTCCTCAGTAGGAGGAAGTGTTGATTTTAAGTAATTGCTTGTATTTTCTTTTTTATTTTCCTGAAGCATAGTTATTGTAGAAGCACAGCTTAGTATTTGTTTAGAGTCACTTCTTTGCAGTTCTGCTCTCAGCTTGTGGCTGTGTACACTGAAGCTGCTGAGAATCAGTCCTCTGCCCTCTTATACTGTTTTAAACAATTTAGTTCCTCTGCCAGTCTCCCTCTGATTCCATCTTGAGTATGTTTTTTTCTTTATTGAATTTATGTTAATGTTGCTGCCCTCTCCAGGCTTGATGAATCCTGCTGTTTCACAGCCAGGGAACTTTTCATTCCTTTTCTCCCACAGCTTGGTTAAATACAAACAAGAAAAGGCAGTAGGTCATGTTACCAGGCTTTAATGAGTCTTTGTAGATGGCCCACAAAGCCCACCTTTTTGACCATTCTTGCTTTGATTTAGAGAAAGAGTGCTTTCTGTTTCATTATTTGTATGAAGATTGTATTTTTTATAGATATAGATATTTTTCTTCCTGCAGACCTGTTAATATTTTAAGTGTGTCAAAAACTGCCATTGCAATTGAAGATTAAATGAGTGTTAGATCTTGAGCAGGTCTCCTTTTCCCCTTCATGCCTACTGGTCCTCACAGCTAAAGGTTAAAATCTGGCATTTAATTTTTTTTTCAATATATCCAGAAAGTAATGACAAGACTCTGAGGAGGTGGAGATGCTTTTAAACTATTAGTGCATTATTTCCTTCTCTTGTGTTACTAACATTCTCTGACAATCTATTACTACAAATAATAAGAGGACATTTGCATATGCCTCTTGGTGGTTCTTCTTCATTTTCCTTTAACTGTGGTTATTTTGAAGTAAAAAGAGCCTCATCTGAAGAAAGATGCTGTTTGTAGCTTTTAATTCATTCTGATTATGGCTTTTCAAAATATGGATATCCTGTGAAAGCCTTTATCTAGAAATCCTTAATAGACTGGTTTTTTAATGGGTAATTTTTTGTGGGTGTATTTTTTAGTATATTAACTCTGCCTACAGTACATATTCCACAGCAGATAAGTTTTACTTTTCAAAGTCTAGCCCTGGCCTGCAATTTTAACTGCTGCATAGTGTTAAACCTTTCCACTGAGTTGGCTTCAGGAGTCTTCATTCGCAGCTGTGCAGGGTACATCGTGTTCTTCCTCTCAAAGATTTGCGTGTGCTCTCTGTGTGTTTGTGCCTTGTCCTCACCCCTTTTTTAGAAAAAGGCACTCTGAGGTTGACTGCATTGAAAACAAAGAGCTGGACTCAGCAGTAACAAGCTGTGCCTGCGGGTGTCAGTTGGAAAAGAACTGGGTAGCTTTCTTGCACACTTCATTTTTGGGGCAGCTGGCTGGCAGCTTCTTGGCCTCTTCGTATTCTTGGTGGTGCCAGTTTTGTGTGTGATAAAATCCACTCTCAGTGATGCAGCCTCTTCTCCTGTAGAAAATAATTCTGCAGTTCTGAGGCTGTCAGTGCAGTGTCCCCAGTCCCAAAGTGAGGAACTGCAGCCATTTTTGTGGGGTTTTTATTCACAGAAAATAAAACACCACACTGATGCTTATTTATTCACATACATGGTGTACAGAAGTCAGGAATCACCGCAGTTGTCACTGGTTCTGGGTGCACTTTGTGTTTCTGACATCTTGCTGGTTGACTAGGAATTTTGGAAATGGAGCAGAGATCCTTTGCACATGTCAGAGTCCCCTGTGAGGGGCCACACTGGAAGCTAGCTGATTTCATGACAGTAATGTTAAGGATCCATAAAAAAATCCATGTGTTTTAAAAAATGATGACAGAGGGTTTTGAGCATTGTTGTTTTTAATAAGAATCAGGCAATTTTCCTGAAATACTTGAGTACATTGTGTGACCACTACAGAAATCTTTACTCCTTAGGTTATAAACAGAGAAGTTTTCACATGTGTTGCGAGTGTTTCTGAGGTGCTATGAGAGGGCCTCATTTATCCATGTGGGTCTTGGAGTGTCATGGGTTTTTTTGGGAGAACATTGTGGAAGTTTTGTGCCTCTCCTAAGTTGTTTCTGATTTGATTATGTGTGTGTTCCTAAAAGAATAAGCAAATGTGACTTTTTTTTTTTTTTAACAAAATAAACATGTTTCTTCTAAATCTTTCAATTTCTTAAAGAGGAGACAAAAGAGGCTCCCATGACTGAAGGGGAGGAGGATGACAGTGATGATGACGTCGAACCGATTGCGGAGTTCAGATTCGTACCTAGTGACAAATCAGCCTGTAAGTGCAAATGGGAGCTGTGTTTTACTTTCAAGTCCTGGTTATATGTGGGAGACACTTGGGTGCAGAGATGTAAATACTATGATCCTTCAGTGTCCTTCTCTAGTAACTTGATTCCTGTGTGCTGGAAAGAATAAAGCAAATTGTTTTATCTGGCTTGAAAATGGACTCTTTCAAGCAGCTGCTTCTCAAGGAAAATTCCAGTGCTTTAAAATAGAAATTGCTGAGTATAAATACACAACGTGGATAATGTCACATACACATTTGCAGAGAATATGTATGGGAAATGTCTTTTTAGTTACAAATTCAGTGATATTTGAGTCAGTGACAATTTCATTAGAAACATGCTAATACCCTGACACTACCACTGGAAAGCTGTCCTATCCTGTCTGGTGTGGAGCTTACAGTTGGATTCAAGTTTTAGGAATCTGATGGATGAGATGCTGCAAGTTTTCCTGCAGTAGGTAGCCACAGACATAATTGTCCAGAGATAAACCTTTATCATCAATGAAATAATGCAAAAGTGCTGTTAAGAAGCTAAAGCACCAGGCTGGATCTCTGAAACCTGATTTGTTTCTTACATGGCTTCTGGCTTGTTGGATGATGTTTTCAAATATGAAGTCAGTTGTGGTTCTGCTAAAGGAGTATTCTGTCTCCCTCTGATCACTTGGGTCGGGGGGTTTCTTGCCCGTTGCTTTGGGGTGTTGATGGAGGTTTGTGTTCACTTGTGTTCCTGCAGTGGAAGCCATGTTCTCAGCGATGTGTGAGTGCCAGGCCCTGCACCCAGACCCGGACGATGAGGACTCAGACAATGATTACGAAGGGGACGAGTACGACGTTGAGGCCCGCGGTTGGTAACAGTTGCTTCTTTTGAAATACCTGCCAGCACTTGGATACCTGGTATCTGTCATAATTGTTTATTACTCATCTTGCCTAAACATCCCTTTTGTCACAGGCACAGTATAGAAATTCATAAATCTGCAGCAAACCTGTAGTTTAGCTGTCGTAAATGACAGGAATTCAGCAAAAGCATCGTTCTGGCTCTCCAAAGCCCACAGACACAAAGAGCAGCCTTTCCTCTGCCCAGTGGCTGTGCTAGCCCAGGTTCAATGCCTGTGCTGCTCTGTGGTCAGTTCACATTGCTGTGTGTACTCTTTACCTGATGTAAGCAGCTTTTTAATTTGTCAGTTAATCTGAGCATAACTTGCCCAGCTGCTCCCCTGTTCCTCCACCTCTGCATGTTTCTGGCTTCTAAACTTAAGTCTGATAAACAGAAACTTGTTTTTGCAGAGCTAGAACAAGGTGACATCCCGAGCTTTTACACATATGAAGAGGGATTGTCACATTTAACTGCAGAAGGCCAGGCCACGCTGGAGAGGTTAGAAGGCATGTTAGCCCAGTCTGTCAGCACCCAGTACAACATGGCTGGAGTGAGAACAGAGGACTCCATAAGGGAGTTTGAAGGTAAGACTCGCTTTTGTTTTACTAAACAATATGTCTTTATCAGTGACATAGCCAGTGGGATCGAGTGCACCCTCAGCAAGTTTGCAAACACCAAGCTGAGGGGTGCGGTTGACACTCCAGAAGGATGGGATGCCATCCAGGGGGTCCTGAACAAACATGAGGAGTGGGTCCATGGGAACCTCATGAGGTTCAACAAGGCCAAGTGCAAGGTGCTGCACCTGGGTTGGAGGAACTCCCAGTATCAACACAGGCTGGGAGATGAAGGGATTAAGAGCAGCCCTGCCTAAAAGGATGTGGGAGTGCTGGTGGGTGAAAAGTTGGACATAACCTGGCAATGGTCACTCACAGCCCAGAACACCAGTCATGTCCTTGGCTGTGCCCAAAGCAGCGTGGCCAGTAGGGTGAGGGAGGGGAATCTGCCCCTCTGCTCCACTCTGGTGAGACCCCACCTGCAGTGCTGCATCCAGCACTGGGGTCCTCAGCATAATAGGATATGGACCTACTGGGGTGAGTCCAGAGGTTGTTAAGATGAAACAGGCTGAGACAGTTGGGGTGTTCAGCTTGGAAAAGAGAAGGCTCTGAGGAGACCTTACTGAGGCCTTTCAGTACTTAAAGATGGGGACAGATTTTTTTGTAAGGCCAGTTGCTGTAGGACAAGGGGGAATGGCTTCAAACCAGAGGTGAGAGTCACATTGATAAAAGAAGAGATTTTTTACCATGGGGGTGGTGAGCCACTTGCCCAGGGAAGCTGTGGATGCCCCATCCCTGGAAGTGTTCAAGACCAGGCTGGATGGGGCTCTGAGCAACCTGGTCTAGTGGGAGGTGTCCCTGCCCATGGCTGCAAGGTCCCTTCCAGCCCAAATCATTCTGTGGTCCTATGATATGAAAGTGGTGGCTCTCCAGTTTGGCTAATCCATAAAGCAGGACTGAGTGAGTGCGATGCTGTGGGTGATACTTCACTGCAGAAGGTGAGGGATCACCCACATGCCTGTGGCCCTGTGGGTACCATGTTGCCAGCTGTGGATTGAGGGCTGCTCTGTTAAAGAGTGAGCACTTCAGTGTTAAGAACACTTGATTCTTCCTGGTAGGACTTCCTGGAACACTGGTAAAGTGAAGTAGATTTAGGATTAAAAAAAAAATTCAATTTATCAGTCTACACCAGGGTTAGGAAGCAATTTCTACTCTAAATTAATGAGTTGTAGTTTTTATTTGGGTTTTGATTTGGGGTTTTTTTTTAATACCCTTATAAATTATAAGTTAACAGTTATCTTAACAGAGTTCAGGGTGAATTCTGAATCATTCAAACACACTGAAACAGAATTATTAAAAAATATCTATTTTTCTGAAGGATGCTGTCTCTTAATTCTATTGATCGTTCAAATGTGTATTTAGGGAGTAAAATTTCTTTTCTGTTGGAGGAAAACCACCTGATTTCTCAGACTCTGTCTTTTCTGTGTGCTGTTTTCACTAGAGCAATATATTATCTGGGAGAAGAACAGGGAAGTACTTTAGTAGCATTGCTTCTTTTTTATATATAAATTGCAGTGCTTTTTATATGCCCTCATGTTTTTAAAAGATGGAAAATTATCCAGCATTTGTGGATTTCTAGAAAATAATAACTAATTTGTTCTCATCCTCAGGGAGAGGTTTTTAATCTTGTTTTGTGAGTTGTTTTCAGGTTCTCTTTGTTCTGCAGTTTTGAATAAATTTATGTAAAGACAGCCATAGGTGATAGGCTCCTGTTTCAGCAGTGCCCTTTGTTTGAAAATTTAGTCAGGTTTCTGAATTCCAAAATTCCAGAAATGAATATAAATTGAACAGCAAGTATGTCACATGTCTCAGAGTCATCTTCATCAGTTTTGTTTACTTTTCTAATCTTACTTGCTACAGTACTGCTGCTTGGTTTGCTGCAATTATAAATATCCCCAGGGCTGCTGAGTTTCAGAGTTACTTTATTTTTTGACATTGTAGCATAGGGCAATCTTTCTTTGCAATGATTGTTTCAGAACAGGATACATACAGCCTCTTCCTACTAGAATAAAGTTATTCAAAGGAATAATGACATTTGTTACATCAAAACTTCATTTAAAGCATGAAGTAGTTAAAATCCAGTGTTTAAGTCTTTTAATAAGACAGGGTGAGATGAGATTGTAGGAAGCGGTGACATCTGCAAATGACTGACCAGCAGTGCTGGAGCAGCCCCAGAAACTTGTGAGCTCATCAGCGTTTCCTTAGGCTGCTTTTGGAAGTTCAGTGAAGGAGTTTTCTGTCCTGGCCACCTCTTGTCAGCAGAGGGCATCCGCTCTCTTTCCCGTGAAAACGTCATCCCTCATCCGCTTGTTTACGGAGCACTGGCTGGTTTTTTTCAGATGGGATGGAGGTGGACATAGCACCAGTAGTTGCCGGGCAGTTTGAAGATGCCGAAGTCGATCACTGAGGAGGACAGGTGCTGCTGTAAGTTCTTCTGACTTCTCACACCAATGCTTCTCAGTCCTGCAGAGCCTTCCCTCTCTGTAATTTGTGTAATGTATGTGATCATGCAGGAGGTGTTTCATGATATCAGGATGATGGTGATATAGAAGAAGGAAAAGGGAGCTGTAGTTATCACAAATGTAGAAAGATGTTTACTGATCTGTGCCAAAATGCCTATTGGCATAAACCATTACCCTGCAGAGGCAACCTGCATGGATGTGCCTGTCTGCAAGACAGGTCAGCCTTTTAGTTGATTTAAGAATTGTCTGATCTCAAAGGCTCTTAGATGCTGTTCTATGAGCACTGGAGGCATCCCTGGGTAGTTACTGTCTTTAGTGTCTGTTGGTTTGCCCTTAGTGTGTAGGATTTCCCAGGCTGTTCCAGAGGGCAGGACACTTCACAGCACTCCAAGTCCATCTCTTCCTTCATTATAAGCAGAGCAAGAACAGTTCCTGGTAAAGTTACTGAGCTGTCTGGATAGGATTGCTCTCAGGAGTGAACAGCTTAGAGGTGACACCATGCTCAAGTGGTTGTGCCAGTGTGATCTCTTGTCTTCCATCACCTGTGCTTGCTTTTCTCCTCTTAGTAGCATTACAAGATGTGCCAGTGGTTCCTCGCTGGTGCTGGGAGGGAGAGGAAGAGCAGCTTTTTCTGGGACTATCTGTAGAGATGCACAGGCACAGTGGGGTTGTGATGCCATCCTTGCTTCAGCAGTGCTCAGTCTGTACGTGCTGCTCAAGTGGTGCTGTGTTGTCCCAGTTCTTCTGCCTATCTCAGAAGGAAGACTGACAGCTCTTACCTTAAAGTGAGTGTCCAGCTATCCCACTTGAAATGCTGGAGAGAGCAGCTGTGGAGCAGACAGCCAAAAGCTCAGGGGAGGAAGGAGGAAAGGGACACAAAAAGGAATGTGACACACTGGAAGAAAAGTGGGAAAGTAGTTGATTAGGGATTACAGTGTCACAAAGAAAGAGGCTGCAGTCCCCAAGGAGGGCTGTTGTGGAGGGGTGCTGCATACCTGCATTCCTCCTCTGTTGCTTATTTTTCTTTGCTGCTGCAGTTCTGAAAATCTCAGCGTAGTCCTGTGTTCATTTAGTGACCTCCACCACTGCCACTGTTTCTGAATTGATATTTATTTTCTCGTGTAAGAGCTCAAACTTCTATAGTCACATTTCTACCCTGGGAAGGACTTTGCAGAACAGAGAGGAGTTCTTAAAAAAAAACAACTAGATACCAGTTGTCCTGCCATTGGGTGGTTTGCCAGTTTGGTAAAGAAAAAAAAACTTAAAAATCAGAGAAAAGCCTTTAGCTGTAGATCAGGCCTCTTAGAAAGTGAATGGAAATTTAGACTCTGATGACTCCATCTGCAAGATTACTTTGGTCAATGGCTTATTAAAAAAAAAAAAATCATGCTGTTGAAAAATTCAAATGTAACTGCTTTACCTATTATCCTGGTTTAAATTTAACTGGATTAAGGAGAGTTAGTAGCTGATAGCAGATCTCTAACAAGCCTGAAAGTGCTGGTGGAAGCGTTGTAGACTGTTCTTCTAGAAAAGGACAAAATACACCCACTAAGAAGTAGTATTGGTTAGTAGAATTATTACTCTGCCTTCCATGGTACAGCATGTGGCTGTGGGAGATGAATGCTGTGAGAGGTGACTGGAGAGGATTTCCTCCTGTGCTTCTGTTTGTGCTGATCACAGCTGAGGGGCTGATCCCTGTCAGAGCAGATCAAGTGACCTGCACGTGCAGTGTCAGGTGCTGCAGTGACATCACTCCAGGTGGCAGTTTGGGATGGCCGTTTTTAGAGTAACCACCAGCCTGAGTGTGTGGATGTAATCTAAGGAAGTTTAGGAATCTAGGATCTAAGGCAGCAGCAAGGAACTGAAGGTAGAAAGTGACAAGGACAGCTCTTGGAGGTCTGTGCTAATCACCCTGCTCAGAGGGTGGCTTGGCCATGCACTCTGAATGTAGGGGTGGAGAGGGAGCATGCTGTGATCTTGTGGGTACTCCATGGAGTAGCTTGGCCCTTTTAAGCTCCTGAAATGCAAAATGATCTACAGGAACATCTTGTTGGTCATGCCTTAGAGAGCAGTGTGCTGCCCTGCCTCCCAGACAATGCCCTTGTGTGATGCTCATGCTGCATGCCACCCAAATGAGATGTGACAGTCTCCTGCTGAAGCTCCTGGAAGACTTGCTGGCAGTTGGTGCAGGACATTTCCAGTGTTCCTGCAATAAGTGGTGTTTTGTCTGTGGCATCACGAGGCTGCAGCAATTGTTCTGAAGCAACTGGTGTGTCTGCGTGTGGGTGAAGCAGGGTCTGCCAGGGCACCCTGGTGCCTGCTGTGAGCACATGCTGTCCTTAGCTGACCTGAGAGCTGCTGCCAAAGGCAAAGATGCTCAGCCCTTCTGAAAATTCATGGGCTTGTAGTAAAGTGCTGTCCTCTGACTGCAACCAACAGATAGCTGCTACTCTGTGATGCTTAATAACCTTTTATTTTAATGCCAATTATGTAAACTTGGGTGTCTTGTGTCTTTCAGATTCCTCTTGTGGCACTTCCAGAATAAGCTGTAAAACCGAAGGCATTGCAGTGACTATCGGGAGTTAACGTTTCTTTTAATGACCTAAGTTTAGACATCTAGGTCTAAAAATGCTTGTAGAGATGTTTAAAACAGGGTTTGACATTTGTGACCACTATGGGGTTATTTAAAAAAAAAGTAAACAAAAACAATAAAACCTCTTGCATCTAACACTTGAATGGGGCTAATCAGGGGTCATTTCATAGAATCACAGAATAATTTGGGTTGGAACAGACCTTAAAGATCATCTGGTTCCAACCCCACCTGCTGTGGGCATGGATGCCATTGGGTAGATCAGGTTGCTCAGGACCCCATCCTGACCTGGTTGTGAACACTTCCAGGGATGGGGCAGCCACAGTCTCTCTGACCAAACTCTCTGGCCTTTTAAAGAAGCCTTTGTAGGAATTCTAGGATTTCAGAAATAAAACTGTAAGTAGAACAGAATTTTAGATTGTCCTAGAGTTTTCCATATTTTTTTACCTGTCATTGACTCTGTGGAGTAGAAATGGGAATAGAAATGTTATGACTAAAAGGAAATAGGGTTGGCCAAGGATTAAAAGAAAAGCTAAATTAAAACCCCCTCAAGTAAGTGGCTTTACCATTTCAGTGCTCTCCCTTTCATTTCTCTGAGAGCTGAGCTTGGGTGTTAGAGGAGATGGAATAAAGTCTGTAAGGTCTGGACAAGGAGAACTGTTTTGTGTCTTTGTATTAAATGTTAACATTGTTAAATAAACTAAGATTTTTGTATCTCACAACGAGCTCACTGTTGCAGTTCTCCCTCCTTTACTTCAGCAAGCAGCTTGAGCCCTTGAGTTTCAGAACTCTCTTCTGTTACAAAAAAATCTTCAGTGAAGCCAAAGCCATTTTCATAATTTACCTGGATGTGAGGATAAAAGGGCAGAGTATAGTATTTGCAGAGTATGCCTGTGACAGAGTTAGCCAGACACATCCCAAACTTAGGAACCCAGCTTTAGATTGCCAAGATGTTGGTCCTGCTGGAGCTTTTCCTGTTTCATCTCTCTGTAGGGTGGTGATTATGCCATTGGAAAATATCAGGAAATTCAGGTTGTTCTCTCTTCCCCCAGTATTGAAATTAAAGTCTGGACCAAACTTCCTCCATTTTCTTTCCCTTTGAAGTTGACCTGTGATTTTCTGGGGGGGTTGGGGGTGAGGTATTGCTTTGTTGGTATATGAGCAGTTTACTGGCCCTACACTCTGCTTACATGTTAGGATGTGATTTGGTTCCAAGGTACATGCTAATTATAATCACTCTTTGCTGAATATTCGTTAGGAATGCCAGTCAAATTAGGGATGTTGTAACAGTGCTGTGAACCACTGACGTAGCTGAATGAATGAGGTATTCAGCATGTTATGCAACAAGACATTCTACAGGAATGTCTTTACCAGCCCTTTTGTATACATACAAACTTATTCATGTGAGTGTGTGCATGTTATTTTTAGGGATTCAGAGTTACAAAGGAGGATACAGAGTTGATTTATGCACTGGTGTTTGGGGAATCTTGGCGTGCTGAGATTTTGGGACAGGTAAAACTTATCGGCCCCATAATTGAGGCAAAGAGGCAAAGGGTTAATTGAATTCTAAGTCACCATCCACTGTTGAAGCAGACTGGTGGGGTTTTTTTGGTGTGTGAAAATCTGAGTTGGAATATGGTGTGTCTGTTGTTTTCCACGTTAAATGGCAGGCTGTTACATACCCTGGCAGATGAGTAAAGTTAGCTCCAGGGCAGCTGGACTGTTCACAGTTCCTCTCGGCACTCTCACTGCATCCAGAAGGAGAATTTGTGTTGTACTAGTGTGGAGCTCCAGGAGCAGACGTCTTGTAATGCTTCCAGTCAAATCAATGGAGCAAGATTAATTGAGGTGAGGTGGAAACAAACCTGGATGAACGCTGAAGGTAGCATTGAGAAGTGTCTTATTTGAATTGACATGTTTTATTTTCAATAAAACTTTTTGTGTGTAAGTGTTCTGGACTTCATAAGCATTCATTAGCTGAAATGTAAAATACTCCTTTTTGCCTGCATTACCAAAACCAGTTAAATTCTTCAGTTCCTATCTTAGGTTTATTTTTCATTATTTCTGCTACTTTTGTTGTTTTTCTTTTGTTTTGCATTAATTTAGTCAATTTAAGGCTTGTCTAATTTCTAAGTGATTTAAAAAAAAATTATAGTGCCTGTAAATACAGCAACCAGTTGTTAATAACTCAGATTTGTACCCATTTCTTTTAAACTATATGTTGTGCCAAAATAAACAAGGCAGACATGGAGAAGTCAGATCTGATTTGACCTCTTCATTTTATGGGCTTTGCTTCTGCAGGCCATCAAAAATAATGTGGAAGTAGGGCCTCTAATCTAACAAATCTTGGCTGCCTGTAGGTTTGTATATCTGTTTTTCTCTTTTCTTTGTCTCTTTTTATGCTCTTTGAGGTTTATTTTTGAGACCTTTATCCTGTGGGCTCCATGGCTTCAGAGGAGACATCAAATCATGTAGATTTTGAAAGACTTGTTTCCATAAGAAAAGAGGTGAAAAAGTGGGGGAAAAGGTTATTAGGTATGGATCACTTTAAAAGGAGGTAAAAGAGATAAAAAGCAGTAAAGCAAGAAAGGGAAGGTAGAAACCCCCAAAAGGATCTGTTTTAGAAGCGGAACAAGGTATAAAAATATGTATTTTTTCAGAGGATCACATATTTTCAGGGTCATCATGCTGGTGTATGGTCCTTGGTATGGCGAGTTTTAACAAGGCCACTTTTCCTTTGGTAGATCTATTCACACTACGGTTCTAGTTCTCTTCAGCATATTAGCAGGCTAATTTTTTTTATTATTAATAACTGAATACAGGGTCAGGGATAGGACTCTTGTATGTAAAGCACGTTTGTATAATTGATTTAATTTTACAATATAATCTTATAGGTACCTTGGAAAAATAAAACGAGAAAAGATTTTATTGCAACAAGGAAGAAATTACATGGAAATATTTACTTCCCAAACTCTTGCAAAAAAGATAGCTGACAACAGTAGCTGTTAAAGACTTCATCAGTTTACTGTGAAAACCCCCCATCCGACTCCCTTTCTCTTAAAATATGGTTTGTAGGATGACTTGGATGATGAGGCGAGGGACATGATACTGAGATCTTTGTAGAATTTGTTAACCATCTCTCCTTTCAAACCAAGTAACCATAAAAAGAAAAACTGAATTTACTCTTAAATTTGAGAAATACATTTTGGCACGTTTAAGAATTAAGCTGCAGCCAGAAGAAGAAACCTCATGCTAGAAACAGAGCTTCAGAGGGTAGTACCCATCAGTGGTGTTTGCCTCAGCTGAGGCTACAAAGGGCATGCTTGTATATGTAGCTTTCCTGTGATTTTTATCTCTGTTATTTATTCTCCTGCATTGCAGATTCATTTGTTTTTTAAAGAAGTTGATAAGAGCTACATAAAATCAAGGACAAATTGAGTACTGCATGATTCATCCCTATATACTGTCTATGTGAAGAGGCAGCAGTAATTGCTGATAAAAAGTCGAGGGTTTTGCCTAAAATACCATTTGATGTGTGTGTCTACAGAATTTTATGGTATTTTGTTACTGCTTTTTCCAACCAAGGTAAACATTCAACAGTCTCCAGTGGGACAGGATGTGACAGAGCCTTCCTGGGAGGAAGTGAGGGGTTACTTACCTGCACTCAGGTATTAAAATTATCATTATTAAAAGAATGTTGGTCATACAGGCTTTTAATTTTGGTGTAGGGTGCCTCTAGAACAGAGCTGTGGAGACTTTTCTAGGGAGTAGTGTAGCCTTTCTTCCTCTGAGAGGTAGGTACATGGCAAGTAGGAATATGATGATGTCAGTATAAGAAATCTTCAGCTCCCTTTTTGCAGGTGCCTTCAATGGGAAGAAATCCAATAAAATCAAACCTTGAAAGGACAGGGTATTTCTCTAAAGTTAGTTTTGCATGCTAATAAAGGTCAGTAAATGGCACTTATGGCTAAAGTGACAAATTTGTGTTTTAACAGTCCTTCACATTCATATGGCTTAACTGAAATGGTGGTAGATATTCCCAAAATCCCAACTGCATTTACAAAATAATTATTTGAATACAAAGTGATAAGTCAAATATTTCAAACATGAAATCTGAAAATACAGCATAAAGATGGCACAGAAGTCTGTCAACAGTTCTCTGAAAGTTTTATGTCTGCAGATGTGGAAAATATTTTTTAATGTAGTGCTCCCAAATTTCTGGATTTGATGTCTCAAGATTTCCGAGGAAAGATTTCATCCCATATAAAAGCCACAAGTATTGTACCTGAAATGAGAAGTTACAGAAAGGACCTTTATTTAAATGAGTTTGAGAAGGACACAGTACTGGTATGGAAAATAAACACTACATTCAAGTATTTGAGTGTCTAACACAATACAGCAGTACCTTTTGGAAAGGAAGCTTCAACAGGCCATGCAAGTGCACCCCTTGAGATAATAATCTTGTTTGATCTGTGTAAGCTAAGCCATAGGCAGAGAGTTTGTCTGGGTGAATCCAACACCTTCCTGTTCCTCATCAGGGCTGCTTTCTGTGTGGCTGGATGTGTAAATGACTGAACCAGCAGCTTAACCTCCATCCCTCACCTGAGTTTGTTAGCTGTGCCTGTTTTGATAACCACATTGTTTTTAGGTGCTGCCAAGTGGCTATGGCATAGTGGGTGTTTTTTTGAAGATCGTTCTGATTAAGGGTTTATTCTGAAGCTGAAAAAAATGGTAGTTAGAGATAGTGTATGATTCTCATAAAGAAACTTCTATCTCAAGTTGGAAGGGACCCATAAGGATCACTGAGTCCAAAGGGCATCCAGATACAGTTTATTTCCTGCAGTAAAAAAAAAATCAGTTCTTTCAGAGATGAAGAGGATCCTGCTTGAGGGTGTTCCCCACACATGAGCTTGTATTTATGAAACTTCTCAGATCACATAAAAAGCTTATTATAGTCCAGTCTGCCACTTAGTGCAGGACTTTGCCTATGCTGGATAGGTCAGTGAGACTTTCCCTGGCTGAGTCCCAAAAACCTCCATGCTGGAGACTGTGGTGTTTCTCCAGGAAACTAACTTCAGTATTGCTGCACCCTTCCTTCTGAATGTTTTCCTGGGGTCTAAGCTGAGCTTCCCATGCCCCAGTTTGTGGCCTTGCTGTTACTTGTTGCCAAAAAGAATGGTTAATCTCTGTTATCCTTGTAACTACGCTTGCAATAATGCTTGACTGTCCTTAAAACATGCTTTCATCTTATTTTTGCAGTCTAAACAAGTCTGGTTCCCTCAGCCTGCCCCCTTAGATCAGCTACTCTAGACCCTTCATTTTCTCTGTGGTCCTCCACTGCCTGGATCCTGTTTTTTGACACATTGCTCCTGAACTGGGGGACTCCAAACCACCCATGTTCCAGATGTCACCTCACAGGCATTGAGTAGAAGGAGGCAATAATCACACCAGCATACTCTGTATGGTATTGGCCACCAGCCAGGTGTCAGCCCATTGATTGTGACAGTTTGAGGTCAGTGGTTTAGCCAATCTTTATTCCATCTAACAGTCTTTTTGTGTGACCCCACTTTGAACCAAGAACACTGTGGGAGGTGGTATCAAAAACCTTAGTGAAGTGAAGGTACACTACATCCCTGCTCCTTCGTCATTCCCAAAGCATTCATCACAGAAGGCCACCAAGCTAGTCAAGCATGGATTACCCTCACTACGTCTGTGCTGACTGTTCCTATGTTTGTGTTGTCTACATCGTTGGAAATGGATTCCAAGACTAGATACTCCACCATCTTCCTAGTGGCTGAAGTGAGACCAACTAGCTTATAGTTCCCTGGCTTCCCTCTCCTCCTTCTTAAAAGCAGGCATAGTATTAGCACATTTCCCATTGGCAGGAACCTCCTCCAACTGCTGTAACTTCTCATAAATTAAGGACAATTCCAACACTGGCCAACTCTATCTTCATTTCTAGGTGAATTCCATTATAGTCAATGGATTCACAATCACATATGTTTTTCCTATTTATTGTTCCCTATTTATTGCTTCCTTTCCAAAACCTTACTGATTTACACAGAGGTTTGGGAGCAAATTTTTCTTGGGAAGACTGAGTAGTACCTCAGCCTTTTCCATGCCACCCCTCACTAGGTTGTCTCCCCCATCCACTGATGGATCTGCATTTTCTCTGGACTTTTTTTGTGATTAGTATATTTCTAACTCTGCATGTCCCTGCTCTTAGTTCCAGTTGAGCTCTAACCTTCCTGTCTTTGTTTCAAAGTGCCTGTGCAAAGCTCTTATACTCTTATTTTGCTGCCTTTCCCAGTTTCAACTTCCTACATGTTCTCCTTTGTTGTAGGGAAGCTCTTTGTCTAGCCAGCAGGGAAAGGCTTTTTGTACAAATTCCCAGTCTAACACTATGTGACAGATTCCTTCTGCACATCTAAATCTATTACTGAGCTCTCATGAGCTTTTTCTAAAAATCACCTTTTCCCATTTATAGCAGTTTCCAAGGGAATTACTACTGACTTAGCAATTCCCTAAATAAGCAGAATTTTGTTTTGAAGTCCAAAGTCTGGACAGCTCTGCTATTTACCTTCCCAGTCTTCCTCTGCACCCTGAACTCTTATGAGAACTACAACCCAAGTGGCCACATTCAGGACCCATTCTTCTCTGTAGGCAGGTCAAGTTCAGCATTACCACTCACTGGCCCGTTAGGATTTGAATTACACATAATTACTGACAGTTCCTAGGAACTTCATGGATTGCATCCACTCATTGCATAAGAGTTTTTGCTCTGTCAGATGATGTCTGTGGAGCTGAAAACCCCTATGAGGACCAGGGTCTGGGAATAGGAGTAGTTTGTTTCCCAGTTGTTTGTTGAGAACCTCCTTTGCTTCCAAGTCCCTGAGATACTGAACACTTGACTAGACACAGATATGGAATTCTTGTTTCTTTGCTTAAGGGTTCTGAACTTGCTGGCAGCCTCAGAATAGCCTCTCCTCTGAGCAGAAAGGTCAAAGTCTCACCTGTTGCCTTCTCCCTTGCTTACCTCCTCTGTTTACACCTACTGCTAAGTGACTGTTGTGGCACTTATTTTCTAAGGAATAGTATTAGTCTTTCTAGTAAAACTGATCTAAAGAAGCGAGCCTTGATTCTGGTTTTACAGTGTTAGAAAGGTAGCAGGAAGCTAGGCCAGGCTGGATGGCTTTGAGTATCTTGGTCCAGTGAAAGGTGTCCCTTCCCCTAGCAGGGGGGTTGGAACTGGATGGTCTTTAATGTCCCTCACTCTGCAGTACAATTCTATGATACGCTAAGCTGGCACCTCTCCAGGAAAGAGCATTTAATTTTATTGACCTCATGACTATCTTGTCACCAACTCCTCCATTCTTAGCTGCCATCTCCCTGGTACTGAAAGAGCAGCATTAGCTCAGTCCCCATCATTACTGATGGTATAATCATGCCTGGACAACTAACATGAATTCCTTTGGCAGTAAAACAGAAACCATCTTTGTTCCACTGGTACTTACTGAGTCTATGTTCACAGTGGAGAACTTAGGCCTGCCTATGCTAAGTTATTAACACTTGCTGGCATCTGTGTTTATTGCAGGAATCCAGAGTTTAATGCTGCTGGAGAATCACCTTCACCAGAACATTGGTGAAGCCATTTTGAAAAACGAGTAATTAACTACAGTTTCAAGATTAAATTCCTGAAAGATCATAAACCACCAGTAGATTTTTTTATCCTAAAAGAAAAATTCCATTTCATCCTTGTTTTGTGAAAGTTATAATCAATCTTCCTCTTCTTCCAAGTGTCCTTTGCTTACAGCCAGATCAGGATTCTGATCTGTATTCTGAACGCTCTCCATATCCTTCCCCTCGTGGATTTTTGCCACAGCCATAAAGGAGAATATATTGCACTTTCCACTGGCAATTTTAAGTTTCATGATATGTTAGTCCAAGGTTCTACTGTGAGGTAGTTATTACAATAAGACACAAAAAAAAACCCTTCTGAAAGAATTTCCAAAAGTGAGAACAAAGTAATTTAACCATCTGGGAGGCTAATGCTGGAAGAAGTAAGACATCAGATCAGCATATCATTGTGACTCTGCCAGTTTCTAGGAAGTCTGAAACAGCATTTCTGCTGACAAATGGATTCTGAAAGTAATTTTTACAATTGAATTTAAAATTTCCCTTCCCTCATCACCTACTTTCATGATTCTGTTTAGAGGTTCTTTCTAAAGAATTTATCATCATAACAGGTCATTTCCCTAGATGCCTCATCATTTTGTCCTATTGTGAAAGAAAAAATTCTATTCCTGTTATTTTCTGATTTTCAAAAAGTGTCAGAAAAAATTCACTTCATGTTAAAATTTGTAGATCTGCACTCCTGTATTCCTCAATTCAGTTTTCAAATACAACAATCTCCTACTTGTACCTCAGACACTACATTTGTTTTGAACTCTTGATTTATAATGTCTCTTAAATGTATCCATGAAACATCCTCATTCTGTAATGAGATACTTTATCACCAATAGATTACTCAGTCCTTCAGGTGATCCACAGACCTGAGATCTGTCACTAAATGTTGGCTACAGTAGTGACACTGTGCAAGAAGTGATGTGTCCTGAGTATTCACATCTTTACAACTGCTTGGTCTGGAGGAGTTCCTTTCCCTCATAAATCAAGAGACAGCATTCAGTGTATTTGCTGTGTATATTCTAGATGTTAACTAATGACAAACCACTGTTTATGAATTTTCCTAGAAAGGTAACATTGCTCCCTAACCACATTCTAAGTTCCTCAAGTCATGGGTCCATTTTGGTTAACAACTGTTGATTTTCTTACGCCAAAAATCACCTGGAGGTTTGCTGCAAAGCTGTTCTGCAGGACACATCTTGGCATGTAAGTAGAACATAGGGTTTCAGAATGCCTCCTGTTTCTTTAAATCACTTGCCAAAAGGTTAAATCTCATATACTTACAACCTGGGAAATCTTTAAATGGTTATGAGGTTGAAGTCAGTTAATGAAAGCTAAAACTGAATTGTGAGAAATATTATGTGGTCTGTCAGGACCCGAGCAATGCTGATCAGCTTTGCCTATGACATTTCATTAATTACTCACTGAACAGTTATCAAGCTTACTGTATTGTTCAGTCATCCTGTTTAGAGATCTAGTTCAACAAGATTATATTAAAGTGAATTTTAGTTAGGTTTAAACTTCTGTCTTTGTTTTCGGCTGACTGAGAGTCAAGGCAAGTAGAACGTGCACAGACATGAACTCAAGAAAAGGAAGTTTTTGGTCATAACAGGATCCCTTTCCAGTGTTTCCTGTGTATATTTTACATCCTGTTCTGCCTTCATCACTGTTGTACCTTCTAATAGGATTAACAGTCGTGAAAGAATTTGGGATTAGCAGACTGCTTCCTTATATACCCTAAGCAGAAAGCTCAAGATTTGTAGGGACCAACTGTAAACACACAACAGCATGAAGTATCACATGGAGCATTTTCATCTGCACACAGTTAGAAGTCAAAGACAGTAGCTTCCAAATTAAAACCATAATTTAAGTTAGAAAAAACCCAGCTGCTAACACTTCTTATTCTTAAACTAGAGCAGACCGTGTCCAACAGTGACTAGGTGAAAAACACAGAATGACAACTGCAAAGTTTAGACACTATGGGGATAAAAGATTTGATATCATAAAAGTGGTAATTGAGAAAGCATATTTAAGGCACTTGTCCCAATACCTGTGGGTAAGTTTTTAAAAAAAAATTATCATCCCCATGTTTTTGTAAACTGTCACAAAACAAGACAGACACTGTGTGGTATCCAGTATGTTTCTCTTTTTGAGGTTAATCAGGCTGATTATGTACTTTCATGTAAGGACCGCATGATCTCTAAAGGTCCTTCCTAATCCAAATAATTCTGTAATTCACAAACAGTGCTGCAGGCACCCTACATAGAGCATTAAAAAACGTTAAAAATACACAGCCTGCATCTGCAAAACAAAACCACGATTCTGAATGCTTTCAACACATACATTACAATTTACTGTTTTCTGGATTTATTTAATGCAAGTCAAACACTCTCAAATAAAGAACACTTAATTCTTGATTTATGAACCATGTACTAAATAACTCTTTCTCAAACACATAAAGTATTAAGAACTTACCTAAGCATGGTGCTAGCCAATATACTAGTGAGTAACTCAAAAATTTGTCATAGAAACAATCTGCATGTAATGAAAAAGCCAGTGCTGGGTTAAATATTGCTCCTGTGAGATTTCCACCTGCAATAAAATGTAAACAGCATGAAATCAAACCATCTTTTTAAATATTTACTTTAAATTCAAATGCACCATACTACAAGAAATCTACACCCTGCAATAAAATTAATTAGCAGAAACAGTTTGAACAGGTAAAACTCTTCTGAAGTTATTCACTTGATGACTCAGTAAACAGTTTAACTGTTTTCTCAAAGGCTTTAAAACACGTGAAGGGTAAGCTACAACTTCCTTTATCTCTTTCTAGCAAATAATTGTTAAAGAGACAGGTCTGGCTAATGCTGAATGTTTCTATTGATAAAACTAGAAGCTATTTCCGTATCATGATTTTAGAGGAGACAGAAATTACATAAGCCATTACATTATAGCCTCGTGTCACATGAAACACATATGCAAGGTAAAAGAAAAAACTGTCAAGTAGTGTTCTTGCTAAGCTGACCTCTATACTTTCTTCTAAGAATACCAGTATAATTATATAAATGTACAGAATGTTAGGATTTTCACATGGTATATGAACTGTGGGAAAACTCTATATGTTCAAAGAAAATAGAAGCAAGTGCCACTCCACTGTCTTGTAGAAGGAAGCCAAGCATCTTTCCTTGCCTCTGATTTCAGATGTAAATGAAGTCGCCTAAACATTTTCTAAATAACAAGATCCAAACACATTACACTGGGGACTAAACTGTAATTACACTGCACATAAACCTGGAGCTACGTGTGTTTAATTCTGACATATGTTGTTCCTCTCATTGCAATTCTGCAGAAAAAGCATTACTCATAGCTGAATTACCTGTATTCCTGTACTGTTAGCTACTAATCCCACCTGTTTTATCTATTAACCTATTACCATAAAATATTCTATAATTGCATCTATATAATTCCTTACAGTTTATTCTTGACTTCTCCCCAAATAAGCTTGTATGAGCTTTGAACTTACTCTTTGTACAAATACCCTGCTGGTGCAATCCTCATTTGCTATGACTGTGCAATCATTTATCCAAAGTTTTAGTAAGGTCTTTGTCATTCTCTTCTTCTGTATTTCTCTTTCTATTATTATTATTATCTTCTCTTTCTATTATTATTATCTTCTCTTATTACTTCTTTTACTATTATTACAGTTCAGGAAAATTTTAATCTTTGTTTGCCTACTCAGTTTACTGTGGTTTTACACTTGTTCTCAAGAACAAGTCAGATTTACTGTGCAGTCTGTTTTTCTGCACACTGACATATTAGCAATGTCCACGGTTGCCAGGAAGCCCAGCTACAATAATTTACTTTGCTTTAATCTATTTATGACTCCACTGCTTCTGCTGTTATATCACAAACATACAGCTGAAAGCAGAATTTCACTCTCAGGATGCAGCTGATGAACATTAAGCATTAGACAGAGTCTTAACTGCTGTATTTCTTCAATATTCATTACTATTAACTACTGGAATATCAATCATAGGCCAGGGGCACCACTATAATCTTACTTAAAATTATTCATTTAGCACCTCAGTCTGTGTACCAGAAAAGACAAATTATTATATGGCAGAAGANTTTATTATAAAAATTATAAAATTTGGTTTGTGTAGGATTAAATGTAAAAAAAATCCAAATATTTTTAAATATGAAAAAGTATAAGAAAAACTAAAGTAACGGCTTGTGATTTTGAAAATACTGTATAACCTGATGTTATTTGTTGGAGTAAGGTGCACGGCAGACCTATAAACAGTCAACTAAGAGGTGCAGAAGATTTCCTGAGAAAGATCCAGCCCAGCTAAATTATGCATCTGTCTGTCTTCACAGCCTGCAGATGAGAACCCACCCTGGTGGAGGCCACTATTTGTGACACCTGATTTCTAAGTGACTCTCCGTACTGCGTGTAAGCAGCAGAGGTGGGACAGACGTGGCTAGGGCTATGCCATGACATCCACAGGATATACGGGATATGTGCAGCAGGCATCATCCATGGCCACTTCCCAGGCTCCTCATACGCCCCAGCCATGACAGGATCTGAATACCTGTATATTTTTATAGTAGACAAGTAGACTGTAGTTTAAAAGAAATGCAAAGAAACATGACCAGGTAGCACAGGGTGTTGTGCACACGATGCAGAAGAGGCCTGAGGTTTCCTAGAAGGATGTGCAGATCGATTGCACCGGGGAGTCCCAACAAGCCCAAGTTTATGGCACAGAAGGGCACTCAGTACACTCAGCCTTCTCCTGGTAGGAAAAGATAGGAACCTGGCCAATGACACTGGGAGTGAATTCTTTGTATGAATTAGCTGAAAGAAAGGCAATGTGACACGCATTATTTTATATGACTGTTTGCTAAGCAGGAGAAGAATGTTAGGAATCAAGAATCCAGGTTTCTATGCTTGTAGAAGAGGGAGGAGGATATTTGGCTACACTTCCATCAAGCAACTCAGAAATATATTTAATGTCCTCAAATGCACTGACACCTTGCTTCTACTTTTAGAAAGTAGTTCAAATTGCTAAGTTAATTTTCAAAATTCCCCAACGACTTCTATCTTTTAGGTATTAACTCATCTCAGCTAAAGATAATGAGTAAAGATTTTTATATTACTACATCTGAAAATGTGACTGTACACTGTTCTACATGCTCTTATGTTAAACAGCATTAATACAGCTAAGCCTTTGGGACAAGGCATCAATGACATCTCGGATGTTTGCAGGTAAGAGAAGTGATCTCCCTCTCTCAAAGGCATTTGGTAATTCCCTAGATGACTTTTTCTGTGGTGGGGGCAGTAACAACAGCAAGAGTTCTGTAATCATCTCTTTCACCTCTCCAAGCTACACAATCTCCTGGCCAGTAGGAGAAGGACTCCCAGCAGGGCAGTCCTCAAGTGACCTAACAACTCTTGTCACTTCGGTGGGGACAAGAGGGAACATCAACAGTCAGAAGAAAGAAGTTCAGACTGACTCCCCTCACCTCTCCCTTCCCATTGCACCTCTGCACCTCTCCCTTCCAGAGGGGATGTACAGGTGACAGTGTCTCAGCTCTGGGAAGCATGAGGTGACAATCAGGTAGCAAAAGGCAGGGATATGGACACACATGGCATTACAGACAAAGGAGGCTCTAATAAAACAGGCACCTACTTTTTTCCTCTTTTTTTGCATTTGGTCTCATGAGGTATTATTTCTGTATGCATTCCACAAATAACCATTCCCACTTCTGATTTAAGGAAGTAGTTAAATAAACTGCACTGATACAAATTATGCATTATGTAAATGCAGAGTTTCCGTATTACCTACCAGTCTGTACCCTGCTGTTGCACAATCAGCACTTTCTCCTGATGCAGCCAGCGGTGCTCTCCCAATGTCACTTAGTAATCAGAGCACAGAGTATGAAATCTCTCACGCTGTATAAATAGTTGTATTATGAAACAATCTTCACTGAGATATTTTAACACTTAACCATATGTACTTGCAGACCTGACATCACTTTAACTGCATAACTCATTTCATTCTTAACCCCCTACCTGCCTGGAATGCAACCAGGCAAACTTTATATAAACGCCAAATGAACTTTGCATATGTAGGACGATACAAAAAGAAATCATCAAGGAAAGTGTAATTTAAGACAAAGCATTTTGCATCCTAACGCTTCTAAGAAAATAGTAAGAACCCCTTCCATTACAACTTTATTGCAGGAACAGAAGAAGAAAAAGTAAAAAGACTAACCTGCATACACGAGCATGGTGATGAGAAGAGCAATTAAATGGACTCTGTATTTGGGATTAACGCTTTCGGCTTGCAGGACGGCCAGCTGGAAAACGACAGAAAAGAGCAGTTCTATGCAGAACGCCTGCATCTCTGTAGTCTGCATGGGGCTGCTGCAGCCCTGTGAGAGTGCTCCAAGATGTTGCTCTGCCATCTCCAGACTCCAGATAAAGTGCATGAACACTCTGGCGAGCACTGCAGCCACGAACTGAGCGGCGATCTTGAGTCCCCCCATCCTGAGCGACGTCCCGCCGCCCCACATGGGCTGCAGGGTCCCGCAGGGATTGCATGTGCTGCCGGCGAGGGTCAGGCCGTGCAGGACGGTGAAGCCGTAGGTGAGGGTGAGGGCGGTGTGCGGCTTCGGCTCCACGTTGCCGAGCAGGCTGAGCTCGTTGGTGCAGGCGAAAATCTGGAAGGTGCTGAACATCTCCACAAGGAAAGCGAAGAGGAGCGGGCGGGAGCGCAGCCGGCGCCGGGCCAGCCTCCGGCACAGCCCCACGGTCACCACGACGCCGGACATCAGCAGCAGGGAGCTCCCGACCCCACCGACAGCCATGCCCGGAGCTTCACAGGCCCGAGGGCTCGCGGAAGGTCCAGCCCCACCACCTGCGGGGAGAAAGCAAGCAGGAGAGGGAGGGAAAATGCCCCCGCTTTCCCTTGGAGGTAGGAACCAGCTTCTGTTGGCACCTGCCAGGAGCCTGACTCACCCTCCGCTCGGCGGAGCAAAGGGCAGGGGTGAGGGCAGGGGGATCCCGCTTCCTGCCAGGGCGCGGGTTAGGACAGGGAAGCTCTCTCCCAGCGGTGGAAAAGCACGGGGAGGGGAGCGGGGGCAAGGGGGNGAGGGAGCGGCCGGGGCGGGCAGGGGGAGCTCGGCGGGGCTGGCGCCGGCACCGCCGCAGGACGCGGCCGTGGCTGTCCGCGGGGATCACATCCCTCGCTCCGCGGTTTGCAGCGCGCTCGAGAGAGAAACATTGGTTATTTATTTAGAGTTGCGCAAGCCTGCGTGCTCGGTGGTGTTCAGCAAAAGGAGCACGCCAAGTATCAGAACTTTTTACTATTTACACATTGTAGCACACACAGGAATTACAGAATCACGGAAACAATTTGGTTAGAAAACACCTCTAATATGACGTGAAGTCCAACCTGTGACTGAGCACCACCATGGCAATAGACCATGGCACTGAGTGCCACATCCAGTCTTTCCTTAAACACCTCCAGGAACGGTGACTCCACCACATCCCTGGGCAGCCCATTCCAATGTTTAATTACCCCTTCTGTGAAGAAATTCTTCCTAATGTCCAGCCTAAACTTCCCTTGACACAGCTAAAGCCTATGCTTAGCTCATCCTCTCACTTGTTACCTGGCCAACCCCCACCTGGCTACAGTCTTCTTTAAGGGAGCTGTAGAGAGATAAGGTCCCCTCTGAACCTCCTCTTCTCCAGACTAAGCACCTCCAACGCCTTCAGCCACTCCTCATAAGATTTGTTCACCGACTACAAGTTGCATAGTTCTCTTATTTATTAGTACTCTATCTTCTATTGGTTAATGATTCTCTCACTTCTCATGCTAATTAGTCTGCATGCTCAGTGTTTATCTTTTTTGTGTGAGTTGGTGGTCAGGATCTCACCCTGCCAGAATTACCTTTTACCCAGTTGGAGCTGATTCAGCACAGTTGCTGACTTGTCTTTATTAGTTTCTTCCTTATCTTGTGAGTTCTGCTAAATGTCCTTGTGGCCCGTAAATTCTGTGTTGTGTCCACTATCAGCAGTACATCCTTCCCAAGCTCTCCCTTGGTCTGAGGTCATGGAAACATGTTAAGCTCTAAACCTTTACAAGGCAATTCTACTGACAATTAATTTGTGTTTCTAACACCTGGACATCACTTAGAGCTTCTTGGCTACTCTGTTTCATGGATAAAGTCTCCTTTCTTTTTTGATCAGGCTTGAAATATACAAAGATCAAACATTAAGGAACATCCTTTCTTAAAAAAATTTTTACATTTACCACATTTTGTAACAAGAAGGGGTTTCTTTGCTGTGTTTTTGGGAACCTGGTGGTGGAAAAAGCAGGTGCACAGATTGATTCAGCCTCTTCCTCCCACTGGCTTGCTGGTAGAAGGGTGTTTGACAGAGTGCCCGGAGGAAGCAGGTGCTGATTCTCAGGCTTCTCCAGTGGAAGCAATGCTAAAAATAGGCATCAGCCTCATTCTGCTGAATGTGGCAACGTTGGCATTCATAGCAGGGCCCAAACGGCATCAGAACTGTCCTGGAAAAATAGGCATGGGCTCCTTTAGGATAATTCTTTGGGCCTGGTAACTGAGAAGGGTGAGCCCAGCATGAGGTAATTGGGAAATGCTTCCTGTCCTGTTAGGCTGGGGCTGAGTTTTCCTGAAGTCTCTCCCTGCAGTGCTATTTTACAGTATTTGGAATGGGTTGTACCTCTTGCCAGAGTGTTTTTCTGGTGGGAAAAGAGAAAAAGATGCCCAAGCTCTGAGCACATGAATGGTTGTGCCATGTGTCATTTGGTGTACTGATTTAGTTTTCACCCTAATAAAACAAAAAGAAATGTGTCTTGTGCTTCTTCCTAATTTTCCTCCTCTCTTTTACTGAATGGTGATGTGGTTTTAGGAGTGTCCAAATACTGATTTTATGAACTCTAAAACTGAAGCGCTGCAAGCAGCAGTAACCACTGTGCTGCAATTCAGTGCACCTGCAAGGAGGGGCAAATGCTGAACGTTTTTCCAGAATTCCAATATCTAGTAGTTTTGCCACAAGGTGGCATCAATGACACTGTATCAGACCTCGCAGGAATGACTTTTGCCCGATCAAGGTCTGCAAGGAGGCAATACACAAATCTATTACTTCCAAGCAACAACAGCCAGCTTTTAGTTGAAGGTCAACCTACCAAAAAGATCAAAGTTGAAACATACAGAATTGTTTCTCTAGAAGGGAGTGACATGACAAGCTCTTCCTCATTTCCAGAAATGGAGGACCATTGAGACATCTGGGCTTGAGAAGTCTGGTGATAAAAGAATATTTGGAAGGTGCCTTTGGCTTTGAGAAATAGGGTGTTTTTAACAGGGGAGGGGAAACACAGCAGTTGAACAGTGATAATATAAAGAGAGGAAAGGAGAAAATGACAGAGCAGTTAGTATTTGGCTTTTACTGTTTGTACAAGATTAGATGCCAAAAAACCTGAGTGAGGCAAGGCAGGAGACACGACTGTGTTAAGTCATTACATAAGTCTCAAAACACCTCCATGAAAACTATGCATTGAAATAACTGCTTTTCCAGCAATGATGTTCTGTAGATGTGATGTGGAAGAAAAACTGGTCTCTTTCAGAGCCTTGGACAGTTACTTGTGTGTATGACCAGTCATGAATTTGTTATTTTAAAACAGACTAATAAGATGTTTGATTTAGCAGCACGGTCTTGAGGTGGATTGTTGGAGTGTGGATTGGAATTGATTGTATCTTTTAGTTATCTGTACGACCAGCTGTGAATATTTTACTTCCTGGTGTACATATAACTCTTTTTAGACCACTAGAGGGTAGTGCCATTCCAATCAATTGCTTTTGGTGTGCTCCTGTAGGAGCTTTATTTTGTATTTTGCCACAAGGAGATGAGAATAGTAGATCTCCTGAGTATAAGTTCAAGCCCTTAATTTTGTAATTTGTAAAAATGAGTGTTCAAGCCTGAAATATCTCTTAAAATTCACTTTACAACATATAGTTTTTTGGTACTGAAATAGTTAGGCTCATCAGTTTCTTCTTCTTGGTGGCATTGGTGGCTCTGTCTCATTCCAGGTTGTCCTTGTGTATGTTCTCTCCTCTCTATACAGGATTCCCTCACGATCCTGCCTGCTCTATACCAGGAAAGATATAATTTCCCTTTCATCTGATTTGTCCCATTTTCTTTTCTCCTCATTTCAGAATCCCTCCATATCTTTTTCTCCCATGTTCCCTTCCATGCAAATCGGTCTTTGTATTTTCCTTCCTATTTATTTGTATTCCTCCTTTCCCTCTTTGCCCAAGCCCTTGTATTTCCTGCTTTTTCTGTATGCAGTTAACTGTTCTTAGCTGTGTGTATGGTTTCAGCCCCTTTCCTTCCTAAAATTCCTTCATCTACTTTCTTTTTCTATGGCAGGCTGAGTCATTCGGACAGTATCAACATGCCAAGAATTCTTGAATGGGTTTTGCAGGGGTGAAACTGGGCATTATCATGCTGGAAAATGATGGCAAACGCTTCCATCCACATTAACATTAATGAATAATTGCAGAGGAGCTGAATCTGTAGTTCAGGTAACAATATAGCAGGGAATCTGTGTGCCCTGTTTTCTCTGTTGTGGTTCAGCTGGTTTCCTCCAAAATTAGTCTGACATTTAAAGGTGCATTGGAAATACAGAAAGTAAAAGTAGTCATAGTGCCTCCAAACAGAACATCCTTGTTGAGCAGGCCCTGGCAAGCTTAGGCACAGCTTCAGCACAGCTTTTCTTAGCAAGCAGCTGTGGAGGTTTGGGACATTCCCCCTTTCTGGCTACATTTCACAGCAGTTGGATGCCAGAGGCAGGATTTGCACCAGAGGGCAGCTCTGGTGTGCAGAGAGAGATCCCGATGCGTGGGCAGTAGGGAAGAGCCGGGGATCGCAGCAGCAGGGGAATTGCTCTGTACACAGGAGTCTGAGCTCTTAGACAATACACCCAGGAGCCTTTGATTTCAGGGCAAGAAATGCCACTGCCTGTGAGGGCTCTTGCCACGAGGACTTGGTGAGGGCATTGGCACAGATCAAAGTGTGGAAATTGTAGAGACTCTTTAGAGCTCTGCCGATACCAGCAAATTAAACAGCATCAGGGGTGTTCCTGAGCACCAAACTCAGCTGTTTCTACTGATTCTCATAATCCTTACATGATTTTAGCCTGGGCCAATGAGTATCCCAAAATATTCCAGGGTGTGGGTTAGGGCATGCATTACAAATAGGCAGACTGTGCTTTCATGGACTTTCTGAAGGTTTCATAGACTGGACATTGGATGCCCTGTGCCAGCTGGCCTCAGGGGCGGAGACTGGTCTCAGACTTGTTTAATTTACTAATGTGAGTGTAATCACAGTGACTAGGCCACTGGACTGAAAATCTGTTTTTGCAAACCCTGTTTGGTTTAGACACCAGGAACTGAAGGGACCTTGCTTCCATCTGTTCCCTTACTCTGCCTCCAAAGGTTGCTGCCTCATACAAAAGCACCAGAAGGTTTATTTGCCCTTCAGTCATGACTGGCCACCTTGCACCTCTACCACTGACTTAGCAGACCACTGATTTTTGTTTTCTGATCATGCTGTTGACTTTGATGGGAAGGACTTTTTTTTTTCCTGTGAGTGTAACAAGCAATGTTATTTTATGAGGTGAATCATGGACAAAGGAAATCTCTAAATCACCTGATCTTTATAATCTCTGAGGTAACAAGACATATACAAATTAATATAGATAAAATCATTACTTGGGAATGCCCTGACTCATATGCAGGATCTTGAACTTGGCTTGAGGTTTGAGGTTTGCAAGGCCCACTTGAGGATTGCAAAGGCCCACTAAATCCACTCTAATCAAAAAGGATAAAAGTTTAAAAAACTAAAAGCAGAGAAGAAGTTTCACATTATTTAGAGGCTCTTGTTTTTCAAGACCATTTCTCATTTTTTGTTTGTTTTTTCCACCCCCTCTTCTGGATTATGTAATAAAAATGAATCCTTAGCTTTGCCTTAAGTATTGCTGTTAGCTGCCATAGTCCATTCATGATAGTAAAGTGACACTTGCTAACAAAAATTGCACAGTGTGTAGTCCTTTATCTTTTTTTCCCATCATGTTACTTTCCATCTGTTTGAAGCTTGTTCCAGAATCAAACTGCTTGCCTTAAAACAAGGTCCTGTATTGAACAGGGAGTCAATTAAGTGAGTGCTTGTTGTCTTGTCTCAATATATCTGCTACACCCAACTTTTAAAAGAATTTTTAAGTTGCTTATGAACATACTTTATTTGATTGTATGAGGTAACATAAAACCATATTTTAAGAACTGTAAATGCTGAAAAACCAGTAGAGGCCCTGAGATGAAATGACTAATTTTCAAGTAAGTTTAGGACTACAATCTCCAAAAGAACCAACTGAAATCTCTGCTTCTATTTAATATGCATAGTGCCATAGAGCAACAAAAATTATCATTGATTTGTTTTCTTTTTACCTGTGTTTGTTTCCAGGAAAAAGAAATGTGTAAGTGCAAAACGCAATGTTCTGCTGAACTTGTAAAGAAAGATCCATTACTGAGTTGCGCTTGCTCTCACTATTTCTTAGCGTTCTCTCTATGAAGTACCATGAAAACCAACAAAGAAATTATCACTGTGATTTAGAGTAGCTCCAATGAATATTTTTGTACCAATACAGTTTCTAGGGACTGTATTGTCTCATGTAGCACTAAAATGTATTTAGATGTCTGTGTTTTGCAAGGCTGGGTTAGAGGCTTGAAATCAGCAGTCTTTTTAGCACACTGTCTTTACGCTCCTTGGAAACTTTTCAGCCTGGTTCATACTCAGTTTTGTCTTTCTCCTTTAAGTATCGGAGTTGTGAGTGGCATTCACTGTACTGTGTGAGCAGGAGGGCTTGTGCTAGTAGTGCTCCCTTTTGCACTTGTTACCAAAGCACCTTGGGTTCGAGTTTGATTGTAGGCAAACTGTGTGTTCAAGTGTAAATCATCTCTCTGTATGATGTTGGTGCACACCTGCCAAGTGTCCTTCTGAACCTGTAATCAGACATCACATTCCCTCAACGTGTATGAAAACATTTATCAAAAAAGGTGTTAGCAAGTGTGCCAGAAATTTCTTTGTGGGAAAGAGGTGAGTTCTTCTGTTCTCTCTCTCTCAATTGTTACTGATAATGACTCATGTGTTGCTTACAGCCTTGAAAGTACAATAACAGTAGTTCAGAAAGCAAAAGGGATGAACAGGTGATGAAAGATTTTGAGAGAAGGAGGCAGCCCACCTTAGAAGGATTTGAACCAGATAGCTGCAGCAGCAAGCTTGACCAAAGGTGAGTGGAGAACCAGATACAAAGAGAAAGATCACAACTTTTAGTTGGCTCTGATGTTGTCTGCCTCTGGTGCCAAAGGAAAGATTGTGGAACTGTGGAAAAGGAACATGACTGATTTATGCCTGTTTTTATGTTTGCACCTTCACCTTGAGCTGTACCATGCCCATGTCCACTGTGGTTTCTTTCAGAGAGAGCATTTTGTAAGCTTGTCGTTGCTGGAATTCCTGTTGATAAGGTGTGTTTGTTCATTGTCTGTTCCTGATGCCATGAAGCTGAAGCAAAGGAGAACTTCAGTGTCAGACAGGAATATCATTTTGAGTGAATGATTAGTGAAGTTGTTGCTTCTAGTACTAGGAGACATCTCATGTTTGTTTATCATTGCATTCACATAATTGCTTTGAAAGTTTAATAAAGTTTAATTAACACAACTGGGTTTATTTCAATTCACTCAAGCAGATACAGTATTTTTTTCTACAGGGGATTATTGTGTTTTCTTATATTTTATATTTCAATCCATGTATTTTTTTGCAGCGTAAGAAGAAGTGTTGAGTGGTATTCCTTCCGTAAAGAAATCATAATTCATTTGTGAGAGATGAGGTAATCTGGTAGCAAAGCATGCATGCTAGTCAAGAGATGTGCAGTATAATCCTTATTGCATAACCATGTGTTGTGGATTTGTTTTGAATCCAGCTGAGCCTGTCTGCAGCCTTCTACTTGTCAACTGTCACTGTCAACACCTGGGGATATGGATCATCATTGCTGAGTGGCATGCAGTCACATCTCAGATGGGATCTCTATCCCTCATGTAATACAATTAAGTAGAAACAATAGTGATACTGGAATATTACATGAGCATTAAAAAGTGTGTGTTTCACAGCAGTATTACAAGATGCAGTGAAACATTGCTCATTTTACTGGGCAGTAAATCAACAGATTGTTAAATGCCTTGTCTGAGATGACAGGAAGGCTGTGGATTATGCAGAGCCTCTTGACTCCCAGGTTTTAGCCTTGATCACAAAATCAAAGTATTGGCACCCTTGACAGATACTCCCTCCAGCCACTTCAAATTATTGGTAAACCCAAGAATTGTGACACCTGAAAGTGTAACAGAGTTCCTGTGTGTAGAGCACACAATCTTGCTCAGCGGACTGGCTGTGATTTTGTTGGGTTTTCTTTATCTTCAACTGCTCCTAAACTGGGCTTCAACTGGGCCTAAAAAGAGAGCAATGGGTTTGCTATTTGCTGTGGACATGCTGGGCCCAATCTGAATCAACTGGAGCTTTGAAAGTTTTCTTGAGGGTGAGATGAGGGCACTGAGTATCAAGAGACCCTTTTTCCTCAGTAAGATGTTAGACATCATACTTCAGGACAGATAGTAAGATGTAACTTGAAGGATAACACTGAGACAGCAGATCTTAGACACAAGTACTGTGTCAAACCTGCTGCTTCTCAGTTATTCTACCTTTCTATGAGTTTTAACCTGTTGAAAGGTGCCACATTGAAGTCTCTCAAGCCTGAACTTCCATGTCATCTAGGGTCAGATTCAGCCAGTGTATAACCACAGACAACTGCTAATTTTCTGTAATGCTACTGGTTTCCTAGAATTGAAGCTTTTGTTATAAACACCCATTTTCTCCCACCTTCTTTGATTTCTAGCCTGCAGGATTTCAAAAAACAATTCAATATGTGACTGAAATGAGTTTCCAGAGTTCTTTGGGAAAAACAGTCCTGAGAACCATGAACGGATGCCTTTCTTCTCAGTGGATAATATTTCTGAATTTAACAAATGAAATTGTTTCATTTTAGTTACCATATTATTGAGGAGTTGGACTGAAGTGTCATAACAATTTCCCAGTCCACCTAGGGGCCAAGTAACCATGAAAAATGACACTTTTAAAGTTTATAGAAAAAGTAACAACTGTGCTAACTGCTTAGATAACCACTTAGATCTAATAAAGAAAAATGTTTTTATAGGCATGTCAAGAGAACAGTGATACAATACAAACAAAAACCTATAAAAGCAATAAATCAACAATATTTTCAGGGCTAATTTTCAGGCAAGAGAAAATTTGCTAATTAAATTTAGCAATGACATAAAATTGGAAGACAAAATCAAAACAAAGAAGAACTGGAACATCATGTAGGAAGCCTGCATAACCTTGAGGACTGGAGTAATAGAAGTCATATGGTCATGTACTGGGGACTAAGGAAAAAAATCTGATAGAAGACAGGAGATTTGCAGAAAGAGTAGAGGTAAAACATCTGGATTAATGTGCCAGCTGCCAGTGTACTGTGGACCAGCTGTAAGATGTGCCTAGCTGAAGGCAAATGAAATCTTGAAATGTCTCTTGTTGCTGTTTCAGAATACATGGAAGAAGCTAAAGCTCCACAGAGAGATGACCTGTTCAATGTAAGAAACAATACTGACACAAGAACAAATGGAAAGATGTGTGAAATGTGAAATAGGTGATCATTACTAAGCCAGAAACGAAACACATTTATTTTCAGCTTTGATTCCCATGCTTCTAGTAGCAGAGCACACAAATTCAAGATTCAAAGATTCCTTTCCAGTCACGTTATCAGTTGCATTCCAAGAATCACAGCTGAAAAATGTGCGGGCTCATTTACTGTCAGGAGTACTTCTCCTTGCTAAAATACAACAACCTCCAAGAAACCTGGGAAATAATCTCAAAGAAAAGCCAAAGTCAAGTTACCAATTACATCAGGGTTCATTAGGCTGTGCCAGAGCACCACTGACCCTGTATAGTTTGTCTAAACAACAAACATAAACAGGAAGAGGGGTTTTAATTAAGCTGAGGATCAAACAGAGGATTTTAGTAATGCAATGTCTCTCCCAGTCTGCTCTCAGCAGAATCTTCAGCCCGATCTCTGAAAAGTGAAATTGGACCCAAATTGGACAGGGGAAAACTGACTTGCATGTAAGAGCAAAACTGAAACTGAAGGTCAGGAGAGTGAGAAAGACATATGTTTACTTTCACAAGTAAATGTACCTTGAAAAGACAGATCCTGAGCCTTTCTTAATGAGCTAGGGCTTAAAAGAAATCTTGGTTATGTAGGATTTTGCGTCAGTATTTGCAAACATGCTCACTCCAGACCAATTCCATAATCGCCAACTGGTAAACCACCAATAACAAGGATAATAAATGCTTAAGATTTCAAGACACAGACTTTTAATGAACCAGGGAAGCAGACTTGGTAATACTACATGGAAATTGAATCCTATTGGTTCTAATGAAAAGGGAGTATAGAGGAAAAAAATGGTAGCCTTTTGTAAACTAAAGGATGCAATGCATTTAAAACAAAACATATTCAAAACATAATAATTTGCTGCATGGATCCCATTGGGTGAAGCATTTAATAAGAATGTGTGAAAACCTAATTCCCTCAGTGTTTACAATCTGAGATTAACCTAATGAACTAATGTTAAGAGCCAGTAGACCATAACTTTGCAAATTTCTTCAGAAATGTGACTGATATCTTACCAGGGTAATCACAGCTCATATGGAGACCACTGAAAAGCATAACTTGCAAAAAAATAGTCAATTTCCTTTAATGACTTGTAATCGGGCCTCTGTTTGAGACTACCTATATAGTTTTAATTAACTCTGATGCTTTTCAGCCAGGGGTCTGTTTTGGGCTGACTCATCCCTACCTCCCCCTGAAATTTCAGGCAGAGATGTTTAGCAGCTTCCCAGTATGAAAAGGGAAGAATAAGTTGTTTTTCAGTGTTAAAATATTTTAGAAGTCCAGATGCTTTTGTGGTGTAGTTTTTTTGTTATTTGTTTGATTTTGGCAGGTTTTTTTTTGTTTGGCAAGAGGGTGGGCTATGTGTCAGGCCTGCACTTCTTGTGCCTGTGAAAATTGACCTAAATTTGGCCAAGTCAGGAGCCTTTAAAAAAGAATCTCACTTCTCATGTTCTGGGGAGTTGTGCTAAACTTCAACAGTAAAATAAAACAGTGGGTGGGAGAATGACAGAGGCTGGATGAGATGATGGGAGAGAGGGGACATAAACAGGAAACTAAGACTGGCCTTATGAAGGTGTTGGATTGGCTGTGGGGGAGTAGAGAAAGATTTACCTAAACAGTTTGATGTGTGTGGGGACAAATATATTGGACAAACAGAACAGAAATGACAGGATGTATGGGAAGTGAGAAACTGAGACTGAGCAAGAGATATTCCCTATAGGACTGGAGAGATTAACTTCTCCATCTTCTTGGATATTATAAAAATAAGAAAGAAATGCTGAGGTTCTCTCATTATGAAAATCATAGAAAATTATAGAATAAAGTAATATTTTCCCTCCTCAGTTTTGGCCAGCTGACAGTGAATATGACTTTGGAACATACAAGAAATTGGGGGAAAAAAGGGAATTGAGCTGCTGTTGCTTTAAAAGGTGGATTACTGACATATCTATGAGATACATAAATTATGGTTTTTTAAGTTCATTGTGGTAAGCTCTGTATTTCCAAAGGAGACTCAGCTTACTTAAGACTCAGATTGCATAAACTTGGTGCCTAAAGACAAATGACATCAATCTCCTCCTGAGTGAGTGATCTTTTTTGAATTAAATGAGGAAGCTGGGATCTGTGGAAAAACAGCACCAACTCAGGTAATTAAAATCCACCATAAGGAATATATGCAAAGGGCAATAATTAAGGTGGTGCAGCTGACACTCACTTTGGCATTTTGCAGCCTTCAAATGCTTAGATTTGCAAATTTCATGAGTGTTCTTTCAGCCTCCTTTTTGTGTGTTTAATTAACATTGTGTATTGTTTGTATAGAGGTAGAGCCTGGAAGCCCCAGGCAAGGATTCCAAGGCTTTGCAGTCACAACACGGAATAGCTGTCAGAAGCCCAGATTTTTCAGTTACTACTGTCTTGGGCTACATTTGAAAAACTGAGATATATGAGCTTTGGCTGGGAGCACAAATAGCAGTGTGTCATCCCTGATTTGTCTACTTAGACCGTGTGTTTTTTCGAATTGGAGACATGTTCCCTTTGCACAATCTCTGCTGTCCTTTGTTACCACCTTAAACTCTAAATTCTGTGCTGATAAAGATGGTTAGTAATAATTTGTAATATAAAACATTTTAAAATCCTTAAGCCTCGCTGCTTAGAGCTCCCCAGCTGGATGTTGCAGGCTGAGGCTGTTAACAAACAATAGAGATTGTAATTTTGTTTGGTTGTAAGTGCTTTTGGTTTTGAAGACACCCATTCTTCTTCTCCTTCCCACAGAGCTCAAAGTGACTTGGGCACGCAGTAGTGACTGTGAAAGATTCTGACTTTATGCATTTCTTACAGTATTAGATAAGCTGCTTGGTTTTGTAGCATGTGAACCAGGTAGAATTGTCTTCCCTGAAAATGCTTCAGTGAGTGTCACTCCTTGCCTCAGGCAGGCAGTCAGGGACAGTCTGTCTGTCCTGTTCTTCATCCAGCAGTCCCCTCTGAGCTGTGGGAATCGGGCTTTCTCAGGTCAGGGAACTTGTCTGAGGAGCTCAGTCCCTGTGGATGCCAGCTGTAGTTCTGCTCCAGCTTTCTTCTGGTCTCCTGGTGCAGATCTTGGAGGTCAGCGCATTCTTTGCCAGCTCTGTCTCACCCTTCTTTAAACTTACTTGGTGTGTTTAATACAGGGAGGTTTCATGATACACTTTGTTTTCTGCAGCATCCTAGAAGCCTGGATAAAAGATTTTGTGAAAAGAAAAAATAGATAACAGTAGGGTAAATACATTGTGATTTGGTTGCATGGAAGTCTGTAGACTTACACCTGGAAGGACTGGAAGGACTCTGGTCTAATGTGTGTGGCAAAAGCATGACTGACAGGAGAATTTGGCTCAGATTGCAGGCATGTGGATGAACTGCAGGATCGAAACTTTCCATTCCAATTGGAATAATAAGAAAAGTCATCTCATGCGCTCAGACAAACTTCGGTTTCATCAGCTGCCTTCTTTTGATCTGCAGTAAGTACCAGCGATCACATTTTGTATGATTACTTTGTTAGACAAGGGAGAAGTGCTGCTGTAGATGTTCCTAATGACATCCCTCTCTGCCACAGAAGGTGACATCACAGCAAACAAAAATAGTGGGCATAGCTAACAAAACAGTTCCCTTGTAATCAAAGTGTAAATAACACTTTGACATTATGACTTCATTGCTATATAACGCTTTCTTTGGAATTGTATTGCAAGCAAAAAGGCAAATTACTTTAAAGAAACCCCAAATCTCTGTGGAGCAGAGGTCTCAAGCGTGCTATTTCTTCATTGGCCATCCTGCAGAGCAACCAGCAAACTGCAGCTTAGCCCGTAAGCCTCTCAGGAGAACTATTCTGGCCTTGATGGAAGCAGAGGCTTTACAACAAATCTGGAGAATTTAGAAACAAATGGAGATCAGGTAAGAAGTAAAAGGAGTTAACCAAAATAGATAGTATCACAACAAGAGTATGTTTATTTTGTGAAATAACTGATTTTCGACAAGGAAAATGGGATCTCTTGGGACTTCAGTGAAGTAGTTGGTGTGTTGCCACAAAGATAACTGAGCTAAACAGGTGAAAGTGAGGATTAGGGCAAGAAGGGTGACATAAACAGGTGAGGTCAAAGTTTCCTACTTATTTGGGATTTTGCATGATTGCATCCTGTGAGCCAGTTAAAGTGGTTGGTTTGTGCCATATTGTCTATGTTAAACTAACAGCTCATGAAGGAAAGACTCTGGAAAATATGCAGGTAAACAGCAAAAGGGGCAAACCCCACTCTGGTTTTGCCAAGTTCTGTCTGAGTTGACAACTAGCAGCTGTCAGGGTGTTGTCACTGCATTTGTGTCGGCTGTGGACGGGGTTTTTTGACTTATTTAGATATATAAAATTGTCTGTGACTGTGTGCTTGACATGGTCTGCTGGTAAGTCCTGGACAAGTACAAATTCTGCTCCGTGTACTGTCAGTAAAGCTACAAAACATCTTTTTTCTACTGTTTTATAAAGTAGACCAAGACAATTAACTGGTTTTAGAAGCAGTTTGCAGAGTGGAGTTAAAGGAGAAATCTCTCATTCCTCACGCCATGCAAAGCAATAATTTCAGCTGTGTTTCTGCTGATCCTGAATACCTTCAAACAATTGTGCTGTTAAAATAAAACCAAACCAAAACAGACCTAGAAGGTTGAAGAAGGGGAACACTTTGGAAGGTGAGAACCTCCTATATAGGTTATGAGGATTTGGGTTGCTTGCTGAGCTGATTTATTTTTTAAAAGCACTTAATTCATTTCAGTTTATTTTCCCTTACTAAGTAAGCCTTGTAACCTGCTGTTTTTGTGATCTTCTCAGTCATTACATTACCTTTCAGGGTTTGGGAAAGAAAATCAGGAAAAGATATAGGCACTGGCAATTTCTGACTGGAATTTGTTTAATAATAGCAACCTGCTTACTTCTTTTTCATGTTTCAACACAAATCTTCAGTTCTAGATTTACATATTAAGCCTGAGGACCATCTGCTGAAGGAAATTTAACTCCTTTAGTAGGAAGGAACCACATGCAATTCCTACCTAGGCTAACAAAAGCTTAAGTGGACTTACTAGTGATTTGAATATAGTAGCATATAAGCTGAAGATAATTTTTTAATAGCTCTAATTTGTATATGTACATGGTGCAGAACAAGACAGAGGTGATGAACTCTTGTTATCCTACTCCCTGGCATAACATAAATGACTATCAAGGATACAGAGCAGTGGAGGATTTGGCCCACTCAGCTTATTAGGTTGTTCTCCTGGGTATATTTTCAGTGCCTGTTTGTTACAGAGATTAGTCATGTATCCACAATGTTGGATGGTTTTCCTCCATTTCTACAAGAGGATATGCTGCTCCCAGTGGAAATAAATAAATAAGCACAGTAACTCCTGCTTTTTGCAGTACCAGTGGGTGGTTTGGATGTGTGTGTGTGTGTCATGCTGGAGCTGTGAGTTCAGGCTTGGCAAATTGT
The DNA here is from genome assembly GCA_013399945.1 of Ploceus nigricollis. Lineage (NCBI taxonomy): Eukaryota > Metazoa > Chordata > Aves > Passeriformes > Ploceidae > Ploceus > Ploceus nigricollis. Next base: position 619,062 of record VXBC01009264.1, on the reverse strand, counting down.
TACCAGATCATTTAGGTTGGAAATGATTACTCATAATTAGTGTTATGGTGGGGCCTGCAAGCCATGGCCTTGCCACTGTGGGTACAGATAAGAACATCAGATGGAGGCCTTGATCTTGGTCTGTATAAGACGTGGTCCAGGTGTGATTTTCATGTATGGACATTTAATGGGATTTTAATGACTATATGGCCTAGGCTGGGTGCATGTTTTGTCTGCTTAGTTTTTAAAACTGAAATGCATCAGCCAAAGATTGTGGCATCCCTGGTGACTGTGCAGATTATACACAGGCTAAGAGCAGATAGCTGTTGCCTGTCTTTTTCTGTTCATGAAGAAAGACAACACAATGAAAAATTAGGATGATTAATAAAACAAACAGCAATTCCAGCATACCAATTGCTTCTTTGTGGCTGAGCATGATGGCACCATCCTTATCTTAAATTTTATTATGGAGGTTGCAGTGCTATTCTTGTGGATTTTCTGTAGTTCTTCTTGCCAAAGGAAAGCATGGGAGAAAGCATCCCTGTGCTTGAGGGAGTTCCAGCCTGATGAATAGCATATGATATCTGGTGATACCTGGTACCCCATTGCTTCAGATACACCACTATGCCCTGCCCGAGGGCATTCAGTGAAGCTGGAGATGCTGCAGCTCCTAGAGAGAAACTTCTTTGGTCCATTTGAACATGAAAATGTAAGCACCATCCCACAGATATGATCTTTCTGTGAGTGTAACTTATTGAATTTGTTTATTCTGGTGGTGTCCTCTGGCAGGAATTTCTAAGGATCAAAATATTAATTTTGAAGCATTATTTTATTGGAACTTAGGTGTATAGGTTCAAAAGCATTGTCCTTGAAAATCACCAGCCCAATTGATTTCTTTCTGGCTGGCAAAGTTTCTTTCTTTCTGAATTTTTCTTGGCGAGCAGTTCAGCTCCTGTGTTGCTCTTAATTCTTCATACCCATGATCCTCAGAGTAGGCATTCCTTTATCTGCATCCACTGAGGGCTGTGATCTGGAAGCTGTGCCCCAGGCACACCTGCCTCACAGGGGACAGCACTGACCTGAACACACATCACAGCACTCACAGTCACATCAGGAAACAAGTAAATAAATAACCACAGCATTGCAGTTAAGTAGTCAAGATGGCTTGGACCGAGACTAGATGTCCCTTTTCCCTGGGGTGTCTTCTAACCCTTATGCTCCTTCTTTTTGGCATAGTAACTTCTAAATAGTTTGTTGCACTGTGGCAAAATTCCTGTAGCAATTTTTCTTGTGATTATTTCCTTGGGCGCTTTCCTGCTTTTTCGCAATTCTACTTTAATCTTCACTTCAGGCACTGCTGGGTACGCTCTGGTGATTATTGCTGTGGCAGTTTAAGATGTGGCTGCTCGTTCTGCCCCTCTGGTGTGGGGTACTGCTTCACCTTCACTGTCAGAGTGAACAGGTGCTGAGGCTTCTGCCTGATGACAAAACCAAACCAGCAGATAGTTGATAAAGATGCATCTAAATTAAGACACTTGGTTTTGGAGAGGAGCAGGCAAAATGCAGGCACGCATTTCCTTCTGCTGGCTTTGGTGGAGGGATGAGTGCACCCTCAGCAAGTCTGCAGATTACACAAAGATGTGTGGTGCAGCTGATACACCTGGAGGATGGGATGGCATCCAGAGGGACCTGGACAAGCTCGAGAAGTGGGTCTGTGGGAGCTTCATGAGGTTAAAAAAGGCCAAGTGCAAGATGCTTCATGTGAATTGGGGCAACGCCTGGTATCAATACAGACTGGAGAATGAACGGATTGATTGCAGACCTGAGAAAAAGACTTGGGAGTGCTGGACATGACATGACAATACTCACAGCCCAACTGTGTCCTGGGCTGTATCCAAAGCAGTGCAGGCAGCAGGGCAAGGGAGGGGATTCTGCCCCTCTGCTCCTGTGAAACCCCACCTGGAGTGTTGAAACCAGCTCTAGGGTCCTCAGCATGGAGAGGACATGGATCTGACTAGTGACGCAAAAATTTTCAGGAGGTTGGAGCATCTCTGCTGTGGAGACAGGCTGAGAGAGTTGGGATTGTTCAGCCTGCAGCAAAGAAGGCTCCGGGAAGACCTTCCAGTCTCCTGGAAGGGCACCTTCCAGTGCCTAAAGGGGCTACAAGAGAGCTGGAGAGGGATTTTTGACCAGAGCATGAAGTCAGAGGACAAGAGAAAATGGCTTTAAACTGAAAGAGGGTACATTTAGATTAGATACCAGGAAGAAATTATTCCCTGTGAGCATGGTGAGGCACCATCACACATTGCCTGGGAAGCTGTGGCTGCTCCATCCCTGGAGGTGTTCAAAGCCAGGTTGGATGGGGCTTTGAGCAACTTGCTCTAGTAGAAGGTGTCTCTGCCCATGGTAGGGGGGCTGGAACAAGATGAACTTTAAGGTCACTTCCAGGTCAAACCATTCTATGATTCTATGGGAGCGCCAGCCTGAGGTAACAGCTAACAGCTGCAGAATGGAAACATCTTAAACTGATGCAGCTGTTGCTAAGTGACTGAGCCAAATATAGCATTTAGTTTAGTATTTTAATTTAGCAAATTTCAGACATTAATATAGCATACAAGTGTTAATTTATTACATTAGCTATAAATATGTCCATGTTCTTCTTTTTTCACTTTGCATTTGAGACTGTCTAACAATAGTGAGAGGAAATAAATTGAAAATTAATTTGTCTGGTTTCACCATTTTTTCTTAGCTGATCCTGTGGTATGGTTTGCATCTTGCTTTCTGATTCCTTAATTGCAGTTTGCACTTGAGAAAACCGTATAATACTTGAATTGCAAGCTAGCTTCAGTTAGAAGCAAATGACATAATTATTTGGGAAACCAATCAGGAAGCATTCAAATCTTCCTTGGTGACGTGCCTCCTTTAGTTGTACAGCTTGCTTCCTTCTGGATGGCAAACGTCAGCGTTAAGATTAGCCTGGCACTGTGAAAGCGCTTACTTGGCATTTCATCACCAGAGCGAGCACTGCTGGATTTGTGATGCTGCTCCTCTGCCAACGTCCAACGGGTTTAGGCACAGCAGCCCTCACATGTTCATGCTGAAACCTGGTCGGCTCTGAAACAGCGTGTTAAAACAAGAGCCAACGGTTTGATGCACAGCTGAGAACTCAGAGACTGATACAGATACCTTGCAACTGGATACCCATGAGAATTAAAGAGCTGAACTGAAAGTGATTAAGCAGCTCTTTGTATGTTCTCCCCTGCGAAGCGTAAAGAACTGAGAGCTTCATTGTTTTGTAACCACTTGTAAACTAAAGGGGAAAAATAATTACTTCAGCATTGGCTTCCTGAATATGGTTTTATGGAAAGTGTTCTTCCCAGAAATCTAGCCACACAGGCAAAATAAGAAATCCTCAATACACAGATTTCACAACAGAGCATTGTCCATCCTGAAGCTTAAATGTCCCCAAACCCGGTTTCCTGTCAGCAAGTAGCTTTGCCCTCCTGTTTCAAACACAGTCCGTATACATCAGCAGTTGTTTCACTTTCTGCACTGCTTTTTGAAAATTATTTACCTTGGACCTCTAAGCCCTTTTTCTCTAGACAGCCATTTGCACCTTCATCTCTGTGTGTGATAAAGGCCACTTTCACCAGAGAATCAGTTTCAGTGTCACAGTTTCCTGCAGGGCTGCTCTCTGCAACGCAAAGCCTGTGGACAGAGGCTGCCAATTGCAAATGGCAATATTAAATGTTTCTTCCCTATAGTTCACCTGCCTGCTGAAGATTAGTTCTCTGTATGACCAGGTTCCTTCTACAAGGTTTATATTTGCTGCAATTGGAAGCTTTCAGAGGCAGCTTAAGGGATTGATTTAGTCTGAGAGCAGAAATGGGAAGTAGGAACTCCTGAATTCAAAAAGCATTATTGCAGTAGTTTTGCTGCAGAGCCTAAGGCTATGGATTGAGCTCTTACCTCATTTTCCCCATCTGCAATACAGCTCCTAGGATGGTTTGGTGATTAATATATGCTGATGAAGTTAATTACTTGGTAAGTATGTAATAATTTGATGAGAATCTCTTTATATCCCAGAAAATGTGGCAAAAAGAAAGGCAAAATAGCCATCCCTAAAACTGTTAATTAACAAACTAAGACAAGATGGTGAGATTCAGGATAGAAACCTCATCAGAGATCTTATAGCCAATTACAGTCAGTGCAACTTGGTATTCCTCTGATTGCAGAGGCAACTTGACAGGAATGTAAAGTTAGAGGTTGATATGTTCCTGAAACCTTAGTTTTATCCTGGCGGTTTTGCTAGACCTATGTGGTATGCTGAGGCAGCCAGTGAAAAAGCTCAGGGGGTTGTATGTTGTTATTTAGCAGTTCCTGCAGGTATACACAAGGAATCAATAGGAAAGGATTATGCAATAAAATAATTTATTAAGATTTCCTGTGTCCTGCAGAACAATCCATGACTCATCAGCAGTTTGGACAGCACTGAGATGTACATCATATCAAAGGAATTCTGCAGGGCCAGCTCTCTTGGCAGGCTTGTTGTGATCTATATCTCTAGTGTAATTCTGGTTATAGTGTGACCAACCAGTATAATTAGATTATCAGTGTCACTGTCCTCAGCCAAATTGCCCCTGAGCTTGTATAGCTCCCTCTGTTGGGTTAACTATCAAAGTCGCTTTCTACCCTGCAAAATGGGTGTTCCATCTCTCCAGCTTTTTGATGAGTTAATAACTTGAATTATCTTGCTGTTTCCATGATATTTTATCTGCTCCAGGTCAGTTCAGATTATGTTGCTGAAGACCTTTATTTTGCACTTTAATAAAATTTTACCGCACTGATGTTTGAAGCTGCCATGAAATCTCAATTTCAATGCAGTTTTTCCAAAACATTTGAAGTCAACTACTCTATAATCTTTCTGTTATGATCCACTTAGGTCCTCTTGGACACAATGCAAATAGGTAGAAGTGAAGGACAGAGGTTTTACATTTTCAAAGCTCGCTTGTGAAACATCCGAAATGCCCAGAGACACCATGTCTGTCAGGGCTCTGCAGTTTTTGGTTGCTATTCATGTAACCCAGTGAGGCAGAAGAGCAGAGATAAGGGAAAGAACAGGAGAAGATTCCTCTCTGCAGTTTATTCTCCAGGGTTTTATTCAGTCCAGTTTTAAATGGCTCAAGCTACTGAAGTGATTCAAGCTATGACATTTTGGCAGGGTGTGAAACAAAATCTGGCAGAGGTGCTATGACTGAAGGGCTGGTTTTGTGCTCTGAAATGTGTGTCAAATCTTTCACTGGCTTCAGTTAAAACAGGATCAGCTCTTCAGAGTCATTCAGTTTGAAAAGCAGCAAAAGAATCTACTTTTGTGGTGCCATTATGCTGTTACAATCTCTCTCAGCCTCACCCTCATCTGTTTACAGTGTCCTCCCATGCAACTAAGACTTTCTGCATAGAAAAATGAGCTGCTTTTGTTAGGTTTTGAGTAATAAATAACCCTGGATTAGTAGTCTCTGTCTGATGTCTCATTCAGACTGTATTTTGCATTACCTAGCTATGTTTTAAGCCCTGACACTGGAAGTAAAAAATCTCCAGAGGCATTCTTTAAAAAGTCAATAAAGAGAGGAAAAGCTAATTGATTTTAAAATTATCTTTATTATTATTTTTCTTGTATGGTAGCCCATTAAACTTGGGGAGTCCCTAATGAAAGGTAAATTTAGCATTCTCTTCTTTTCCCACACTTCCAGAGTTGTGTCCCCTCGATGTTATGCTTTCTTCTTTATTTTTCCCCACTTATAGGTAAAATAAAATTTAAAAAAATAGCATAGTTCAGAATAATTTGGATTGATTTAACTTTCAGTAGTGTTATTCTTGTTTTCTTACTGGTTCCGCAGGAGTTGTTGAGCCCAAGAAATGCGTAAATCTATTTCTACCGTGTTCTTCCACATTCTCACAGAGGAGGATTTTTCTCATCATAAACCACAACAAAATGAATGGAAAAGTAATTCTGAGTGTCTGTTATAAAACCACTGCAACTCTGTAAGCTGAATCCTGGAAGGAAAACCTGTCACAGACTTGTCTGTTGGGAAACCTGTTCTAGGTAGCAAATTTACATTTTGGGCAGTATTGAGTTATTTTTTTTTCTGATTTCTTCGTATTAAGAGAGAAAATTAGAGTCATGGTTCTGAAACAGTGCAGAGAACCGGTTCACACCTGAGGCCAGGGCAGTCACCCAAACAGTTCTAAGAGGGCTGTGCCACACAATATCGCAGGCCAAGTCCTTATACTGGTGGCTGAACAAGAGCCAGTGACTATAGATTGTTCTGTGATTTCTGCAGGTATTTTGTCACTTGGGAGACAGGCTCTCGTGCTTGAGATGTTTGCCTGCCTGCCATTACTATGCTACTTTCCACACTTCCTTCACTGGCAGCAATTCCTTCATGCTCCAAAGGCCCAAGTGAATGAGCAGTATTTATGACCTCCCCCTTCCCTCCCCTCCCTCTCAGCAGTTCCCCTCTTGCTCTCCCTGGGTGCCTCATTCTTTGTCTGCTGCTGCCTGTGTTTTGTAAAGCGGAGCTGCAGCCATGATTCTTCACTGCAAAAGTGGTGGAGCACTGGAATGGGATGTCCAGAAACGCAGTGGACGCCCCATCCCTTGGAGGTATTTGAGGCCAGGTTGGATGGGGCTCTGAGCAACCTGGTCTAGTGGAAGATATCCCTGCCCATGGCAGGGGAGTTGGGATAAAATGGTCTTTAAGGTCCCTTCCCACCCTAACCATTCTAGAATAATTTCCAGTCAAGATGGGACATGGATCCCTAAAAGAGTGTCTAGACTGTATTCACGTCCTTGCCTTAGGTTGGCTGGTGGGATCAGGGAGGAAAGGCACTTTCAAAGTGAGGTGAATGATTAAATAAGGCTGGGAGGTGGAAGGAAGGGGAAAGGAGAGGAAGTAGGAATGAACAGATGTTTCTTGATACAGGTGGAGAAGAATAGGGGCAGGCAGGGATGGGTGTTTTTTAGACTGCAGGTAGAGGGATGTTTGATGTAGGGAACCATAGCTATGACTGCAGTTGGGAGATTGAAAGACAAAATTCTGAACCAAATTCCTGGTTTTGGAGCACATTAGTACAGTTTTTAATATGTGAAAACAGGCTCTTCTGTTATGGCACTCATCTCCACAGATTCTTGCACAACGTAGGATTTACATACAAACAGTCAGTCTGTGGTGTGAATTCTTATAGCTCCAGTTACTGACCCAGTGTGTTTGAAGTTTATATCTCCATCCACAAAGAAGAGCTTACAGCATTTAAATATGTTTTTTACCTAAGATTACCAGTGCTAGTAGTATTTTTCCAAAACCCAAACTATTAAGATCATCGAGTGAACATATAAAACCCAAGCTAAAGCCAGGATTCTGTACAGCTCCAAAGAAACTCACAGCGCAGGGTAAGACTCCCCCATTGCTTTTAAGCTTGAATTAGCAGCATGCCTCAAAACTCAGATATATGTGCTTAAATTCAGCTGTTAGCTAATGAATCAAAGACTGACCTCACTGTTAAGCCATTGCCCATCTGTATTTTATGACTTCCAGAGATACACAAGGCTTCCAGAATCAAACAGTCATTTGCGGCTTCCCTAGTATTCCCCGACTTGCTGACTGCTCACCAAAGCACTGAGTGCTCTTAGCTGTCTCTGTGCAATTTCCCGGCTAAAGGAGATCTGGAATGTAAAAGCGTATTCATCACCAGAGGTTTTGCAAGATTCCAGGACTTCAATGAAGCGGTAAGAGATTATTTAAAATTGGAATGGCATGAAAGTTCCTCTGAGTTTTCAATCAACTATAGGGTAACTTAACCAACAAGTAAGTAACCCAGAAGAAGAACCAGAATTATTTGGGATTCAAGCATTTAAAAAAAAAAAAAAAAAATCACCAAGTTGTAATAACTGTACCAGACAGATCCTGACCCTTTACTGTGAGCTTCTCAGTACAGAAATGGAAGACTGAATGGCAAGTGGGAACGTGTACAGTATGATGCCATAACCATTTATTTGGAGTGAAACAACTGCATATAGTCAAATACTGAGAAATGTTTTTGCATAAGCTGGATTTTCGACTTCAGTGCTAAGATCAAAAAAGTATAACCCAGAGCCAGCTTTGCTAAGATGATGACCCTGGTTCTTACTCCTGTATTTGAACTCATTCTAGGGCAGAGAAATCATAGCAAACCTTTCTACAGGATGGTAGGAGGTGCGTGTCCATGTTAAATATGCATCAGAGGTAATGTGCTATTTGTATACATTTTAGAAATGATTTTAACTTCTGTTAGGATGGGTATTACATACCATCTAACATCAGGATATATAAGATAGGAACCAGATGCTACTCTGTGCTAGTCAGATGTTCTGGGCCTTTTTTTAGTTTTTACTTTGCTTTTCTGGCACTAAAACTCCCTAAAATTTACTGAGGAAATGAAAGATTGTTGCTGTCGTGCTTTTGTGTGTTTGTTTAGCAAAAACATTTGTGCATCATAGATTTGTGTCCAGAAACACATTCCTCACTGCTTTAGTGTACTGCATTATCTGGACAAAATGAAAAGGAAATAGTTGTGATTTGAAAGTGTTTTACATACATTTTGCAGAGCTGTACAGACTTATATGATATGTAGGGCAGTGATGAATCATAGTCTGTCTTCTTCTTCACTTCACACCACTATAACAACATTACTTTGCTGGATTGACTTCTGATTTACTGGGTGAGAAACCTCCAGGCAGTAGTGTGCTGACCCACCATCACCTTCAGTTTTGCTTGCTGGTGCTTGCTGTTTCTTCATCTTCACAGTATGATATTTAGCTGAGGAACTTTGTAATTTTGTGTTGTATAACTATAGGACTCAATTTTTCTTTTTGTCTTTTTCCTTTCTCTGCTACTAAAATCTAGAGACCTGTAATTAGTTTTCAAGTCATTCATGAACTCTGTTTTCTACCATGTAGGCTGAGTCCAATTTGTCTCTGTTTGCTTGAGGAGATTAAATGAGTGGACAGGTTAATGCAGGTGACTAAGTGGGCACATCCTAACAAGTTACTGTCCCTCAGCTCAGCTTCAGCTCCTGTGAATTCATATGCTCCTGTGTTCCTCCTGCATCATGTCAGCCAAGGTATCTGGGGATTTGATCTGGGTAAAAACACCTAGGAAAACTCCTACGTGGACCAGTTCTTTGATCCCTTCCATTACATAGCTGCACAAATAGCTGTGTTGGCACAGTGCAGGGAGTAGCTCAGGAACAGAGGTGCACAGCAGAGTAAGAACTATTAATACTGGTGCTGCTGACAAAGAAGAAATCATCAGGCTATCCAAGGCTGTGCCCCACGGCAGTGTACTGCTTGTTCTGCTGTGTCTGAAGGGGAGGAAAACTCAGCTCTTATGTGATTGCTGTAAAATCGATTGTTCGACAGAGTTGGTCTTTGAGGCTGGGGTCTGGTGCCAGGCTTCTTCCCACAGAACATAGGAGACCCTTCTGAGGTGTAAGAAATCCCCTTTTTCCTCCATATTGGAAAAGGGCCATCTGACTTGAACCTGAGTGCAAGGCAAGATGCATCCTTTGCCTGAAAACCCCTGAACACTTAGCTGTGAGTGCTTAGAAATGCAAATAAAAAGATTTACATTTCACTCATTCCTTTCTGAAGTACCAAATTCTGGTTTGCAGTGGTAGCTTTCTGTCCTGTTCTTATGCTGTTCATGGACATCTTCCTCCTTTTGTTTAGGAACTCCCTCTGAAATATCCAGCAATATTTTCAGACAAATGAGTCTTGAACTTTGGGTAAATTCAGAAAACTCTAAGTATTGTAATTCCTGCATATCTCATTAGGATTCCACATTACTACAGAGTAGGAAAATAGCAAAATGTAAGGATTCTTAAGGTTTTGGTGACATTCCTTGTCAGCAAATATACAAAGGTTTAATCGAAAGAATTTCTGAACTGAGTTAACCTGTGTATTGATTGTCTTCTCTCAGTTGTCTCTTCTCAAGGCTGAACATGCCCAGCTCCCTCAGCCTTTCCACACAAGAGAGATGCTCCTGTCCCCTCATCATATTTGTAGCTCTTTGGACGAGTGCTTTGGGCAAGCACTGTAGTTATACAACCCACTCCAGGAGCTCCATGTTTCTCTTGGATTGAGGAGCCTGGCACTGGTCACAGCACTCCAGATGGACTTCTCCAGGGCTCAGTAGAGTGCAGTACACCCAGTGTATATGGACCAGGTCTTAGGTCAACCACTGCAATTTCCTGACTTTTCTATTCTCCGTGTGGTTGAATGAATGTATTTGGTAAAACATCTTGTCAAACAGGCATGTTTATGGAGTATTTTGGGCTGTTCTCTTGTCTGGCTTCAAAATTTATTTTTTTTAAATTGTCAGCATGCATCCATGTTTCCGAAAAGATTTTGGGATTTCAAGCATGGTACAAAAAGGAAGTCATTCTTCAGCTCTCAGTTCAGGGTCAAAGGGTAACTCTTGGGTTTTAACTCCAGCTTTGATGGAGCCCCCTTTATGGATCCAGCATTTAAGCTGAGCTGCATGGCTTTTGCCTCAGTTCGTTCCCTCCTCCCCAGCAGCAATCCTGTAAGCTCCCATGTATCTCTGGGATTCTTGACACAGTCTGATCCTGGCTTTGAAGTGATGGGACTGATACATATTAGCCTGAACTGCATAAAAACCTTTATGTTGCAACCAGACTGTGGGCAGAGGATGTTTGAGGGAGCTCATGCAATCTGCCTGTGTGGATTTGAATCCAATGTTAAATGTATCCGACAGAGGGAAGTGCTTCGAAGTGCGCAATTCCGCAGCAGGTTCAGCTGATTGAAATCAGCTCTGTGGCATTCTCACTCTCCCTATCAGTCCCAGACTCGAATTCTCGCTTCCTCCATTTGTTTACTTTTGCAATGTTAATTTTCTGCTGGTTTAGCTCCCGAACAAACTTATCACGGGAACTGATAAATGTTGGTACAAGGGGGAAGGGCGAGACTGTGGCAGCGCTGTCTTAATCTGTCGTGTGTAGGGGCATGCTGTCTCGGTATGAAGCTTGTCTCCCTTTTGCCTGTAACTACCTGCTTCGCTTAAACATTTCACCTTCGTACCTCTAGAGAGCACGTCCCGAGAACACCTCAGCATGCCCGTGCTCTCTTCTCGAGAGCCCTGCGCTGTACGTGCAAACCCCTCCTCTTCTCTCCAGGCACAGCACAAGCGCCGAGCCGAAAACTCCTGTTAACTAGGGTGACAAGTTTCCAGCAAGCTGTGGATCACGGGGAGAGGGGACACCCGGATCCCGGCAATATAAGGTATAGACGCCTCGGCTTGTGCAACACAGCAGCAGGGCAGAGCCCATTTTATTCTTGCCTTTTTTGGATCTGCACGCACACAGACCTCAGCACAATGGAGCCGGCTCCGCGATAGCGCAGCGCGATACGAGCAGCAGAAATAAAGTCATCGCAGCGCGGCTCGCCAAGGGTGCAGTTGCCGGCGATCCACTCCCCGCGTGTCAGCTCCGCTGATGGCGTGATCGCCAAAGACTTCTACGTCCCAGGCAAGCCAGCGCCGCTCCCGCCCTCTGCCCGGCGGAGCTGCGGGGCTCCGGGAGCCGCCTGCAGCCGCAGCCCGACCGGAGCACAGCCCGCGGCTCCCCGAGGCAGCGCCGAGGCGCACCACGCTCCGGGGTCCCGNCTTCTCTTCCCCCCTCCTTTTGAAATTTTCTTTTAGAAGAGGATACTGACCCTGCCTTCCCCCTCCTGTCTCCCCGCTCCTGCNCCCCCCCTCCCAAAAAAACTTTCCACCGCGGGCCACTCGGCTGCGATGCCGCGCCCCGGCCGCCGCCGAGCGAAGCGGGAAGGACCTGCCTCCTACCCCTTACCCCCTCCCCGCT